>JXTB01000413.1:31787-131428 GCA_002914805.1 Parasponia andersonii
TTTTTCTAGGATATCAATCAATTTGGACCATAATTTTTAATTTATTTTAGTTGATTTTTAGTTCTAATTATTTTGCATTATCAAGTGATTATTCCATTTTCACTTATTTTTTTTAATTGAATTGGATACTCAATAATTGATTAGGAAATCTTATATTAAATTGGAAGATGAGGTTTTGAATATGTCCATCATCAATAGGATAACATAAATTGTATGAATAGGATTGTACTCATACGCTCGTATGTTTATGTAATTTTAATAAAAATTATAGAATTTAATGAATCTTTTACTTAATTTAATTTGCATAAAATTATTGTAAATTATTAAGTGAGGATATTATTAAATCTTCGAAGAAATTAGTAATATACAATTTGGATAAATTAATTAGATTATAAATAAAATAATAAAAAATTAAGAGGATTGAGAAAGTGAAAATAGTATCTTAGGTTGTTTTGCATCGATGTTTTTCTCTACATATTTTTGGTAATTTTTTTTATTAAGTAATTTTTTTTTATTTCAACTTTTTTAATTTTCAAATTTAAATTTTAATTAGTTAGATAAAATTAGAGTTAATACAATTTTAATGATTAGTAAAATAATTCTAATTAATTACTCTCCGCGCCATTTTTGGTGAAATCGAACAATATTGAGCTTGTAAGAGTGCTTATAATGACTAAAGGCTGATTTTATAGCGTTTGGAAGAGAATTTATTGCTGGAATTCAGATTTAAAGGGGGTTTAGAATAGTTAATTTTAGGCCTTATTCTTTTAATAGTTAGAAAATATACGTTGCAAAATGATAATATATTGTGCATTAAATGTGTAAAAAATTTGTTATTATTAAAAATTCTTATGTTAACTTTCTTTTTTTTTCTCTGGTTCTGAAATAATCCCAAAATTTCTCTGAAATTTCCCAAAAGTTTATAAAATCTATTCTATGAATTCACAATATTGATATTGTACCGAAATTTCATTCATAATTCAAAAAATATTTCTAGAAATTTTGTTGCACCTAAATGATATTTTGGCGTCCAATTTTCTTAAATTCAAGTGAATTTTGGAGAAATTTTTTCCCTCGAGTATATGATTATTAGATGCAATGTATTCAGTTGTTAGGAATATACCTTAGAAAATAATTTCTTAGTTAGGCATTCTGAATAATGTTTGTTAGAATTAAATGTTATCTATTTGACGCTAATGAATTACATATTATATCACAATTATATACATGTGATATGTATGTTTTCTCTTATACAAACATCTAAAAATTTTCATGAGTAATAAATAATTGTTTGTATAAAATATTCACATATGAGATACGTTCTTCATTCCATTATGTCTAAATAGAGAATTCACATTCTACATATAAAGATTGAATACTTTATTTTGCCATAGAATATAGTATTGTCTATTTTATCGAAATTAATAAAGTCTCTAATCATTTAAGTGTCTGACTTCAGATAGAAATACTACTGCGTTATAAAAAAATTATAAGTGTATTAAACTAGATCAAGTGAAAATAAAATTTGAGATTAAATACTATAACTCAATATTCTATATTTCACTAATCTAACATTGCTACTAGGTTATCTTAATCCTAGTGGTTATCGAATATGCTTTCACGAGTTTTATCCTTTTGACTTATTAAAAAAAATACTTTTGGTTCTTTAATTCGAACTCTTGTATCTTAGAAGATAAAATTTGTAAAGTGACGAGAACATCCTTTATGATTTCAGATACCGTGCATATAATGTCATTTTAAGGTTTTGCAAGGACTTGGATAATAAAAACTAGGTATTTGGTATTCACTTTGTGAATTTCATTGTGTTTGTATAATACTAGAGGGTAATATGGTAATTTTACCTTACTAGTATGACATTATATTAGGGATATATTTGTACGTATAATATATGCTAAATGGATTGAGCTAATTAATGTGATTAATTAGTTTCATAGAATCTATATATATATATATATATTTGATTTTAGAGTACAATATTAAGCCTATAGTAAAATATCCCAATATCTCAATATTAATGGACAAGACTCAGTCATAATTAAAAATTAATTATAGTATAGATAATTGATCGATTGAAGTTTAGACTATTTGAATCTATAAAGTTTCTTGTCTAGTTCATACATAGCCCATAATTAATTGAGCAGTCAGTTGAAATTTAAAAAAAAAAAACAAAAAAAGGAAGAAGAAATATATATATACAAGAAAAATGGCATTTAGATACGAATTTTTTGGTCTCATAAAATGTTTATATTCGTCTTTAAAACTTTTTCAGAGACGAAAAATCATTTTGTCAATATTCGTCTCTAAAAACGCATATCTAATAGATATTAGAGACCACTAGTATTTGGTTTCTAAATATTGAACATTTAGGGACTTAAAAATTGTCTTAAAAATAATAAATTATCGTCTCCAAAAGTTATATTATAAATGACAAATTCGTCATTTGCAAACCATAATAGACAAAATTATTTATGTCCAAAGACCAAAATTTTGTCCCGATCACATAATCAGAGACAAAAGTTTGTTGCTCTACAAAAAATAGTGACCAAATATTGTCTCTAAAATAGTGGACTATCGCCTCTAAAAAAATGTACTTATAGATAAAAGATTAAGCATTTTGAAGGTAAATTAAATGACAAAATCATTTTGAGACCAATAGTCTGTCTCTAAAACTAGTTTTAGGGACACAAATTTCTTGTCTCTAAAGAAGAGAGAGATATATATATATATATATTCATAATTTTTCTAATTTATAAACAATTTGTTTATTTGCGTATTTTAAATTTGTATTGGAACATCGATTTTGCATTTCAAATATACTTGTAGAAATCTATTTTTTTCAAATGTTGCATTTATTTAATGTAACATCGCTACAACAAAAAAGTTATTGCAAACTAGATTTGCTTTCCATGTATACACATGAGCTCCATATACATGGACTAAAGAAATGTACAAAATTTCTTTACAACAAAAAGAAAGAAAGAAATCTCACTTTCTCGATGTGAGCAATTCATAAACATGTATAGGAGAATGCAAATTTACACCATAATCTAAAATACGCTATTATTTTGTGCAAGTCTTTTAATTCAACCGTGGCATCAAGGAAAAATTGTCATACGGGCAATGATCCCAAAAAATTCTGAACCATTTGCAGACCCAGAAAGCTTGAAAATGCTGAACCCAATGCTTTGTTGATGAGAGAGGCTAAGCCTGGTACATTTGGTACTCTTACGTTGTGCGCCTCAATGCTTCTCCTTGATATGATTTGGTATAGTAACCTCAGAAAAAATGAAAATTCTAGTCAGTATTAACTCACTATGATGAACAAAGAGCAATCAAAATCCCATCCAAGAAACAAAATTAGACAAGTGTATTGTTGATGAAAGAGGCTAAGTCAAGTGCATTTGTTGCTATTACGTTATGCAGATCAGTGCTTCTCCTTGATATGATTTGGTATAGTAACGTGAGAAAAAGTTAAAATTCTAGTCACTATTAACTCACTATGATGAAAAAAGAGCAATCACAACCCCATACAAGCAACAGAATTAGACAAGTGTAACATGAATTCAAAATGTTAGTAAAGAAGCCATCAATCACTCACGCAACAAAGAAACCAATGAAGACTATCCGACTTGCTACTGAGAAAGGTCCACCAAGTTCTGTTTTTCGCTTTTTAACCAACGTTTGATCATCCTACACACTAAACGGAGCTAATTAAAGCATAAGTAATGCTACAAATTTTGAAAAATTATCTTAAAACAAAAAAACTTGACTGATATAGAAATTATATAATTGGTTAGTTAAATGTATGCCATTTTCCACTCCCACTTATCAAATGGTACAATAAAAAACTATAAGAATTAAATTAACAATAACATGCAATATATAAGGTTACAAAAATATTTAACAAACATTTATAATAAACTTTAAAACAAAATTTAAAATTACCAAAAGTTTAGTCCACACTTCAATGGAATTTCAGTAACACTTCAGAAACACTGTTACCGTCGAAGCCTGTGTAGGATACAGTGTCCTTAAAACTGATTCGCTCCGTCCACTAGAATGCTTAAAGACTTTAGATAGCGTCAGTTTCCCAGAATACAACAATAAAGAGTAGCAAGTAAAACACCAACATCTCCACTCTAGGAACTGGATAGTTTTGAACTCCAACACACTAAGAACCCTAGCTACGAAATTCCTAAACACTCGAAGAACTTCAGTTAGTAAATTCAAGAACTCAAAAACATTTGAAAAACTAGAGAAATTAAGAGGGCGGTAAAAAAAAATCAGAAAGAAAACTACTAATTTTTTGGTATGTAAAATGAGGTGGGGAAACTCTCCTTTTATAGTCATTTAGAGTAGGAAGTTACAAACCATACTTTCAATTGGAATAAATCCAATAAAGCCAAATATGGCTGTTACATGACCAAAAAACTCCTAGCACTAATGCTTGGCAGAATAGGAGATTTCTAGAACCTCCTCCATGGCTGTTACAAAGCCAAAACATCTGGCATAGCCATAAAAAGGTTGGCAGTTTTTTAAAGGAAAATGCTTGGCAGTTTTATATATAACTGACCATTGAATTGAAGTAGAATTGAAAAAAAAAAATAATCTAGACCGTAGCAAAAGATTGGGCTTACAAGAGTCCAAATTTTTGGCCCGGCATTCGTGTCCGCACGTGCGGGCACACATGAGCCCATGCAAATTTAGGCCCAAGCCCGATGATTTGCACCCCCCTGCGCGCGCCTAAGAGAGCATCTGTGGTAGTTATTCTTACCATCATCATAAAACATGGTTCTATATAAACTACTAGGAATAAGCTTCTCCCACCAATGTGGGACTTCTTGTTTTTCCTTTCATTTTTCAATTCCGATGATACACTTTTGAGCAACAATTTCTCATTTATCCATACACTATTTTGAACGTGTGAATATACGAAATCGATGTCCTCACGGAGAAGAACAAGAATTCACAAAAATTTTTCATCAATAAAATATGGGTCTCATTCAATTTTTAGTTTCAAAATGGTCCATGAAAATGAGTTTTATAACAATTTTAGTCTTTATAAATTACTTGGACTTCCAAGCCGAAGCTAAGCACATATTCAATTCTTAACCCATTTTCTAACAATCCCCTACATGAATGGAAATTGTAAAAGGAGAGACTACAGAATCTAGACTAAGTGATAGAATTCTATGAACGAATCCTGTATAGGATGGGTAGGTATTTCCCTTTGAACCTTCCCTCGTGAAAGTATATTTACTTTACTGACTGAATAGTAGCCACGATATCTTTGAACTATTCTGTCATTCATGTAAATAATGATATATTTCACATAGGAATCTTTCTTAACACATCCAGTTCTTACGGTTATGTTTATTTTGGACTTGAACATTTCTGCCTGGTTCTGCAAGAGTTTTTAAAGAATTAAACCCTCATAATTCCCCTTTAAAGCGACCCCCGCTTCTCTCTCACATAAGTGATTTCTTAGTTAAGAGTAATCCACATTACTCCGCTCAGTTTTCCGACGCATAAGAATCATTAAAAGCCTTTACTTACCCTATTATCTACGGGCATCACTGTTTTTCATCACAAGAATGGATATGAAGATAATACCCTCACAGGAGAATAACCTCCACAGTGATCCAACTAAGTCTTTACAATTAAGTTGTCCCTTTGAACCTAGATCTTAGGATTTCTAGTCAACTAGGTTGGATTTCCATTATATAAACTTTTATCTCATGGGCTTTAGTCCCATTCCTCTTAATGATTTGTCAAGTAACTCTTTGTTCAACCCTTTGGTTAGCGAATCCGCTAAGTTATCCTTAAATTTCACATAGTCTATAGAAATAACTCCCGTTGAGAGTAGTTGTCTAATGATATTATGTCTACGACATATATGTCTAGACTTACCATTATACATGTTACTCTGTGCCCTTCCAATAGCTGATTGACTGTCGCAATATATAGATATTGACAGCACAAGCTTAGGCCAATTTGGAATATCTTCTAAGAAATGGTTTAGCCATTCAGCCTCTTCACCACATTTATTTAGAGCTATAAACTCAGATTCCATCGTATATCGGGCTATAATAGTTTGTTTTGAAGATTTTTATGATACAACTGCTCCAACTAGTGTGAACACATACCCACTAATAGACTTTGAGTCTTTTATATCAAATATCCAATTTGCATCGTTATATCTTTCTAAAACTGCAAGATATCTGTTATAGTATAGTCTGTAGTTACCAGTGTATCGTAAGTACCTAAGTACTTTTACAATTCCTTTTCAATGCTCAGCACTTGGATTACTCATATATCTACTCAGTCTACTGACTGTGTAGGCTATATCTGGCCTTGTGCAACTCATCAAGTATATCAGACTACCAATCACTCTTGAGAAATCTACTTGAGAAACACTCTCACCTTTATTTTTATGAAACTGTTGGCTCATGTCTATCTGAGTTTTGGACACTCCAGATTCATCTCTATTGAATTTCTCCAAAATTTTGTCCATATAATGTGACTGATTAAGTGCGAGTCCATCAGACGTTCTTGTAATTTTAATTCCTAAAATTATATCAGCTAGACCCATATCTTTCATGTCAAATTTGGAGTTCATATTCTTAGTAGATTTGATCATCTTGTCATTACTACTAACAATGAGTATGTCATCAACATAAAGACACAAAATAACGTAACCATTTTCAGTGTTTTTGACATAGACACATTTGTCACACTCATTGATTTTAAAACCATTAGCAAACATTACTCTGTCAAACTTTTCATACCATTGCTTTGGTGCTTGTTTCAAGCCATTCAGAGACTTGACTAGTTTACAGACTTTCTTTTCTTGTCCAGGAGTAACAAAAACTTCAAGCTGTTCTATATAGATTTCTTCATCTAGATCTCCATTAAGAAAGGCTATTTTTACATCCATTTGGTGTACTTCAAGATTCCGCAGATCGGCAATCGCAAGTATCATCCGTATGGAATTTATTCTTGTCACAAGAGAATAAGTATCAAAGTAATCTAGGCCTTCTTTTTGCCTATAACCTTTGATAACCAATCAAGCCTTATATTTGTCAATTATTCTATCTGCTTCCATTTTCCTTTTGAAAACCCATTTTGAACCAAGTGGCTTACATCCTGGAAGAAGATCCACTGATTCCCATGTATGGTTTTGCAAGATGGAATCAATATCGCTCTTAATGGCCTTTTTCCACAAAGGTCCCTCAACAGAGCTCACAGTTTCTTGGAAGCTTTGAGATTCACTTTCCAACATGTAAACTAAAATTCGGACCAAAAGATTTTTCAGTTCTCACTCTTTTACTGCGTCTAGGCTCATCTTTAACGACTTGTTCTTGGTCCTGACTATCCTCAGTGATAGCCTTATAAGTTTGTTTTGATGTACTAGGTATTTCCTTGGATTTATATTGAAATTCATGTTCAAAAAATGATGCATTTCTCGATTCTATTATTGTGTTCTTGTGTATGTCTGGGATTTGTGACTCATATACAAGAAATCGATAAGTACTATTATTATATGCATAACCAATAAAAATGTATCTACTGTCTTTAGTCCTATTTTCACCTTTTTAAGTGTAGATACCAATACCTTAGTAAGACATCCCCATACTCACAAGTATTTGTAGGAAAATTTTTTACCTTTCCACAGTTCATAAAGTGTCTTTTCTTTTTTCTTACGAGGTACCTTATTTAAAAGGTAATTAGCTATTAAAATAGCTTCCCCACAGATGTTTTAAGACAACCCAGAACTTAACAATAACGCATTCATCATCTCTTTCAAGGTACGATTTTTCTTCTCAGCAACACCATTTGACTAAGACAAATAAGGCGGAGTGACTTCATGTATTATTCCGTGTTGTGCATAAAATTCACTAAAAGGTGATTCATACTCTCCACCACGATCACTTCTAATCATCTTAATCTTCTTATTAAGTTGATTTTCGATCTCATTTTTATAGAAAATAAACTTCTCTATTGCTTCGTCCTTAGATTTTTGCAAATACACATAACAATATTTTGTGCTATCATCGACAAAAGTAATAAAATACTTATTGCCTCCCCTTGTTTGTACAAATTTTAAATCATATATATCATTGTGAACTAAATCAAGGGGTTTAGTATTTCTTTCAATAGTTTGAAAAGATGACATTGTCAATTTTGCCTCAACACAAGTTTGACACTTATGTTTTGTATCAATTTGGAAATCAGAAATATGATTTAAGTTAATTAATCTACGTATAGTATCATAATTAACATGTCCTAGTCTACCATGACATAAAATAGAAAACTCAGTCAAGTAAACAGAAGAACTAGCCTTATTGACATTAGGTTTTATAGTCATTACATTTAATTTGAACATACTCCCACATTCATATCCCTTTCTCACAAAAAGACTATTTTTGGTCAATACAAATTTATCTGACTCAAACACCATACAAAATCAGTGCTTATTCAGAAATGAACCAGACACAAGATTCTTACGGATATCCGGTACATACATCACATTATTCAAAGTCAGTTCCTTCTCAGAGGTCATCTTTAGCACCACTTTGCCCAGACCTTTTACTTCAGAGGTGGCTAAATTACCCATGAAGAGCTTCTCCCCATTCCCTACTGGTTCAAAAGTTGTGAACATGCCCTTGTCAGAACAAACATATCTTAAAGCTCCAGTGTCAATCCACCATTCCCTTGGATTAGACCCAACAAAGTTAACTTCAGAAATGACTGCAAATAGACTTATGTCTTCTACATTTTTTGTAATGTCATCTATCACGTTAGCTTCATTCTTCTTTTTCTTTGGAAGTCAGCAATCTGAAACCAGTGACCCATCTTGTCACAGTTAAAGCATTTTCCTTGAAATTTTTTGTTTCTTGCCCACTCCACCTTTAGTTCCTAGCTTAGATCCTTTCCTTGACTTGTTCTTCTTAGCCTTGGAGTCTTGATCATACTCCACAACATTTACATTTGCCCCAGATGTACTAGTCGTGGCTCCTGTCTTTTCAGCACGTCTGCTGTTTTCTTCAATGCGGAGCCTTATAATAAGGTCTTCAAGGTTCATAGTCTTTCGCTTGTGTTTTAGGTAACTCTTGAAATCCTTCTATGAAGGGGATAGCTTCTTAATAATATTAGCTATTTGAAAGAGTTCACAAAGGGCCATCCTTTCTACCTAAATCTCATAAAACTCCTGAACTTAACTGATTACAGTTTTTGAGTCGACCATTTTATAATCGAGAAAATGTCCCACCACAAATTTCTTGGAACCAACATCTTCAGTTGTATATTTATAATCTAGTGACTCCCACAGTTCCTGTGCCATTTTCTTATTACGATATACACTATATAATGAATCGGTCAAACCATTCATTATATAATTTCGACATAAGTAATCAAATTATTTCCAAGCATCTACTGCAGCAAGAACTTAGAAATCTTGCTCATCTTCTTTGACTTTTGGAGTCTCTTTAGTCAAGAACCTTGCAAGGTTCAATGTGGTTAGATAAAATAGCATTTTTTGCTGCCATATTTTGAAGTTCAACCCATTGAACTTCTCAGGCTTTTCTCCGTGGTGCGCTGCTGGTATCATTGTAGTCATAAGAGGGTTTGGCACTCGAGCCACAGCAGGGACTAGCGCTGTCACTGCAGATGCCACAGCAGGCTATTGAGAACTAGCCATGTTCTCGGCATTGACAACATCAATATTGTTATTTGCCATCTCTAAAATTAATCAATCAAAGATTATTAATTTTAGTACAAATTTATTCTCAGGAAAGGCCGAAGGGTTCACAAACAGGTCCCACTTAAAATCCCGTCTCCTAGACAGAATTTCAAAGAAACTCCCAAGAAAGATGTAGAAGGGTCATAGTTGCTTCCTCTTCAAACCCGGTCTCCTTAGATAGAACATAAATTCTCCTCCACAAGAATTCCACACCAAGAATAATTGTAATAACAAAATAACAGAGCAATATATATATTGAAATAACTAGAATTATATATATTGCAAATATGAGCATAATGAATTTAACAAATAAATTCTAACATACAACCTAACATAAAAAATTTAATAAAATAAATTCTAACATGTAACCTAGCATAAGGAATTTAATAGATAAATTCTAACATGCAACTTAGCATAAAGAATAAAATAAATTCTAACATGCAACCTAGCATAAAAAATTTAATAAAATAAATTCTAACATGCAACCTAATAAAAACTTTACATAAAGCAACGATTCAGTTTTAAGATTGTAAGAATTAAATTAACAATAATATGCAATATATAAAGTTACAAAAATATTTAACAAACATTTACAATAAACTTTAAAACAAAATTTAAAATTACCAAAAATTTAGTCCACATTTCAATAGAATTTCAATAGCACTTCGAAAACACTGTTACCGTCGAAACCTGTGTAGGATACAGTGTTCTTAAAATTAATTCGCTCCCTCTACTAGAATGCTTAAGGATTTTAGCTAGCATCAGTTTCTCGGAATATAACGACAAAGAGTGACTGGTAAAACACCAACACCTCCACTCTAAAAATTGGATAATTTTGAACTCCAACACACTAAGAACCCTAGCTATAAAATTCCTAAACACTCGAAGAACTTCAGCTAGTAAACTCAAGAACTCAAGAACAGTTGAAAAACTAGAAAAATTGAGAAAGAGCAATAGAGAGAAATAAGAGAGAAAGCTACTGATTTTTTGGTGTGTAGAATGAGGTAAGAAAGCTCTCCTTTTATAGTCATTTGAAGTGAAAGGTTAAAGACCATACTTTCAATTGGAATAAATCTAATAAAACTAAATATAGCAATTACATGGCCAAAAAATGCCTAACACTAATACTTGGCAGAATGGGAGTTTTCTAGAACCTCCTCTATGGCTGTTACAAAGCCAAAATGCCTAGCACAGCCATAAAAAGGTTGGCAATTTTCAAAAGGAAAATGCTTGGCAATTTTACATGTAACTGACCATTGAATTGAAACAGAAATGGGAAAAAAAAAATAATCTAGCCCGTAACAAAATATTAGGCTTACAAAAGTTCAAATTTTCGGCCTGGCATTCGTCCACAGGTACGGGCACACACGAACCCATGATTTGCATCCTCCTGCGCGCGCCTGAGAGAACATCTGTGGTAGTTATTCTTATCACCATCACAAAACATAACTCTATATAAACTACTAGGAATAAGCTTCTCTCACCAATGTGGGACTTCTTGTTTTTCCTTTCATTTTTCAATTCCAATGATACACTTTTAAGCGACAATTTCTCATTCATCCGTACATCATTTTGAGCGTGTGAATATATGAAATCGATATCCTCGCGGAAGAGAACAAAAATTCACCAAGACCTTTCATTAACAAGATATAGATCCCACTCAATTTTTAGCTTCAAAATTGTTCATAAAAATAGATTTTATAACAATTTTAGTCTTTATAAATTACTTGAACTTCCAAGCCCAAACTAAACCCATATTCAATTCTTAACCTATTTTCTAACAAAAACTACATTCAAGTTATTGTAAATCTAGAAATAATTGATGATAATCGAACTCTGGAGGAAAAACTAAAATAAATAACAAAACTAGTACTTTAACCTGCCCTTAAAGATGTCATAGCCTTTACAGTAAAGGATCATTAAAAATTGCCCAAAAATTACCAGAAAGTAAGAATATACAAAAACCCAGAAGTTAAAAAAAAAAGAGAAGGAAAGGTGGAAAGGGTAACTGACCAGCCAATGCTTGGTGGCAAAACAAATGTCCAATGTGCTAACCGACCATCTGAGCTTAAACCAAATGCTTCTTCTATCATTGCCCGGCTTCATTAAACTAAGAAAAAGGCAGAACCTAAGCCAGGAGACAAGCAAGACGAGGGTGGCCTCCAAGAACACCGCCTGGGACTTTGTAAACTTCTTGATTGAGTCAAACTCGAAAGTGGTCTCCGGGAAGCTTATGGCGTAGTAGTCAATGCCGTGGTCTGTGGCGAATGGTAGAGTCGGCCGAAAAGAGAACGCACCAGTTGGCTGTCCTCTTCAGTAGGTTCCCCACCAGGCAGCTGCACTGGTTGCCATTGAAAACGATGACGTTTGGTTGGCAAGACATCTTTTCCTTCAATATTTAGCCAAGGCATCCTTTCGCCTCCTCTTGCGAAACCTTGAATTGGGTCTTCAAAGATATGAACTTTTCATAGAAAGAAGTTTTCTGGATCTGCAATTTGGGGTCAGAATTTTCAGTCTTTGGCTTGAGAAAATAGAAAATTTTGACAAACACTTTTATTGCTGCTTTAGAGTTAGTAGGCAAGAATTGTGCTCCATACACACGCTCCACAACCAAGAATTATGCTTAACAAGCATGGCCTTAAATGAATAAAAACCAGAACTTCTACCATCCGTTTTCGTGTTTATAAAAAATAATAATGACAAATCTAATAAAAATTTAAAAAGAATAGGATCATGAAAACCAAATTTCCTTCAACATGGACCAAACTTGTAAAATCTCATATATTACTTAAACCAAAATTAACACAAAATAGCACATGGATGTAAAATAACTTGGAAAATAGCACAAAATGAACCTGGAGTGTGGCTGAAATCAAAGGATATGAGGAAGAAATGTCGCAAGATCCAAGAGTGGTGTGGAGATTCTAGAGTGCACTAAGGCTCCCTCTTTCCTATTCAGAGAGCTTTTAAGAGACATGCCTGAAAATTAAATTTGGTGAGATTAGGCTAAGGGCTTGAGAGAGAGAGAGAGAGAGAGAGGGGGTCTTTTTCTTAGATGAGGGCGCCAAAAGAATTCCCCCCTCGCTGCTGGTGAAATTTTGAGTACGATTATTTGGACTACCGCTTTTTTTTCGCGCCCTAAACTACTCCCGCTTAAGGTTCCACTTGTATTTGATTTTTGAAGACAAATTTAAAGTATGTACATTTATAAATTTATAAATTCATCTATTTAAGTTCTTATTATAATTATCATTTTTTAGAAGGTAGTCAGGTACATGTATATATAAATATAATCTATACATAGAAATAATTTGTTATCATTCAAATATATCTTAAACAATATTCATTTTGATTCTACAAATATCCTTATAAATATATATATATGGGCACCAATTCAATAGGTATTTTTTTTTTTACCTATGTATAAGTATCAATTTGACTAATGAAAATTTAGCATACACATTTTTTTATTGTAAAAAGTAAGAGAGAGAAAAAGCATTAATGATACACGTTTTTTCATGCACTTCATTATAACCATTGGATTACCATTAAATAGTGATCTAATGGCAAAAGAAAAAATACCTACCCATAAGTAAAAGAAAAAAATACCTATTGGATTGGCAACCTATATATATATACTATATTTGTACACAAAACCTATGTTTCTTTGAAAAATATTTTAAAAAAAATAACAAAAACTAAGTTCTAGCAAAAGGGGCTAAATTCACCGAATCTACATTTAAAAAAAAAACAAATCTTTATGTGAACTTCATTCAAAACAAAATCATTAATATCTTAAAATGAGACCTTATGCAAAATCCGAAAAGTTACAAGGACATTTTAGACTTTTTATGTTGAGTAGCAAACTTATAATTAAGTAATTTTTAGATTGAAATAAAGAAAATATTTGGAATATTTTATTTCTTTGTAATAGTACCCGAAATTTACTTAAAAAACTCTTAGAGTTCAAATTCTCAACAAGAAGGCCCTTGAGAAAGAGAGAAACATCGGTTTTTGTCCGAGCTCCACTGCACTGCCACCATCGCCCGCCTTGGCCTATGTGCTAGCTCGCATCGAAGCTCTATCAACCAATGCCATCAATTTTGCCTAGTTTCGACGTTAGACGAACTCGTAGCGGTCCCGCAAAAATTTCGCCTCCAACAAGATTTTCTAGCCACCAGCACGATGTATGACCTCTGTTTTCAACACGTCTAGCATATATGGTCTTCTTTCGTCGTCGCCAACCACCTCTAAGTAGTTGCACATCAAAATTCTTCTCTTGCAAGTTTTTACCACTTTTACCGTTTTTACCAACTATGTAAAAAGTGATATTTTCGTAAATTTTAGTTAGGTAATTATTTTACCTGAGGTAAATATATGAGATGAAAAAGGGTTAAAAATCATAAATAATTATAGTTAGTAGAAGTAAAAACAGTATCCGATAGTGTGGTACTTTTTAAATAGAAAAATATAGTATTTTTTTAATTTAGAATGAAAAGTAATATTTTCGTAAAATAGAATAGTGTTAGGCTATAATTTGCGACTATTCATATATGGGCCTTGGGCTGAGATTAGAAAGCCGTTATTTTTTGAATTATTATTGCAAAAATGATATTTTAACAATTAATTAATGAAGTTGATACGTTTTCAAATTATTTTCGAAAATGATATTTTCTAACTATTTCAAAAAAATGAGATTTTTGCAAATAATCAGCAAAAATGATATTGTCCTAAATTCCATTGAAAGTATGTAATTCTTAGATTTTTAAGCGTAGCTTATGCTTAGGATCTCGAAATTGAGTTATAACTTCCAATTTGGACTCAGTGAGGTTGAGACATGAATTTTGATATAAAATATGACTATATTTCTTAGTGACACGAAATTTAGAATTTTGCGACATAAAAATGCATTGTTTTATGTGCCATATTCTAGTCCTATGCGGGGGTCTATTTTTGACAAGGTATATATTTAACTAAGTTTTTTTGGGTGCCCTGAATTCAATGGTGACCTCCGTTTCTTTATTTAAGGCTCTGGTAGAAAAGTCACTTTTTCAAATAGATTTACTAGAATCCGAAAACTACTATTTGAACACTCAAGTGACCAACAAGAGTTTCTTCGAATATTGTTGGCTTGGTATTATTACTATACTGAGGTAAGGGTTCGATTACCTAGTTTTATATCGCTTTTGGATTTTAATTGCATTAAAATTTATTTTATGAAAAATCGTCATTTTATGATGGTTTGAATAAATGATGATAATTGTTAGATTATACTTTGAATAGACTATCTAGATTATTTTATAGATTTTTATATTGTTATTATAGGGTAAAATAGCGGTATGATTCCTATGTTACAATAAATCACAGAATAATGCTAAGTTGGATTTTAAAGCATAATTTGATTCTTGGAGGCATGGTTATTATGAATTGTTACATGTTGTATATACCATAAGATCACACACCTGAGTTCTATTATTATATCATAGTAGTTTAGATCACTGGCAAGTTGCTGCAGCGTTAGGTGAAAGACGTAGGCCCCTGTGCAAGTTTTTGGCTGATGTACCTATAGGTAATATCAGGATACTAGATACCTCTACTATAGAGGTATTTTAGGGTCGTGATGAAAGGATGAGAGCTCACTCATATACATGGTTGATTTATGATATGTATATTTATGTGGATTTGATTTTGAATACATAATTATTTTGGATACCAATCGTTTTATAAACTTAGTTTATAGATGGATTTTGGAAAAGATATTAACCATGCATGTTTAGTAAAATTACATCCATTCAAAAAGGTAATTGAATTTCTACAGAGTATATAAATGCTCAACCCCTTTACTTCTCCCACTTTCAAGTGTATGTCTAATTAAGATAGTAATCCCGATAGTCAGATAAGCTGCACAATTCTACTCTAAATCCCTGAGAGGCGTCCGTACTTTGTTATCTTTCTCTCCTTGTTCAATTATCTTGCCAAGACTAGTGAGTGGATGTATAAGAATAATTTTGTTGTTAAATTGAGTATTTAAAACAATAAGTAATTTTATATATCATATTTTGGACATTGAACTAAATATTTCAATTAAATTTAATTTATCAAAGTTTATGACTTCTCAACAAGTTCTAAAAGAGATAGTTGAAACTTTTTTCAACTTTGGTGAATATTTCTCTTATGAAATTAAAACTAATAAGTATTTTAATGAATAAGGAATTTATAATGATTTGAAGATCAAAACGAATTATCTAATAACTGATTTCTCTTAAGTTCTGTAAATTAATATTTTATTATATTTTTACTTAAAATTACTAAAAGTCACATTTTTTTATTTCGTTCGTGAGACCTTAAAAGTGCAATATATATAAATATATATATATATTATTGATACCTTAAAAATTATGTGTTTTTCCGTATCATATATATAATTCGTATTACTGATCGGAAGGTTCATTTGCAAAGGGAAAAAAATGGGTAGAAACACCCAAAACAAACATAATTTAAACCTTAATTTGAGTATAGAATCTCTATCAAAATCCAACCCACTAATCCCTAAAGCTCATGTCAATAACCCTTTTCGTCTCATCTTATTTACTTAAGAATGTAAAGAGTTACCATTCATAGGTGAATATAGTTCTATTTCTTTTTTTTTCTAGTGAGATTCATATTATAATTTGCGATATGGCACCTCTTAACGTAAAACAATGGTCCAAATTACTTCAGCAAAGAAGATTCGTATGATTGAGGGATTATAGGTCATGCTAATTACTTAATACTTAGTTATGATATACTACATGGGAAATGATTCAATGCAATTTTGTCTAAATTTATTTCTCTCTCTTATACAGGTGTAAGGTGTAGGAGAACTCCATCTTTGATAACAACAATAATCAAATCTCTATCAAAATCCAATCTTGTCACTAAGTGATTCGTAAGTGTAAAAAATATGTTTTTCTCGGTCTAAGTGATTTTTGAAGAAGATTTCCAAGTACTTCTTAAAAATTTAAAGACTTGGAACCTCGTCTCTATAAGAAATTTTTTTTTTTCCCTTCTCATTTTAATCTCTCTTGAAATTTGTATTAAGTTTAATATAGGAACATTTTTGAACATTATGAACTTTTTGTTGAAATTGGTGTTAGGTTCTATTATGTTTTGATTATATCTGATGACTAAGATTTGTTTTTATCAATTTTAATACTTTATTTTAATTATTTTATTTATTATTAGTCTATTTTTCATTATCAACTTATTTATGTTTCTCTAATTCTTTTGTTTCTAATTTATTTGGCCAATTAATTAACTCACTTTAAGTCGTGATTTTGACGCTCAAGAAATATTAATTTCATAATCTAAAATGAGAAGTAAAGTTTAGGTTCACTACTAAAAAAACCTGCTTGTCACGGGCGCGTGGACGGATGCCGTGAAAGGAACGTCATGTACCAGGGCGCCGTAGTTGGCACCTAGTATAGCACGGCGGTTCAAAAATATCGTGGTACGTTTATCTTTTAACCCAGCTTCCACGGCGCGTCTTATGCGTCGTTATAAACATTTATCGGCACTTATCAAGTGCAGAGATAGGCCAATTAATTTAGGGCTGAGATCATTGTCTCAGGGGCCATTTCGGCTTCTCTTCACAACTTGTAGTTTTCTAGAGGCTCTCAAACCATATGCAAGTTCATCCAAGCTTTAACTCTCTAACTCTCTCCACTATCAAGTTCAAACAAGAGGGTCTTGTTTATCGAAGTGTGGCCCCCAATTGCGAGAAAGACCCCAATAAGCCCGTGCTGATTACGAGCATGTAATCTGTCTCCATCTTTGGCATCGACGTTGATGTCTACTACGACAAGTTCCTTGCCAATTCTGCTCAAGGATGCTGATCTTGGTGGCAAAAATCTCTTAAAGGTTGAAATTTTGGTTTTTTGTTTCTTTTGATTTGAATTCAATTTCATTTATTTGATTGGTTAGATTTGAATTTTAAATGAGTTTGATTATTTTCAAGTTTTGTTTTTTTTGAAGAATTATGAATCTAGGTACGTATTTGCTGTTTTTATGTATATGAATTTGTTTTGTGAGTTTTAGATATGTTTTCGTTCGATTTATGTATATAAAGGTTAGACCTTGGGATATAGAATTTTGTTGTCATTTAGTTTGTGTTTCAAACCTAACTCCAGATTGGTAGAGGAGTTTACTTCAATATATATACACGTTTGGTAGAGGAGTTTCATTTACAAGTTTTTTAAAAAATAAAATAAAATTGAAAAATCATGTCTCTCTTCTTTTATGTTTCTCTGTCTCTCTGCCTCTTCTTCTCCTGAAACTAGCTTGGACTGACTTATTTTATTGATTAGTTAGAGTTGCATGTTTATAGATTGAACCCACTAATCCGTTGATTTCTCTAAGCCTCTCATGATATTTTTCTCGAGAGTATCCAGTGCTCAAAGTTTTGATATTTTGTTTAAAGTTCATAACTTCGGAAAGTTAAGTTAATTACCTTTTGGAACTGTAAGTGAAACAAAAGTTTCAAATTTTAAAAGAAGAAATTGGTAGTGAGAGATCAGGGGAAGTGAAGCTTTTGTTTTTTTTTTTTTTTTTTTTTTTGTCTCTGGGTCATCTGTACAACAACTAAATTCTGAGATTTTATTTAGTTTTGGTAATTTTGGGAGGTGGATTTTGGAGATTTTGGCTTAAAAACTCTAATTAATGATGATGAGCTCTCCGTGTAATGTAGGACTAAATTCTCGGTGAGCTTTTTTTCATAGTATAACCTTTATATATAAAATTTTCTTTATAATCCTTCCTTCCTTGATACGTTTTCCTTGTTTTTTGGTGTTGAACTTTTTTGTCAAACAAAGCTACAAATTATTTTTTTAAAATATGAGTACTGCTTCTTTTTAGTTTCACTGGCTGGGATTTTCACCTGTATGATTATTTGTTATCTTAACCTTTTTCTATGTTTCATTATATGTATATTTCTGGAAACATGTGGCTGTAAATGTATTATTAAGTGTATGTCCTTTGCTAGCTCGTACTGGTTACCATATTATTTCACACTAAATAGAGCTTTGTTATTAGAAACCATTTGTGAAGTTTCATGATCCATTGGCTTAGAAGTGTATAACACTTATTTTATTAAAAGATTGGGTTTTTGTTGGTAATTTTCTGGGAGATAGAGATAGAGTGGAAAGGGAAGAGATAGAGTGGTGTCAAATCAATATGCTATGAAACTTGTTGATTGTTATTCGGGTTTTGAACAGATTCAATGATATTGTTTAATATGTTTGGTCTACACATTGTCAAGGAAAAAGCTGCTATGCTTCTTGGGAGTGGTACAAGTGGTCTTACCATCTTCTCTGATTGTATTCAGGCACTAATATTAGAGAAAGATCACAGAAAAATTACGATCTTTTTTTTTTTCTTTATTCCTTATGCTATTACAAACATGGGATCTGTATTGCTGGTAATTGATCTAGGCCTTGTTGCATGCAGGGCATATCTCATAGAAATGACAACCTAAAATGCTTCTAAACCATGGGACAGAGATGTGGCTTTGGCATGGGTGAAGGTGTTGGAGAATTGGTAAGTCTTTGCTCATTTTTTAACTTCTTTTTTAGATTGAAATTATTGTAGTTATTCAATTTGGAAAAAAAAAAAAAGAATTTATTGTAGTAAATTCAGGGAAGATAATTATACATTTAGAAAGGAATAATTATATTTCCACTTCAATTTATTTAGTGTGTTTCCAGAATGGTGATTATGTGGAAATGAATGTGTCACCATGAGATTTTATTTGAAATCTTAACAGTGAAGATAGATAATATTTTTGGCAGGTAATTGAGATCTTAAAGCATGCAATGTAACAAGGTTCAACAATTATTGTGGAGTACTTGAGAGGTGTGATTAATTATGATGCTCATCATATGATTGACGCAAAAGATGATGGAGTTGTGTACAGGGAAACTTTGAAGAAAATAGAGTGTTACCTAAAAAGATGTCATCTGTTCTCGTACTATTCTTCTTATGCTATGGAAGTTAGCTTTATGATTAAGAAATTTTTAAGTCAAGAAGTATCACAATTGTTTGTATAATTTCTTTTAAGAGTTCTTTTTAAACAATATTGTATCATAATTCGTTTGCGCAATTTTTTTTCCTCTCACATTGTGTTGTATTACTTTTCCTTGGTTTGTCTTGTCTTATTGTCTTATTTTTCTCTTGATATACATGGATTCTTCTACAAAGGTGTGTTCTTCGGTTTTAATGCACTTAATATTCAATTGTCACAAACAATACTATTATCTTAGATTCAGATAAAGAGGCAAAGAATAAATTTAGATCTCAATTATAAAGCCTAATTTTATATTTTTTTGGGAGAATCATAATTTTATATTTTAGTTTTGTAATATTTAAAATTTAAATCGAACTAACCTTAGAATTAAAAAAAATCAATACATATACGAAAGAAAATTTAACTAGAAATTACCCTGGAATTAGAAAAAAAAAATGAGTACATATATGAAGGCACTTAAAAAACATCTTGGTAGGCCTACTAAGGTGTTTACCAAGTGCGTTTTAAACATTTTCTTATATCGGGATATCAAGGCACTTAATAAGTGTCGTAGTAGCCTTACTAAGGCACTTATAAAGTGCCTAATACCTTAGACTTATTACGGCACTTAGAATAATAGCGTTTTTGGTAGCGTCGTAATAAGCCTTTCAAGGTACTTATAAAGCTTCATGAAAAAATTTTTTTGTTGTAGTAGTTATTGTGAGGTTGGGAAATCATCAACGCTTAGATAATCATTTAGATACTTTGGATTATTGTAAGACTAGAAGGTAAGTGATACCTTAATTTCCATTTGAATACTGGAACTTAATGAATACTTAATTAACTGTGTTAGATAGGGATATCAACTTAAGTTTGTTAGGTAAATTATCTTATTTAACACTCAGAAGATGTAATTAGGTGAGGTTAGACCATAATTAGTGAATTAAATAGAATTAGGTTAGTAAGTACTCAGTTTGATGAAGTTAAGAGTAATTAGGCGAATTCAAATTACGTTCGTGCATAATAATTATCCATATTTTATTTATGCTTTATTATTTTTATCTTTGTTTTTATTTGTTTATTTTTATATTCATTTAGATTTTATGCCTAAATAAAATTGAGTTGTGATAATTATAGTAATTAGCAATAATTTAACACTCAAATCTCTGTAAATTGATCATTCTTACCACTATACTAGTATTAAGATGTGTTGGATTAGCAATAAGGGGAGAACATTATAAATTGTAAATTTGATTGGCCTATTTCACATTATCAACCATATTAGTGGAGCCTACAATAATTAAATGCCCTTTTTATTTTTATAGTATTGGAAACTTATACTAATTTAGTAATCAAATGATTTAGATTATTTTTCACTAATAGTTTAGATTTTTTTAATCTCATTTTGAAGTGATAAGCACATATAATTCTAAACATATTATATGAGAAAATATTCATTTTAATTCGAACACTCAAAATCCTTATACGAATCTAAGGGCCTGTTTGATATTGTTTTTTGTTTTTTGTTTTCAGTGTTGTGTTTTTAGAAATAAGAATGAAAACTGTTTTATAATGTTTCAGATTATAATGGGTGTTTGGCAAATATTTTCTAAAAATAATTTTTAGGAAAAAAATTATATGAATATAAAAAATTATACTTGTATTATAAAAAAATATTAGAGAGAAAAAGTGACCAGAGATAAATTCAAGTAAGAGAATAAGAAAAGAGAAAGTGATAAAAATACATGGAGATAAAAAATAAAGATAAAAAAAGTTATAAAAAAATAAAGTAGTAATAAAGAATGAGGAGAGATAATGTGATTAAAAAAATGAAGGGATAGAAAATGATAAGAGAGAGTGATAAAATAAAATGAAGAGAGAAAAAGTGATGAAAGAGAATGAGAAGAGAGAAAGTGATGAGAGAAAATGATGATAGAGAATGAAGAGAGAGAAAGTGATGAGAAAGTGAGGAGAGAGAGAGTGGTTAGAGAAAGTGATGAGAGAGAAACTTAAAAGAAAATGTGTATACGAAAATCATATGAAAGAATTTTTATGTTTTTTCAGAAAAAAGAAAAAATTAAGAAAACACCTTGAAAACAACATTTTGTTGTTCTCTGAATTTTCTGTTTTCTTTAACTTTGTTTTTAAAATATGTTCTCAGATAACAATACCAAACACCCTTACGTGTTTTTAGAAAACAATTTTCTATTTTTAAAAATAAAAAACTATTTTTTAGTTATGATGCCAACAGCCCCTATTTACTTACACTAATAATACTTGGCCTAGTTGGAGCCGGGCCGTTTGAATATTCATCAAGGTAATTAATAACTCAATTGAATTCCTTAAACTATTTAATCTTTTTTTTTCTTCTATCGAATTCTTCTCCCTTAAATCAAGGAGTTATCTCTAGAATTTCCTAGAGAAAAATAGTTATAACCAATTATTTAATACTGGAAGATTTTTATTGCACAAGGTCGGCTCGTAGTTTTTTTTTCTTTTCATAAATTTTGATTGTTCCATGGATATTTGATTGCACAAAGATATAAAAGGGTTCAATTAATTTCAATTCTATAATTTTTTCCGATATGGCAACAGCTAGCACAATCTATTGATGATAGCAGATAAAGTTTTAGGAACAAAGCTTTTTTTGGTCAAAAGAAGCTAATATAAACCTGAAGGTGCCCAAATATTGTGCAAAATAAATAAAACAAATTCTCTAAAAAGTAATATTTGTTAATTAAATAGAAGGATAATAAATAAAATAATGGAATCAGCTTGCTATTGGTAATTGATTGTGATTCTACAAGTTTTGTTTTTGTTCTTTGTTTTTTTTTTTTTTTTTTTTGGACAGTTGAAACCGTGAGATTATGATGGGATATACCTTCCTTTTCCCTGTAAATACGTATAATAGTATCTTTTCATATATTCATTAAACTTCTTCGTTTTTTTTATTTCTTATTTATTTTTATTTTTCATATTTCTTTGGGTTTCAATTAAAACTTTTAAGCACCGATTATGGAAGTTAATTTTTTTTTTCAAATTAGATTGATTTGAAAAACAAGAAAAGGAAGGCCCTTTAGAGCCGTGATGTTGGGATGCACCTTTAATTTTGTTTTTTCTTTTTAACTATTATAATGTGACTACCATAATAATTATTTTCTCGTGTGTTATTTGACTTTGTTTTTCAGTTTAATCCTTATCTAAAAATATTAAAAAAAAGAATTAAGGTACGTAACTTATTTTCTCACTCCATTACTTGTTTGCTATAAGTTAATAGGCCAAATATTGAACCAACTGAAGTTGACAAAGATTTTTATGAAGCTGCAAAAGCTGATTTGGATATTATTGAAGAACATGAAGATAGGAAATGGAATTTTTTATTAGCAAACTTGAAAGCAAATTGGAATTTTAATTTTTTATTTGTAATATTTTAATGTTCTTTTATGGTTATTGCATTTGGTATTTTGTTTCTATCATTGCTATATTTATCGTTAATGTTAGACAATTTTGTCCTCTCGTTTTTTATTTTATTTTATTTTTTGGCCAAGAATTCTAGTTCGATTATTGGCCTAATTCTTTTCTTATTTTTTTAAAAAATATTTTTTTGGAATTCTTTTTTTTTTTTTGTTTTTTTTTTTTCAATATTTGAGAAAATGAATCTATTAGTGATCTAGTGGTGCCAAATATATCCGTATTTATTTGAGACAGTATAATATGTAATAACTTGATATACTTTAAACCACATGGTGATCCTTTTCCAACAAAAATCTTCCCACAAAATTGTCATTCACTATGTTAAACAGACAAATTTGACTTGAACAATAAACTTTATTTTATAAATTATCTTTCTTAATCTAAACACAATTGTAATTTTTATCCTCAACCACAACTTAAACCTTCTTAATTTTATAAAAGCTTTAAATTATTTTTAGAGACCAAAAAACTTATTTTAGAGACTAATTTGTAATGTCTCTAGATGCTATTTATATTCTTCTTATTAATCAATTGGCTAGAAAGCTTCATGACAAATATATTTAGGGACAAATTTCATTTTATCTCTAAATAAATTTTAGAGACCAAATATTTATTTTGTCTCTCTAAGTGTCTTTTACGAAATGCTTTGTATCTAAATGTCCAAAAGCTTCCTGTCAACAATCTACTTACAAGAACCCTTTCCACTAAACCCATTAGAGATGAAACAATTATTTTGTCTCTGAACAAAACATTTAGAGACAAGATTGATACGTCCCTAAAAAAATACTAGTCAAATAATATAAAATTGACTAAACCCATTAGAGATGAAACAATTATTTTGTCTCTGAACAAAACATTTAGAGACAAGATTGATACGTCCCTAAAAAAAATACTAGTCAAATAATATAAAATTGACTAAACATACAGAGACAACCTTATTTCATCTCTAAAAGGCACCTTTAGATATAAAATTAAATTTGTCACTAAAATTATCGTCTCTAAAAGTGATTTTCTTGTAGCTACAAGAAAAGTTCTCTTAAGCCTCTATAAAATAGTCATGTGCCACCTAGGGGTTTATCAGGCAAGCCGAATTTTACACTTTTTTTTTTACCCTTTTTCCTTTAACATTTATAAAATATTTTGGAAGTATTTGTAAAGGAGAGAAAAAAAAAAGCTCATAATTAAGTACTTTTTTAAAGATAAATTATTGTTAAGTATTTATTATAAATGACTACTATTTATATTCAGTATCATTTTTAATAGCTAATTGACTTTATATGAGTTTAATGTTATGCCGAGTACATAAATATATCAAATTTTTTATACTAAGTATTGGTAGAATTGGTATTTCAAAATTCCTCATGAATCTTCATAAGTAGAATTTCAAAATTCCTCTTGAAACTTCATAAAACGAAATAAACAGGATCAATAAATTAACATAAATCAATTCAAAGATTTTAGTTTAAATAAAATTTGAAAGTATTTCATTACCTCGAAGTCTTCTTACATATTCTCTAGAATTCAAACTCGTTGACTGATCAAATTTGTGAGCATCTTTTTATGCCAAACAAAAAATAAATGTCACAATTTGGAAGATGTTGTTCCTTTTTCTTTATCGCACATCTTCGGCATTGGATATTACTATCTTGACAGCTATAAACGAGCTCAGGATGACTCGGATTTCTCTCACTCTTATCATTTCCACTATGTTTTACGTGTAGCATAGTTTTTCAAGTTCATGTTCTATATAAATCTCTGGATTGTACATACTACATAAAGCTGGTCCACTGTATGATGATGCCAAAGTCGAACTCATAACTAAATCACTTATGTTTGGTGGGACCATTGGACTTACCAAAGTAGTGCCAAATCCAAATACCCGGTGGTTGCTATATATGGTGCTAGAAGGTCAATCACTCTCTTAAATTAGTTTAATATTTGAAACAACCATTTATTAGTGTTTATTAGTGTGTTATGTTATATTATATACACTGTTTGTCCCTTACGGTACTCCACCAAAAAATCTCTCAGAGTCACTCAAGTAAGGAGAGCTTTTGGACGCAGGTTGAGAAACAATGATCGAATTGTTTAATTATGGCACAAATCCTCGTTGAACTATTTAATTTGTAGTAATTTGATCTTTAAAGTTCTAATTACGGTAATTATATTTGCGAATTTTTTTATTTAAAGCAATTTAGTCTCTAATTTGTCTAAATTTTAACTAGCTATTAAGTTTACTAAAAACACATGTAAAGAGTACGTTGTAAAATATAAAAGTGTATTTAAGAGAAAACAAACTGAATATAAGGATTTAGAAAGAATAGAAGATATATTATTTACATTTTTTTAGGATTCTTGGAGTTCTAATTTAGAGAAAATTTTTCTATACTTGTTTATTTTTCTGCTTAAAATTCTCAAATTACTTTTCAGATACACTTTTAGATGCTACCATACTCCTAACGTATGACTAGAAATTTAATTATAGATTATAATTTGAATAATTTAGGAATCAAATATATTCAAATAAGAAAATTCAAAAACTTAATTGCCACAACTAGAACTTTGAGAACCAAATTACCATAAATCTAAAAATTTAAGGACCATTTATGCCACTAACCTCTAATATTCCATATGATATGTACGGTATATATGAAACTCATGTGAAAGTCACAACGTTAATCTTAATATCCACCAAATATTTTGTTGCACAAATATATTCCACCAATTCAACCTCAAGTGATAATCTAATAAATATATATATATATATATATATATGGGGCACCAATCCAATAGGTATTTTTTTTAATCTATGCATATGTATCAATTTGGCCAATAAAAATTTAGCATGCACATTTTTTTATTGTAAAAAATAAAAAAGAGAAAGAGCATTAATGATGCTCGTCTTTTCATGCACTTCATTATAGCCATTGGATCACCATTAGATGGTGATCCAACGGCTAAAAAAAAATACCTACCCATAGGTAAAGAAAAAAATACCTATTAAATTGGCAACCATATATATATATATATAATCGCATGGAATGAATAAATTGGATTGTCGCTTGAGGTTGAATTGCTAGAATATATATATATATATATATATATGAGTAATATTATAGACATCATCAGTGGTACTCAATACCACAATGATCGATTTGTTACGAGATAATTTCAATTAATTAATTTAGTCTTATATGGGTCCTATCTGAAATATAATTATAATTAGTTAGTAATAAACTAACAAATCATGGGACGTTGAGTACATGCAATATATCTCATAATATATATATATATATATATAACAATAATCTAATATGTATTCTTTTTCTATCTATTTATAAGTATTTAATTTCTAAAGTAGTTGATCTTTATTTAACTATTAAGATGATTTGAATATATGAAAAAAAATAATAATTAGTACATATTATTTAATATTTTTTTTTATATTTTATTATAAAAAAACGTGCAAAATGAATTTTAATTAAGTAAAAGAATACTTAAAAAAATTTAGTTACTGAACCGATCTCATATATATATATATATGTATATATTTCACGTTAGTAATAGTTTTCATTAGAAACTTTTACCAGTTTATAAACCCATATTATTAAGGTCTTAATTAATGTAAAACACGCGAACTTTCATACTTTTACGTGTCCCATTATGTGACGTTGAGTAGCACTAGGGATGTTGCTTGATGCTAAACTGTGAAGAATCTCCTATATATGTTCCTTCGCGCCATGTGGTTGACGCAATGCAATGCAGTCACTGTAAATGGAGAATTGGTCAACTTTACTTTTGCTTTTCGGTTGTTTCAAAATTCTGTATACATACAACTTTTTTAAACTAATAATAATTGTAATAAAATATATTTCTCTATCATCTTTTTGAGCAACAAAAAGGAATCGTGTTTTCACACGATCGAATATCAAATAAACCAATTATACCAATCCACTTTTCTAGCCTTACCAATTATTTCAAAGCTAGCTTTTGTAGACTTAATTGATTTTGAAATCTCCCACTATCGGGCAATTTCCATGCATGCATGCATGTACGGGAATTTACTCTCCACGTTTGGGCGAAGTTATCATGATTCATGCATCATGTGTCATTAACTATTAATTCAAATTATTATTATTTTAAATTTCATGAACTAAAGACATTAAACTGCTTTAACTTAGTTTCTCCCATCTATAATATTATTGGCCATAAAGGTGACAAGTAATTAATTATTATATGTTACATATGGACTCACATAGTACTGTTCAAATTACTATCTTAAATATTACAAAACAAAAGTGATGATTTGACCAACTTAGGCCAACCCAAGTATCAACGGTAATTGTATGTGAACATCAACGGCAATATGGGAAAAACACTATAAACAATGACGTGGATTTTGTACAGACGAGAAAAACTTTGCAGATTACAACACAATTTCTGGCGAAGATTGAAGAATTAAGAATCTCGTGACTAAAATAAATATTATGGAAAAAGTAATGTGGTTATGTTGTTACTAAAATGACTCGTAAAATTTTTTGTCACAAATAATTTCGTGATCAGATTATAATTTTACTCAAATAATTTCGTGATCACTTTTACAAAAAGTTGTAAGTATTAGTGGTTGACGGAAGTTTTTTCAATAATTAATTTAAGATATAGTTTGTGTGTGAAAATAATTGAAAAATTAAAACAAATAAAGAGACAAAAATTTTATAATAGTTCAGCTTTAAAAAAAATGAGTCTTCATGATCCACTGTTCTTTATTATTTTCTAAAGAATTACAAGAGTTTCTCTAAGTCTCAATGTGAGAGCAAAGAGAGAATTATAGAGAATATGTAATGAAGTGATTTTGAGATGACTATGAGAAAATTATATCGTGAAAAACTATGAAATTGAGCCCCTTTTATATAGGTAAGGATAACTCAATGTTTCTCAATTGTAAAAACAAGAAAGTACATGATCAGAAAATATAATTTCTGGTAACAATACAAAATTGTGAAATAATTAATAAATGAATTGTTTGATCTTCATCCAGAGGCTTGTTTCCTTTTTTTTTTTGCGGGTTATCCATCTGAAGAAGACTATTCTAATTTTTTTTTTTGATCACATTTAATTTATTCGGATGAGGTTGCACTTCGATTAGAAAAGCACATATATAACCTAACGAATTTACCTCGGTCGTTGATTTTCCTTTCCTAGCGTTGACTAATATAGATTTAAGATCACACAATAATTGCCCTCCAGCTCTATTAGTTTTCTAAAACTAAATGGAGCCTCTGTAACCCCCTAGGAATTTCTAGACTTGTAATCTTAGTAGAATTATTATTAATAAACTTAGTGTCGAATTTTAATAAGTTTATACTCGCAAATACTTAAGATTATGTGTATAGTATTATTTTAATATTAAATTTTATTACGTGAAAAAAACCATAGTTATTCCTTATTTTAACTTAGAAATTCTAAGTTAGTTTTCTTTAATAATAAATTGATTATATAAAGATTATATTATATACATCAATATAACTTAATTAAGAATGTGACATGTTTATGTCACATTAAAAATTATTATATTTAGGGTTTAATATAAAAATTGTTATATAAATATAACCTAATTGTCATGAATTTTCAGCGTTTAAATTTCTCTTTTTAAGTAAGTAAGCTAAAGAAGTAAGTAATTAACGGTCTGAAAAATCGGGTCATTACACTACTCTGACAAATGCGAGCTTAAGAGTACGACATTATAAGGTCACACCGAAACCCTTGAAGAGTCTTAAAAAATCTCAAATCACATCCACGCGTACTTCTTTCCTGACAGATACAACCACGTGTAAATTTTTCTTAAGGAATTAGTGAGACTTGAGGAGACTTCTCCATTTCTTGAATAGGTGTGATGATGAGGATGACATCAACTATTGTTTCACATCAAAACCCTTTCATATTTCAAAAAATAATTGCCTTCATTTTTAAAAAATCAATTCTTCCACGTGAATTCGGACCATTAGATCTTTGAAAATTAACTCCCTTTATTCACGACTGAGAATTAATGACTCTAATAAGTATACAAAGACCCATTTGTCTTCTTCTTTTTATTTCTATTTTTTGAAATTCAAGACCCTCAAACTCTCTAAAAATTCTGAAAAATCAAAACCTTTCTGGCAAAACCCCGGAGCCTTTCTTCCCCGTCACTGGTGAATCATTGTCATTTCTATCTCAATTTCCTGCAAGATTTAGTCAGCCACGACATTTGAATCTTTGAGTTTGCAAAAAAGGTCGGCATTATCTGTCTTAAGTCCTCTATTTTATCTTTCCATGGGAATCTGATAGTAATATTTCGAATAATCCTATTGCCTTTATCATTCATAATTTCTATTACATAGTAAAAGGAACCTAGATTTTACTTTTCCGAATGATACATATTTCTCGTATTGGATTGATAAAAAAAACACATATATGAAACTATAAACTTCTAGATTTCATCTTAAACGAATAATGAAAAGACTTAAAATTAGGGCTAAGTATGAAGAAACAATAAAATACAGGTGAACTACTGTAGATACTCATATTCTTAACTGAACTGAATTTAAGTAAATCACACTCTTCAAATTCTCCTTGAATTCTTAGAAGATCATATCTAATTTTGATGAATCGAATGACGAACTGATGAAGAGCTGCTTGAATCTATAGGATAAAAGCTTTATAGATAGACGAATCAATAGGTTAATTAGAAAAATTCAACTAGATCTGAGATAGACGAATAACGTGATTGTTGGCGCAATCTTAGGATTTTTACTCCCAAATTACTCACACATAGCGAGTACACCTGCAACAATAGACAAAATAGCACGCCTATTTCTAGGTCGTATTTAGATTAGTTTTGTTAATCAATTCATAAATTCACTTGTAGATTAATGTTTGCATAGGGCTAAATGTCCCAGATTTCTTTTTGAGATGTATAGTAACAAAGAGACTAAGGAAGATGATACATTCTCAGGAGAGTCATCATTCTCTGAAGCGAGCATTAGTTCGATAGATGTTGACGACTACTTAGAATAGCAGCCCGAGATAGAAATAACCGGGACTAGGTAGAGCAGTCCTCGCATTGGTGATCTTTCTCAAGACCAGTGGATTTAGCACGTCAGGGACGTACCAACATTCTACATATGGTATAATTATGTGTAGAGTGACTGGTCATTTATTGACATAAAGACGAGCTGTACCACGAACAAGCTCGAGAAAATTGTACTCGACTACAAAATTGACATGCCTCTTTGTCTTCTATAGTATTTAATCGACCATACACACCTCCTCAAGGAACCGTCTTACTTTCAGACGTAGCTCTAAGATGTGGCACTCACCTTCCTCTCTATCGATATATTAAGTCAATAGTAGACTACTATAGTGTAGTCCCTTTTCAATTAACTCTAAATACTTATAGATATATAGTAGGTATGTATATATTATACCATAAATTAGGTCTAGGATCTCCCAACCTGAGGAGTTTGTTTGGTTCTACCAAGTGAAGTCAAACCCCTCTGATTTCAACTTTTTTTATACGAGTAAGTGGTCGAATCAAGTAATCAAAACCATTCATGGGTTAGAAATAATATGAGAAAATGGAAAATTTTATTTTTCCATTTAGATTATGCAGATAATAGGTTTTTCCAAAATCCTGGTAGGTAACTTTAGCTATAACTCGCTCTTTGTATAAGATGTTCTTTTTTATCTAATTCTCATTTTTCTTGTCATTGTAGATAACAACGAGTGTCCAAGACTAAACAAGGAATAGCTTGCGTGAGTTTATAAAATGAACGACCTTTTGATCAAAGAATTTGACTGGAAGGGACTTGGGACAATGCAAAATTTAGTTTCTAGCAGGTTATTTCCTAAGGGCCGTACTCTGCAAACTGGCTAACCAAACCTTCAAGCTCAAAGAAGCAAAAGAAAAAGAAGGGAATAAGTGCCTCATCCTTAAAGTCCAGGAAACGAAAAACACTTGCCTCACCTTCTTTTGAAAAATCACCATCCTCAATAGCTCCGTCCCCATTAGCTTCTCAGCCACAGGTCTCAAATGGTTATATCTCTATTATTCTTTTTCCTCATCACATTATGAATCTCGCATTTTAACTCATCTTATTATGCAGATATGACAATCGGTAGTGACTTGCAAGCTCCTCCTTCAACGCTGGGCTCAAGATCCAAATCGAAAACACCAAAAGGCACGCTTGTTAAATCCTAAATTTTGTAAGGGTAATTAAGTAATTTTAATTCAAGGGTATTTTGGTAATTTTAAATTTTCAGACTAAGTAAATAAAAATCTGAAATATTTCAAATTAAATCATTAGTGTTGAACTTAGAGAAAATAAAGTCTAGGTGCATTTAGGGCAAATATGAAAAAGAAATTACCAATTGGGGACAAAAATGTAATTAAAAAGAGACTAAAGTGAAATAATTTTTTTAAAATTTGTGGCCAAAGTGGAATTTCAGAAAAATTTTTCGGTCCAGTCAGCTAGTGACACGTGTCCCACTACTAAAAGTTTCTAAAAATTGCATAAAGCCCCACCTTTTTTCTTCTTCTTCACAAAGATCCTTAACTCACTCTCTGTTACTGTTCACTGCTGTGCCACCAGCCACCCCCGATGCGCCAGCCTACCATGACTGGAAGCCGCCAATGAACCAGTGCCAGGTGTTGCTATCGTGAACCACTGCTCCTCGCCGGAAAAAAGACCGCTCAAAATCACCTCATTCGAAATAGTTTTTTACCCGCCGTTTCTTCCTCCGACGTCCGATCAACTCGCCGTCACCACTGTTAAACTCGTCTCGATGTCATCTTTCATTTTTGACCACTCTCAGCCTCTAACTCGGCTCCAGTGAGAAGCTGATCACTGTTGAATGTTTATAATATTAAATTTTTGTGGTATTTTTCTAATTATTTCAAAATTGAGTTATTTTGACTGAGAAAATTATACCACGTGAAAGAGGAGATTAAAACATGAAATCTCATAATTTTGAAGTGTTGAAACGGTAACCGAAAGGTCCTCAATTATCGATATGAAAAGTGGTATTTTCTAATTATTTTCAAAATGTGGTATTTTTTATAATTTTTGGATTTCTCAGCCCATTTTATGGTCGAGACCTCGAAATTGAGTTCTGACTTCGAATTTGGACTCAGTGAGGTCGGAATATGAATTTTGATATAAAATATCATAATTTTTTGAAGTGGCACGAAATCGAGAAATATATCGTGAATTGCACCGTTTGCGTGCCACAGGTCGGTTCCGCACTGGAACCCGTTTTTGACAAATTTTATGTCTAACCCAATATTTTTGAGTGTTCTAAATTCTGTTATGACCTCTGTTTCTCAATCTGAAGCTCTGTTTGGAAATTCACTTTTTAAAGTGAACTTATTGGAATCCGGAAACGACCGTTTGAACAACTAGCTGATCAATAGAGGACTTTTTTAGTGTTGTCAACTCAGTATAATTACTATTTCAAGGTAGGAGATTTAATTTCCTTGTTTCCTATTATTTTTCATTAAAATTGGAATTTATTCTAAAAAAAATGAAATTTTGTGATTTTATTAAATTTAATTATTTGAATAATTATTTTAAAGAACCGTGAATTTGTGAAACATTGTGGACTGCTTTAGATATTCTGTGTATGATTTGGTACTAGTTTGAATCTTGGGATTTGGTTAAATCTTAGGAATAGTGTTTTGGATTTTTAAGTACAAAATGGATTTCTATTTAAAAATCAGAGCATGTCTAGAATCTTAAACCACTGCATGATTGTTTGAGACTTCACATATTGCACATTTCATACGATCATGCATGAGAGTCATCTTGGATATCACGGTGTTGTAGTAGGCGGACTAGTACACCCTCCTTCAATGAGAGCCCGTAAACCCGCGCAGGATTTGTTTTCTGACTATCTCCACTCGGTATGTGTAGGCATTCGGTGCTCCTCCGGCTCGGTAGGATTAGACACACCAGTGTCCCTCCGATTTCTAGAGATAGATGTCAGGTAGGGAGTACCCAATATATATAGTATGAGTTGCTCTAGTCGTGATGAGATGGTGAGAGTTCATGTGAGGTGTTAATTTATGTGCTATGCAGTTATATCTATTTTATTATGATTTTCTATGTGTTTTGACCTGGATATCTGGTTTTGGTTTTAGCATAGTTTTCTATATATGTTTTGAAAGCTTAATATTTATAAAAATGCTTTTTAGTTTTACTAACTATGCAAGTGTTTTGAGAATTATAAAAGAACTTTCCCAAAAAGGAAAATTAGGTAACCTACTTGGCATTTTATGCTCACCCCCTACTTTCCCCACAAGTGGTGTCCAGTGTGAAATTGACGACTAACAAGCGGATTAAGGAGTTATCTTTTACTCGTAGTTCATGACTTAGAAATACTAGGGGTACAGATTTAAGACTTGTGTTGAAGACTTGTTAAATAAATGAATTATGCTACTTGTTTATGTCTGTAAAATATATATGCCACACTAGTTTAATATTAAGGTATGAATAATGATGCTCGATTAATTAATTGAATTTGGTTCTTCTAAATTATTCAGTCTATATTTATTAGTAACTATGAACTGTGGGGTAGGCTCACTAGTTGAAATTCCAAATTTTTTATTTATCATGCCATTTAAAAAAAATTCAAAACTCTTAAAACCTTTCCTTTATTAATTAAGGAATTTCCAATTCTAGCGAAATTCTCCTTCTGCTACTATCCTGGGGTTTGGGTCGTGATAACACCTCTCTCCTCGAAGAAAGGGAAAGAGAAAGTTGATACTTCTAAAAAATAAAAAGTTACCTTTGAGGACAACCCTCAAAGCTCACCGCCTCCTCAAGTTGCTGAAGCTACAAGCCAGCCCAAAGCTTCAAATAAGTAGCCCACATCTTCCTTGTCTAGGGCACCAAGTCAAGTCAACAAGGATGAGTAATTACTTACACTCCTCCATCAATTACTGGAGAAGACTGGCCTTAGTGCAGCCTTCATTGACTATTTCACCTCTGAGGAAGGATGGGAGAGGATGAAACAAAGGCTGGCCAAGGTCGTCTTTAGTGCAGCAATGAGGATGCTCACAAATGTAAATTCTTTCTTCTCTATTCATATATGTGACACTTTTTTTTTATTAACACCATTATTATATTTCGGACCGCTGTTGCTGTTGTATTGATGTATGATTCAGTCTTCGAATACATAGAGAAGGGCGAAAAGGTCAAAGAAATAGTCCAAGGATGTGAGGACCTAAAAAAAGACTCATGAGAATGAGAAACACACTGTCAAGTCAGAGAAGAAACAACTACAAGAGGCTTTGGCCAAGGAGAAGCTGGAAAAGGATAAGCTTAAGGCAAAGATAATAGAGCTTGAGAAGATAATATCTTAACTTCCAGATGCTCTGAAGGAGGGGACCAAGGAGGCAAGTCGAAAAGTTGTTCAAGAGTTCAAGGCCACTAAAGGCAAATAGCTCGAAGAAAAAGCCAACGACATTGCCTCATTGAACATTATTTACAATATTTTTTACGAGCATCTGGAGTTTGACTTTTCCTTCCTCGGCGAAGATATGGTCGAACTTGTTGAGAGCTAGAAGGAAGGTGAAGCCAGAGAAACTACCAATAAGGAAGGAGACGTACTTGCATAATAATTTTTAAAAAAAAAAAATCAAAATTGTATAGTTAAGGACAAATGCGGGCTTGTCCCATTTATTTTGAAATATTTTGTTCGAACATAGGTCCAAGCTTATATAATATTTTCATTTTCAAATTTTTATCTTGCCAAACAGAATTTTTATCTTGCAAAATAGTTAGAATCATATTGCATAATATAAGTGGATAATTTTAACCAAGTAGTCAATCACTAAGTGACTGATCAGTACGCTATTGCAATTCGAATCTAACTAACTTAAAACGGATTTTAAATGTTAGGACAGGTTAGGTCACTAGTGAAAAATAACGAGCATGAGTGATGCGAACTCATTATTATTTTTCAAAAGTTCCATGGCATAATAGGATTTTTAGCAATATATCACATCGAACTATGGACGTTTTGTTTAGTCATTTTTGTGTTTAAGCAAGGATATCACGTAATACGACATGCTAAGGTATGAAGCGAGGAGAAAATCCTAAGATTTTTAGAAATTTTTAGAAATTCGGTGATCCAAAATTCCAACTCTTCTAATATGAACATTTGCATAGTTCCTTATGAAGCGAGTAGAAGATAACGATCTGATCCTACTGCCCCCCGAGTTTTATGGTCATAAAACTATTAAGGACAAATTAATATAAATAAATAACAAGATGATAAGATCAAAGAAATGATCTTTATTGATGAATTCGGATAATGAATAACAAGAGGCCCCTAGGTCCTTTGAAGCTACATGAAGATTTATTGATAATAACAACGAAGTTGTTCTATATTTCAAGCATCCTCGATCTTTTGTCCTCTAGTGCGAGATAACTTGTACATCTCAAGTCAAATGACAGTGTCAATAATATATGGTTCTTCCCAAGAGGGTCCAAATACATTAGTGCTCTACTCTTTAATATTAGGCAGAACTTGTCGAAGAACAAGAACTCTAACTTTGAATTGTCTATTTTTGATTTTAGAATTATAATATCGAGCAATAAGTTGTTGGCATGATGCAATTCGTAGTTGAGACTGCTCGTGCTTTTCTTCCAAAAATTCGATCTCAATCCTCATCAATATATCATTCTATCTTAGCTCATAAATTGATCGTCGTAAGGTGCTCGCACCAATCTCAATTGGGATCATCACCTCATATCCATAGGCCAGAGAGAATAAACTCTCTCTAATGATAGTTTGTTGAATGGTGTATTAAGCCTATAAAACTTCAAGAAGTATCTTTAGCCAAGCTCCTTTTTGTTCTTCTAGCTTCGTCTTTGGGTTTTGATTAAGTAGCTTGTTTATAACTTCGAGTTGGACATTGGCCTATGGATGGACAATAACAAGGAAGCTTTTCTTGATTCCAAGTTATCGTAACAGTTGAGAAACTCATCACAATCAAATTGTTTCCTATTATCAGAAATTATTGTATGTGGTATACCATAACGACAAATTATAGACTTGTAAACAAAATCTATCATTTTTTTTTTGTGAAAATGGCATTTAAAGCTCTAGCTTCTGTCTACTTAGTGAAATAACCAACTGCAACCACTACATGCTTCGATCTACCTCGCACTAATGGGAGCATTCTAATAATATCAATTCTCTATATTGCGAATGGCCATGAACTATTCATCGAAGTTAGAGGAACAGGTGGTGTTCTAGAAATGGTGGAAAATCTTTGACATCTGTCGCATCTCTTGGTGAATTCCATTGCATCTTTCTTCATAGTGGGCCAAAAATACCCTTATCTGAGAGCTTTGTTCATAAGTGCTTGCCCACTAGAATGATTTTCACATATCCCCTTATGAGTTCTCCTCATAATATAGTGTACTTTTTCTTTGTCTACACATAACAATAATGGCAAGCTAAAACTTCTTCGATAAAGCTTCCCGTCATAGATGATATAGTGAGCTGCCTTCATTCGAAGTTGATTTGTATCATCTTTATTCTCCAAAAGATCGTCATCTTGTAGATATTTCATTATAAGGTCCATCCATGAAGGTTTAAGGTCAACTAACATGGTTACTGAGGGCTCTACTTTGATACTTGGCTTTGTGAGGAATTCGATAGAATCTACCTTTAGCACTTCTTCATCTTTTGACTAAAGGATCTATCTAAGTATTCTTTGTAAGAGAAAGCAGTTGAATACTATAAGTGGTGAATATTGAGAATAATCTTTGTACTTCTTGTAGATAGGCTAGCATCTTTCCACCTCTAGCCTGGTAGTCTCTAATGACTTGACAAATGACCAACTGAGAGTTACTGTATACCTCGATCATCTCGACCTTTATTTCTTGTGAGAGCTTAAGTCTAGCTATCAGTGCCTCATATTCTGCCTTGTTATTCAATGCTAGAAATCCGAAGCAAAGTGTACAATGAATAGTATACCCCTATAAACTGATTAATATCAAACCCACACCAACTTCATTCTTGTTTGACGATCCATCAACATAAAGTTTTCACAATTCTATTAAATCCATGGTAGGTTTCTCAATTACTTCAGTGGGAAGATCAACATTGTAGGTGAACTCTGTAATAAAATTTGCAAGAGCCTGACCGAGATTGGAGTTTGAGGTAAAAAGTTAATATCGAATTGACTTAGCTCAGCCGCCCACTTTAGTAATCGTCCTGACACTTCAGACTTTCGCAAAATCTACTTTAAAGGAAAATTGGTGAAAACTTCAATTGAATGTATGCAGCCAACTTTTCCATCTCCAGATATCTCGTCTCAACATTTAAGAGTCTTTTGCTCACATAATATAGGCCACTATATATTCTCTTTTTTCAGATAAGTGTAGCACTTGTCGCATACTTGAAAACAGCGAGGTATGAGTATAACTTTTTCTCTGGCTTTGGCTTTGACAACAGTGGCGGAGGACCAAGTGTTTTTTTAATTCTTGCAACGTCTGCTCGCATTTCTCTGTCTACTCAAACTTCTTTGAATCCTTCAACGCCTCGAAGAATAGTTGGCATTTGTTAGTTGATCTTGATACAAATTGACTTAGTGTAGCTACTTTTCCCACCAAGCTCAACATATCTTTAGGTTTGCGAGGTGATTGCATGTCGATCTATGCTTAAATCTTTTGAGGATTAGCTTTAATGCCTCGCTAATTGACTATAAACCTCAAGAACTTCCCAAATCCTTAATAAGTGTATTTTACACTTATTTTTACTATAATTTCGAGCTTAAGAATTGCTTGCCTTTGAGCTCTTTTTACTTGTTTTATTGTTTTTGATGCATATTTTAAATGAGAAGTTATTGAGAGGAGAATTCCAACTTTTCACATGAAATCGAGGCCAAACTAAGGCAATTTCAATCATTTATATGCAAAAATAGACGAATGAATGTCTCAGCAGGGTTAGTAGTACTAGAATGGAAAAAGCTCAGCAAAACTGGGCACTACAACGCCAAAAGTTCCAGCGAACTGGCGCTACAGCACCACGGAAATTTCCATGGCACTGCAGCACGGTGCCGTGACACTGTGACATCAACCTTGTGGTGCCGCAGTGCCACGTCCATGGTACTACAGTGCCATCTCCTTAGTATTGTGGCACCGCAATACCACCTGTTCGACTGTCTTGGCACCACAGTGCCACAAAGTGCAGACATGTTTCAGAATTACTGGATTGTGGGCAGTTGCCTCTTCTATATAAACTCTCTTACACTCATCTAATGAAAAACAACAGAAAGGAGGACAAAAACCTAGAAGCTAAGGGTTTCTAAGGCTACTTCAAAGGAGAAAACAACATTAAAGAGAAGATTCATGAAGAAGGAACAATCAGATTAGAAGCTTTAAACGAGTTTTTCTATCTCTTACTCTTATCTTTTTCTCTTTTATTTTCTGCAGAATGATTATATATCAGTTTTTGTATATTTGTTATGAATCATTTTGTATGAACATGAGCTAAACTCTATTACGAGAGAGGCAATTAAACCTTAAATGTAATCCAACTATTATGAGTTGATTGTTCTATCTTGAGCTGAATGCTTCTATTTACTTGACCATTAAATAGAGTTGTGAAATCGATATGAAATTGAGAAAGAGATTATAAGTTTAGATATAGATAGAATATCATAAGATTGCCTAGTATAGGGTGAGTTTGCATAGGATAGGAATATACCTATGTAACTTATATAACCTTGTGTGAGAATGACCAAACTTAATAAGTCTAATCAATTTATGTTAGGAATACATAATATCTCATTTAGAAATTTTTACTTATGTCTTGGAAAAGATTTTGTGAATACTTTAGGATTCTCTATTGTCAATTCTATATGGATAATTGTTTTATAAGGAAAACTAGTAGTTGGAGAAGTTAGAAGGTAGATTACATCCTTAGGTTCCCTATTATTGCTTTAAGAACTATTTCGGTTGCTTAGGTTTCAATTTCCTTTCTTTCCTTTTACATTGTTATTTACACTTTAATTCTTGCACAAAACCATCGAATATTGTCGTTTGGATAAATTGGAATCTAGTTTCAGTTAGTACTTAGCATTTGTAAATTAAGTACTCCTCGTAGGATTGACACTCTCTTACTCTATATTGTTGACCTATATGGTATTCAATCTTATCTTATTTTGATAATAACAAACATGTGATTTTGTTACTAATAACTGACTTGAGTTTTTAGTTATGAAGTTGAAAAAGAAATTGATAAAACTCAAAAAATGAAGTCCTCAAGAATAGCACATCATTGAAAAATCTCGAAGGTTGAAGATGAATGTGAAGAATCAAGATTCAAGATCAAGTCTAAATAAGTTAAAATTTATTTCCTAGTCTTATACTTGATTTATTGCATGGCACAAAATATTCTCTTTGATATGGCTCAAAAATCTTTCATATTAATTTTTAAACAAATCTTCAAAGAATTAGCTAAACTTTAAATCCACTAATTCTTAATTGTTTGAAAATAAATATTATTTCTAATCTAGCCCAAATATTCTCAAAAATACATTTTTTAATGTTAAAAATGATTTGAAAAGAAAGTTTTAAGGACGACCAAAAATTGGTTCAAAGAAATCAAAAATAGGTTTCTGAACAATTTTGGTCGACCAGGCTTGGTCAACCAAAATAACGGCAAAAAATAACTGTTAGAGTTGAACTGGCATGTCAAAGTCCAATAGCTAGGTTTTTCGTCGACCAAAATTATTTCTGGCCGACCTAAATTTTGGCAGCAAGTTACCAACGGTCGAAAATGGCTAGTTTTTGAAGATGCTTTTAAATAGAGCCAAGTTTGATGACTTAGAAAGAGAGAATGTGAACCTACATTGATATCCAATCAGTTTCTAAGTGCAAAAAGCTTTCTTTTACTCCACTTTAACTTTCAAATTTATTTGAGCCATTCCTAGAGCATATTTGTGCATTTTTCTCAAATCACCTAAGCTTATCTTGTATTATTTCTTTGAGAGGTGATTCTTTTAGTAAGTATTCACTTGTATTTTCATAAAAATATTGTTAAGAGGTGAGGTTGGCACCAAAGTCATAAACAACCCAGTATAAGTGAGGTTGACATCGGATTCTAAACAATCTGTGATTAGGCATAATAGAGCCAGATTCAAGACTATTGTAAAGGCGTGGGTGTGCCTAAGAAGAAATCACTCTATTTGTACAAGGGGTCGGTCAAGTCCATAATCTTGATCCGATAGTGGAAAGCTCTAAGCAAGTTGCGAAGAGCCGGAGATGTAGGCAAACCGTCGAGTTTGTCAAACCTCGTAAAAATAGCATTTACAATCTCTCTATTTCTATCTCTTTAATTTATTTACTTTGATGTTGTGCTTATTTATTTGCTATTTTTACTTGCTCCATTCATTATTTGCTCAATCTTGTTACTTAATTCAAAAGTTGGTAAAAGTCTTAAAATCCTAATTCATCCCCCCTCTTGGGTTAGCTATTCTTGGGACAACAATTAGTATCAGAGTTTGGTGCTCAATTTTCTAAAGCTTACCATTTTTGAGATGGCTAATCCAAACAATTTTTCTTTTCAAGGTTGTCACCTTCCAAACCACCTTTCTTTAATGGAAGTGATTTTAACTATTGGAGAAGTCATATGGACACATATCTTAGATCCATAGATTTTGATTTATGGTATATTGTCACAAGAGGTCCATTAAAAATTACAAAGATTATTAATAGAGTTAAAGTAGAAAAAGATATTGAGGAATATGATGAAAAAAATAAAATGTCTTTTATCAAAAATAGAAAAGCTAGAAACATTCTTATGTGTGGTCTAGATAGGAATGTATATAATAATATTGAAAAAGCTAAAGATGCTCATGAATTATGGAATATGCTTGAAGTATCATATCAAGGAACTAATTCCATGAAGGAAACTAGAATTAATATTTTCACAAGAAACTATAATTTATTCAAAATGGAGAAAGATGAATCTATTTCTCAAATGTTTACTAGATTTACCTCCATCATTAACTCTCTTAGTACTTTAGGAAAAACATTTCCAAATGGTGAGTTAGTGAGTAAGATTCTTAGAAGCCTCCCTTGAACATATAGAAGTAAGGTGGTAGCTTTTTAAGAAGTAAAGGACCTTAGCAAACTTACTTTTGAAGAACAAGAAAAAATTACCAATATGTGCTTCATGGTAATAGAAAATGAGGTAAGCTCTTTTAAACCTAAAGGTGAATATTATGATGATAGTGATACTAGCAGTGATTTTAGTAATGATATTGATTATGATTTATCATATGAAACTTTATTGAGTGATTTCAATGATTTACACAAAAACTAAGAAAAAGTCATTTTCAAGAACAATGCTCTTAAAAAGAAAATTCTTAATTTGTCAAAAATAGTTAAAAAGTTTACCAAAGAAAATGAAGTTTGAAGTAACAGCTTGAAGTAACAGCTTGAAATTCCCTTAAGGTTGGTCTTCCCATAATGGAATTGAATGCGGAGGGGCAATTTACTATTAAAAATTGAGCAATTATGGTCGAAACTCTAGGATAAGCCCCAATGTTCACCATCAGCTCAATCATGCCCATCGATCTTATGCTATCACCAATAAATCTGTAGAGTGGAGTGACAACAAATTTTAAGTCACTATCACTCAACCTCATCTTCTTGAAGGCATCATAGTCTAAGATGTCGACAACACTCCCATTATCAACTAACACTCGCCATTAGCCATCTTTCTCTTATTAATCTTTCGATCTCATCTTTCAGGGCGTGGCAATTATTAGTGTCGTGTCCAATATTATTGTGATACCGGCAGAACTTATTGGGATCACTTCTCCCTCTATCCCATTTTATCGGTTCTGGCTGACGATATTGCTCCTGCTAATTTATGACCGCATAAATATGATCTATGGATGTACTTAGCTTGATATAATTATTGAATCTCAGAGGAGCTCTTGGAATCTCTTGTTTCTTTTGCTTGGGATGCTTTTTGGTTGGTTGCTCATTCTTGCTCTTTTTGTACTTCTTGTTGTTACTACTAGTTGTGGTTATGTCTTTGGTCGCATCTTTTCCTCATTCCTTCTTCATTTTATGAAGATTTTCGCATGAAGATTCCACCCTCAGATGTTGACCAACTCTCTGATAAAATTCTTCAAGAGTTCTGCATTCTTACTCTAGCAACTCCTCCCAAAATTTAGTCTCTGATTATACCCTGGCCATCATTAGAATCAAGACTCTCTTTTCAAGTAGGTAGTTGACTTTTGCCAGTTATGAAGTAAAATGATTTAGGTAAGATCGTAGAGTCTCTTCTGGACCTTGTTGAATAGCAAACAGACTGATTAATGGAACAGTAAAGTTCTTCACAACCTAGAATTGTCTCAAGACTATAGTTTGCAGTTATCCTCAGGATGAGATCAAACCAGGCTTAAGTCCTCGAAACTACTTCTTCGTTGTACCTGTGAGAGTTACAGCAAAGCACTTGCAACATGCTAGGTCATCGACATAGTGAAGCTCTATAAAGTCACTAAAGTGATCCATATGATCCTGTGGATCGATTTTCCCATCAAAAGTATTTATGGTGAGAAGTTTGAATCCGGCAGGTAATACAGTAGCTTGAACCTCCTCTTTGAATGATGATTGACGATATCCATTAGTGAGCTCATCATCCTAGCCAACAAGTACATCTAATACGATCCTCAAATTATGAAAATCAATGTTTAGATAAAAGACATCATCTCTTACTGTTGGCAAGGGTGACCTTTGGTCATTGTTATCAGACATAAGTTAGATTGATTAGGTAGGGTTTGTTGTAACCTTTGTGAAGATTCCACTGAGATAGTTCAATGAGATGATGTTCGGTCATTATGATGTGATGGGGATTGCTCATAACTACCTGTTTGATATCGTTGTTCTAGATATTGTCTCAGGTCAACAGAATTCTGCTTCAGCTCTGTACTTATTCTTTCAAAGACTATTCTTGACTGACAATTTTGCTCATTGCTCAGATACTCACAGTTGACGGTAGCTCTCTGAGAAGGTTGTCCATGATTGCAACTCCTGGTGCCAGATTCCTGGGGCAAGTCTGCGACATTGTCTTTTCCATTAAAGGTGCGATCTACACAGTGCTCCTACAAGGTTCTGTACTAGTTGCGATTTCTTGCTTCTTCAATCTAAATTTCTCTTTCAGGTTGTCAAGCAGGACGATCTCTAGGACATTCGTATTGTGGTGGAGTCACTATCTATCCTTCAACAACTCATCATAAAGAGTTATTAATTTGATTGGTAATTTGCTAAAGGTTAGTTAAAGCATCCTCTATGAGATCTTATCTTTGAATTATATTCTCTAATGCGATCACAGCAGATTGATCCTGAGTAGGATCGACCTGTGCAATAGTAGTATTTCGGGGTAGATTTTAGCTAATTCTAGCATTTCTAGTAGTGTTCCTGGTATTTACTATTATTGAAGAAGCAAAATTGTCAAACGAAATTGTCAAATTTTTGTTGATGGAGGTTTTGTCAATAATTAATTTAAGATGTGGCTTATGTGTGAAAAATGTTGATAAATCAAAGCAAATAAAGAGACAAGAATTTTATAGTGGTTCAACTCGAAAAAAAATGAGTCTTCATCTACTGTTCTTTATTATGTTCTAAAGAATTACAACAGTTACTCTAAGTCTCAATATGAAAGCAAAGAGAGAATTACAAAGAATGTGTAATGAAGTGATTGCGTGAGATGACTGTGAGATAATTATGTCGCGAAAAAGTATGAAACTGGGCCTCCTTTTTATAGATGAGGGTGACTCAATATTTCCCAATTGTAAAAACATAAAAGTACATAATCAAAAAAATATAATTTCTAGTAATAATACAAAATTGGGTAATAACTAATAAATGAATAGCTTGATTTTCATCCAAAAACTTATTTCTCTTTTTTTGCAGGTTATCTATCTGAAGAAGACTGCTTTAATTTTTTTTTTGCTGGTCGTACTTTACTCATTTGAAGGAGGTCGTATTTCAATCAAAAAGGCACATATGCGACCTAACGTATTTAACTCGATCGTTGACTTTCATTTCCTAATATAGATTTAAGATTGCACAGCAATAAGTCATATATTAACGAGGAGTTATTTCTAAATGATACTTATTCTAGTCACACACAAATTTTGAGTAGCTACTTGCACTAAATTTCTACACTTTTTTGGATAGTCGTGAATGTGTTATTCTCCAATAACCAACGTGGACTGTACACCAAAACTAAGGCATGCATTTTGATGGCAGGTAGCCAAATATATACTACTTTCTGGGTATTAAAATTTAAGAAAACTAGATACCTGCCCTAGCTATAGTAAGGCATTCATTCATGCACACTGTTGGTGAAGAAGGAAGCGACAAATATATAAAGGAGAGATCGTCTCTGGAAAATTGATTTCAGCCCTACAAAATGGATTTAAAGGAAGTACACTGCCAATATATTTGGTTCGTTGCGCTTTTTTTTGGCTATATATATGTACTTCAAAGGAAAGTAATGTAGTATAAATTATTCCTAGATCTGTATGAGAAACGAATTAAGATAAAGAACAAAAAGACATTAAAAATAAAAATAAGAAAGTGAAAGGAAATAATAGTGGCAGATTCTTGCATCGTATTTTGGCCCTAGAAGATGGGATTACTCGAGTGTATGAATTAGGCACATGACAGGGCCAAGACATTAGAATTTAGAATATAGATAACTCTAGTTCACGCCAAAGTCTTGTGAATTGGACTATCAAAGTTTGTTGATTAAGCACCAATATTGATGTGACTATGATCGATGTAGCCGAAATTTTTAGGTTCGCAGAATTTGGCAGTTGGCAGCAGCTTGCAATATACTTCGAAAAAAAGGTGCACTTTCAGTGTTGTATTTTAAAATTCCCCAAGGGCAATGCCAAATTTTCAACTCTTAAAATCGTTGACATCTTCACCTCCAGCTAACCCAACCCCCCACATCACTATGGTCCATTACTGAAAAAATAAATAAATTGAAGGATAATATGCTTTTGTGGTTTATGGAGAGTATACGTCTAGCTATAGGATATATTGGAGGGAGGATAAGAGTGAAAATTAGCTCTAACCACACAATGAATGTCAACCGTACAAAATGTGAATGTGGGAATGCTATGTATACGGTGTTTTGTTATGGTCTTGGGAAGGTCTATCCTACGACGATATATATATATATATATATATATATATATATATATATATATATATATATATATATCTCTACAACAACGGTAATCCTCGTGAGATAAGGCAAAAGTCTCCACTTGACTTGACTCTTCAATGCGTCATTTAAACTACTAACTCTACTAGGTACTTTGTCTTTTATCTATTGGTAGGTATAATTTTCTAAATATTCGATTTTGATCTAATAACTATTTTTTTTATTAGCAAAAAACTAAAGGGTTGTTGCCCAAAAAATAAAGTAGTTATCACTGATTAGATTTTGTACATAACCCATAATTTATACAAAATGCTTAGTAATTTTACAAAAATCACCATTTGAGTCTCTTCTTTTATATATATATATATAGCTAAACATATTAATGAGTAATTCCTTACAAGAAGAAAAATCAAAGTTAATCAGATGAATCCTAATTACTAGTTAGGTTGGAATCTCACAGACAAACTTAATATGTGTGCAATAACTCCAAACCAAAAATCTTTATAAATAAAGGAGAGAAAAGATACAAAATGTTCATACAAGGTGGGAAAAAACATACAAAATAGAAAAATAACAAGTAACTAATGTGTCTATATATAATTAATGTACAAATAGTCACTGATGATATATTATTTGTGGAACAAATGAGATACATTGTCACTTCCTAAAAAAAAAAAAAAGAAAAGAAAAAAAAAAGAGATACATGGTCACTAACTGACTCTTTGTTGCAGATAGCGTATTCGTTAAATAACCGTACCTTTTCTCTTTTTGTTTCTTTAGTGAATCACAACTATTCATATTTAGAAAGACAGTACTCTTATGTGCCAGATGTTGAGCAAATTAAATGTATTGGTCCACTTATTATAAGAGGTTATCAACTACATCTATTCAATTTCCCATGTCATTTATGTAATGTACTTCTCCTTCAGTTTTGTTTTTCTTTTTTTTTTTTATTCCTTTTCTTTTTTGTTTATCTTTATATAACAAAGAAAAATTTATACCACGTTCAAGAGAAAAAATATATATACGAAAAGGCCCAGTGCATTCATTTATTGCCTCCTTTCAGTTATTTTGTCTGAACCACACTAATATAGATGTATTTATTGTTTACAATTATTTTAAAAAAATTGCACTTGATGGTTAAACTGGGCATGTACAATGCACATCGACACTCAAACAGTCCTTTCTCACGTGAAATATAAATAAGAGGCATGGAATGGATGTTCATGAGAATTAATATAGGGATTATATAACTCTTTTATCTCTTGTCGTTCTTTTTCATATTTAATGTCTTCGAAGTTAATGTTGTCACCCAAATTAATTCCAAAAAGAAGTTCAGCGGCTAAAAGTGGTAGTTAATAGAGTATTTTTAAAAAAAATGATATTAACTTTGATTAATGTTATTTAAAAAGATGATATTTGACTACTTAACCCGCTAGATGGCTGGTAATCATTTTTTTTTTCTTTTCTTATTTTTTTTATACATGACGGTCGGTCATAAGATATTTATAAGAAATGTCCTTTTTATTTCAATTTAAAAAATAGCCATTTTATACCTATTTAATAAATAGTTGTTTTATAAGTTTGTTTTCATAAATGACCGTTTTCTAGCTCATCAATTTTTTAAAAAAATGAATCAATTTCATAAAAAATAAATCATTTTTTTAAATGAATCAATATGTTCTAATCTATTAAATATGAAAAATGTCCATTTTCCAAATTATTTTAAAAATCTATCTTTTTTAACAGTTAAAACAACGGCCATTTTTCAAACAATAATCTGAAATTTGGCCATTTAGCTAAAAACCCCTAGTCACAAAATATATGCTGTCATAAAAATTTAACATAAAAATATTATTTGGTCCCAAAACAAGCCCAGTCTCGTCGGCCCTTTTCAGAGAGAAAATAGAGTGGCAGTTCGATTTTTACTCTTCATATAAATAAATGTCCCCCTTTTTTTTTCCCCTTCTTGTAGCCAAAATTTCTACAGCATTTGAAAAACATATATTGCCTAATATTCGGCTAATTTGCTATAAGTCTCGCCCTCGCCCAATTTCCTATAACCAAACTTTTAGCCCGACCTCATAGCTCGAAATTCATACTACACCACACCTCGACATCTGCCTTAATTGGAAAAACAAAATATAAATATATACAAAGAAGTAGCAAAGGAATATATTTTATTAGAAGAAGAAGCATTACCATTTTACAAATAGGATTACATCACCTACCCATTAAAGGACCTCTTTCAGCCAAATTTTATACATTTTATTTTGATTATTATTAATATTAACTTTCAAATTTAAAACTTGTAATAAAATTATATCATCAAACATTAATTTTGACTATATAGTTTACCAAAATAGTACCTTTTAAATTTCAAATCTATATATTTAAAAAGAAAATCAAATTTAAAGGTTATTTAAAATTAATAAGTAAAGCTAAATATTAAAAAAGAAATTATAGGTTTTTGCATTTTTTTTCAGAATCAACTTGTCAATAATTATCATTTAATTATTTTTAAACAAATTGTTTTAAGGATATATCTTAGAATTTTGAAAAGTTAGGGATGGTACATATTTGTTGTAAGTTTTAAATTTAATGGCCCATATTAATAATAATTAAAATCTAAATATAAACAAACAGTCATAAATAAAATGTAATTATTCCTTTGTTAAAAACCAATGAAGATCCTGCTAAATAACATTTTAAGATATTTTCTATCATCATTTTTAACAATAAAAGTATTACAGACAAGCCGACAGCTTAACTTTAGAGGTGACAATTTTGGAGACAACTCAAAACTCGCACAGTAACTGAAACCGATAAAATTGACTTGAATAATTAATTTTTTAATTAAAATTCATCTTGAAATAATAAATTATTTCATAATATGTGTTTTCTTTTAGTGTATTTCAAATATATAATTCTAGCAAAAAAATGTTATTATTAGCTCTTTATAATCTTGAGTAAATATTATTTTTCTTTGACTAAAATGTTAGATAGTTGAGATATTTATATGTTCTAACAAGTTATAATTGGTTACATTACTTTGAATAGGCAACATTGAATATTGATGGTGATTAATGTGGCCCAAGAAAATATTTATTTCTTTGATTCATTTGGACAATGACCAAGATAGGATACTCAAAATCTTATAAATTAGAGAGTATAGTTTATAATATAATATACTTAACATATGTTTATCTAATTAATCTAGTAGTAATATAATATGTGTTTTCTTTTAGTGTATTCCAAATATATAATGCAGATAAGTAAAATACGAGATAACGACCAAGGTAGTATGCGATTAAAGTATGAGCTATAATGATTATAATATATACTTATTAATCTTTTGATGTTTAAATATTTTAATTATATATAGTTCTCATTATAATCATAGTGTCCATCTCAGCCAAATTATGTAGACTATGGTTTTTATGTCTTGTCCATGATGTGAGACTTAGTAAAGGATAATAATTCGGTGGATTACATTGGATCAAATATAAGTATTTTGATACATTATTTTGTTTATCTAAAAGTATTTAAGTTCACACATATATTTGTCATTTTTAGTTACTAAATTTGATTTGTATTTATAAATTTATAGTATCACGGCAAAAAATTTTATTCAATAGATAGCATTAATGAAATGCACGAAGAATGAGCCATAACTATAACCAATCATACCAATCATCTATGATTGGTCTCGATTAGTTAGATTATATTTTTAGACTTAGTTGTTCATATAGTTGGTTGGAATTATATTCTAAAGTAATATGTTTAAGTATTAGGCCATATTTCTGATTCATTGATTTTATATATATTAGATAAATTAATCTAACTTTGAATTAAGTTAATTAACTTGCAAGTGATAGTGGTATGCACATATTATGTTGTATCTTTTTATGTACTAGAACTTTAGTTGTATATATTTATTTGTGAATTTATCTAGGTTTGGATATTGGAAAAATTGAATGAGACTGCTTACATAAGTTTTTATTGTGTAGATTTTGTAAATTGCCCAGAGGAACAGAAAAAATTTTCCCTTAAGAAAGACCTTTAACGACGATTTATATGGAATTGCTGTTAAAAGTCTACGAACAAATCATTTAATGATGGTTGTAACCGCGGTTAAATAAGGTCAATTACGATGGCATTATAGGAATCGCAGTAATTGATAATTATGAACAGACCATTTAACGACGGTTATAGCTGTCATTAAATGGGTCAATTATGGCGGTTCTATAAGAACCACCATAATTGATGATTCTTTTAACTGCTGTTAAAAGTATTGTTTTTTAATGGCATTTACATTAACAGCGGATATCAACTACTGTAAAAATATTAATTATAACGGTTTTTAGCTACTGTGAATTTCCATTTCTGTAGTAGTATTATATTTAATTTTGTATTGTATCAATAATTTGTATTAAAATTTATCATGACTGATGAGTAGTTGTATTGGATACTTAATAAATTTTTGAATGTGATATTTTTCAAAATATATGTAGAAATTTTTAAGAAAAAAATTAGACCAAGTTAATATTGAAAAATATCACTTCTAAGATTACAACTTTTCAACAATTAAATTATTAAATTTCAAATATATATTTAGTAAAATATCACTTTTAAATGTACTAAGAAAAGTACCACTTTGTAAAGAGATAAGTGATGTGAAAAAAAAAATGAAAGAGAAAATGAAGTGAGAGAAATTAAGAAGCTAGAAAATAAGGACATATAGTATAATATTATGTTAGACTTAAATTATACAATGCAGTATACCAATATACTATAGATGTTTTTTATGTATTAGATAATATTTTCTGTGTTTTATTAAATTTTGATATTATATTAAACAACACAATATAACAGAACAACCAAGTATTAAATTTAATTTATACAAATACAAAGTCTTTTATAGTGTAACAAACATGATAAGTACTACCAAAAAGACAAAAGACTATTTTGCAAGAATTTTCTAAATATTTGCTAGAGCATATTATATAAATATATTAGTTTTTTTTTTTCAAAGGGTAAATAATCTTCAAATTTTAAACTTCAATTATGATGATGTACGTGAATCCGGTCACATTCGATAATCACAAATAATAAAGGGTAAATAATCTTCAAATGTTTAACTTCAATTATGACGTTATATGTGAATTCGATAACATCCGATAATCACAAATAAATGTTTTATTAATGTGTGAGTTTTTTTTGGGAAAAACGCTAGAGTTTTTTTTCCCCCCCCCTCTCTTTCCATATTATCCCATGAAAATAAATAGAAAGTATTTTCATTTCCTTTAAGAAAAATTTGACCGACTAGGAATAAGGAGTAAGAACGGGAAAAAGAAAAAGAAGGGAGGTGAGTAGGAGTAAAACTTGGGGGAATATGCTTTTGCTAAGAGAGATTCCATACACATTGACATAGACATATATAAGTTGTTATTGAAGAGAGTCCGTTGCAGTTAAATACGGAACCAAACTCTTCCCTCCCTCCTCTATCTCCATGCTCTCACACACATATCCTCGTTCTCGTTCTCATTCTCATTCTCATTCTAATCTCTCTCTCTCTCCCTCTCCCACTCTTCTTTCTCTCTCTAAATTGTTCGAAAAAGAATATCTCAGCAGCGTTATAGGAAATTCAATAAAAAGTACGTGTCTCTTCTCTCTTTTTCTTTTCTTTTCTCTCCCCAGTTTCCTCACTCCGTTTTTTTTTTTCATATATATATATATATATATAGTCATTTACGCTTTTTTTTATTACTCGGCTTCATTCGGCTGTGACTCAAAACGAAGAGACTGTTTCTTGTCGTTTCAAAATAGCACTTATTTTTTTTAGTTATTTGCTTGTTTATGTTCTTCTCTTCTTGCTTTTTTTTTTTTCTCCTTTTTTCTTTTTCTCAATATTAACTGTAGAAGACTATTCTTCTCTTTGCAGCTTAGTACGGCAATAAAATTGCTTCATCTATCGTATGATCTTGAACAACTAAATATTGGGTTGGGTTTTTTTTTTTTTTTTGGTGTTTCTAACAGCATATATACTATTTCCATCACAAATAATAACTAAAAGCACAAAAATAAAGATGTGACATGTTCTTTATATAGCCTCACTTCCGTGAAACCCGTGATTTCTATTTTGTGTGTGAATGGTTAAAAACACAGCAATTCTAGAGGAAAAACTAGTATACCTCTTTAATTTTTCTTCTTCAAGAATATTCTCCACTTTCTCATTTTTTTTTTTTTGGGGAAAAGAAAAACAAAGATGATGAGTTATGCATGCAAGAGATGATAAAGGTCCCAAATAAAGAATTCTGGGTTTTCATTTTCTCAAGCTTTTCAAAATGTAAAGCTAATCAAATAATGGGTTTTAACTATTAGTTTTTTTAAGTTTTGTATTTTTTTTCTCGTGATAATTAACAAGTCTTAGGGGTCTTCCCGTTATTTCAACCACTTGAGGTCGTTTTTCTAGTGTTTTTGACCTCTTGTTCTTCCAATAATTCAAATCCTTGACCTCTACATTCTATTTCGGTTTATTTACTAAGAAGATATGTATGAAAACTTATTTGTCTCTATTAATTTTCTTCAAATTAATTTAGGCGCTTTGGAAAACAAGTAGGTGTAGTTGCAGGTCTAACAAGTATCAATATTGACCAGTTTGACCCATACCCGTCTCTCTATTATTTGTGGTCACAATTTATTTATTCTCCTATATCTGTAATTCTTGTCGTTTTCATTCAAGACTTGTAATGACTTTTCAACACCATAAATAATAAACTATTCACAATCATAAATAATACTTGAATAAAAAAAATTAAAATTAAAATCTACACAAGTCCATATGTTCCCTGATTTCAGCTACATCTGCCTTTATATTTTATAACATCAAAATCGTTCATCACAGGCTTGTACGGTGTCAATTTCGCTCTATTCACTTAATCTCAAGGACTATTAATTTAGCTCATTTACTCAATAGTCGGTGTCCCACATTTCCTTTCAGACTTTTTCGTCCTAAATACATCTAGTCCTGGTCTTCTTACTGATATGGTCCTGTCTCTACACAGCTCTTTTTTTTGGTTGGAGTTGAAAATTTTGGCCACCTTGTCGTTTTCCCAATTAGCTGATCTTCTTCGTCTCTTTACGCAATCACGAGTCTAACGATTCAAACTCGGCCGAGTCAATTACCGACTCGGTTCTTTTCTTATGTGAATATCAAGTTTTGAGTTCGCTTATTATAAAAACACTATTTACATACAAGATTTTTACTTGCTTTGGTTTTGTAGGCATACCATTATTTCATTCTTATGCTAGATCTTATTTGAATTACAAACCTTTATTCTTCCAAAAGGAATAAGATTACATAATAAATCTCTATCAAAAAAAAAATTACATAATAAATTGTAGTTGTCTAATAGAGTTGGCACCCATTATTGATAGAATCCTACTATTCATTTGCAACACTGACAATACTACATGGACTTGAATTTACTATGTTATGGTCACATGTCTAATGTTGTCACGTACAATAATGCTATATTACGATGATAACTGGCCATTTTCTGAAATCTCATATTAATTTTCTCTCTTATTTTCAGGACAGAAGAAAGCAAGCTTCTAAGAAGTCGATCTAATCATGGCGAGGGAGCAATTACAGGTGCTTACAGCACTTGATGTGGCCAAAACCCAATGGTACCATTTCACGGCCATAATCATCGCCGGAATGGGATTCTTCACTGATGCATACGACCTCTTCTGCATCTCACTCGTCACCAAACTTCTCGGCCGTATATACTACCATGAGGAAGGCTCTTCAGAGCCCGGAAAGCTTCCTTCAAACGTCTCCGCCGCTGTTAATGGTGTCGCCTTCTGCGGAACTCTTTCTGGCCAGCTCTTCTTCGGCTGGCTCGGAGACAAATTAGGCCGAAAAAGGGTCTATGGCATGACCCTCATGCTCATGGTGCTCTGTTCTGTCGCCTCTGGCCTCTCCTTCGGCAAGGATCCAACCTCTGTCATGGCTACGCTTTGTTTCTTCCGATTCTGGCTAGGCTTTGGCATCGGCGGCGACTACCCTCTCTCTGCCACCATCATGTCCGAATACGCCAACAAGAAGACCCGTGGTGCTTTCATTGCCGCGGTCTTCGCTATGCAAGGATTCGGAATTTTGGCGGGGGGGATGGTGGCGATCATCGTCTCTTCGGCCTTCCGGGCTAAATTCCCCGCTCCGGCTTACGAAATCGATGCGGTTGCATCGACTGTACCAGAATCAGATTACGTCTGGCGGATAATTCTTATGTTTGGAGCTCTCCCGGCTCTGCTTACTTACTATTGGCGCATGAGGATGCCTGAGACTGCTCGGTACACGGCTCTTGTGGCCAAGAATGCGAAACAAGCCGCCTTCGATATGTCAAAAGTTCTCAAGGTCGAAGTAGCAGCCGAGCCGGAGAAAGTTGAGGAATTTGATCAAACAGAAGACGGTAAATTCGGGTTGTTTTCGAAACAGTTTCTTCGCCGCCATGGCTTACATTTGCTTGGAACAACAAGTACTTGGTTTTTATTGGACATAGCTTTCTACAGCCAAAATCTATTCCAAAAGGACATCTTTAGCGCCATTGGATGGATCCCAAAGGCCAAAACTATGAGTGCTCTCGAAGAAGTTTTCAGAATCGCCAGAGCTCAGACACTTATAGCCCTTTGCTCTACAGTTCCGGGTTATTGGTTCACAGTGGCCTTGATTGACAAAATAGGGAGATTTCCAATCCAAGTGATGGGGTTTCTCTTCATGACAGTGTTCATGTTCGCCTTAGCCATTCCTTACCACCACTGGACTCTTAAAGACAACAGAATTGGCTTCGTTGTCATGTACTCCCTCACCTTCTTCTTCGCCAACTTTGGTCCCAATGCAACGACATTCGTCGTCCCGGCAGAGATTTTCCCAGCGCGGCTACGGTCCACTTGTCACGGCATATCGGCCGCAGCAGGAAAAGCCGGGGCCATCATCGGGGCTTTCGGGTTCCAGTATGCTGAACAAGGGATTGGGGTGAGGAACACACTGATAATTCTTGGTGTGGTGAACTTCTTGGGAGTGCTCTTCACGTTCTTGGTGCCTGAGTCTAAGGGGAAGTCCTTGGAGGATTTGTCAGGAGAAGGTGAGGCTGAAAATGGAGAAGTTCCAGAGTCAAAGCAGTAGTGGACTATGGATAATATTGTACTGTGAAAAGCTATGTTCTTAAAGCTTAGAATTTTAGCCTTATGATCGAAATACTTAAAATCTTCTTGTTGCCCCTTTTTTTCACATGCTTTATGAATTTCTATCTTTTGTTCTAGAATAGTATACTGTTCTTCTAATTTCATTTTGGATATAGATATATAGTATAAGAAGAGACTTTTAATGGCCATATTTTGTTGTTCAAATAGTTCACACAACAATTGTTCTCTCCTTTTTTTGGGCATAATTTTCCCTAAATTTGTAACCTTAATTTGCTCTGTCCAAACAACCAACAGGAGAGCATTTGAGAATTATTAGACAGTTTTTTTTTTTTTTATTTTCAATAAAACCAATGTCCACTACAATTATATTATTTATTTATTTATTTAATAATTAATGGTTAGTTGTATATTATTTATTTGCTCTATTTAATTTCTTTCCTAGGGTATGTTGTGTGTTTTTTTTTTTTTTTCCCCACTATGAAAGAACCTTGAATCTTATGACACCAAATTGGACGTCATTTCACTTTTAATCACAAATTTCATAATAAGCTTGCCAGATATTTTCTTCGGTTCTTGGTTTGATTTGAGGCATTGCCCATTGAGTCTGAATAGACAAAGAACAAGAATCCAGTTTCTTTTTTGGAGCCTTATATGATCCTTCCACAACCCTTAATGTAATGTAGAAAGAAGAGAGAAAAAACAGCCAAATCTTAGGACATAAGATTCTTCTCGTGTCCATTATTTATTTGTCGGGTCTATTTAACATCAACATGCGAATGTCTTATTGGGCCTGGACAATGAACATTAGTTGCTTCAATCTAACGTTGTAAGGGTCCTGTAGTTTTGGACCTTTACATACATATTCCAATTAATAGCGTTCCTTTTATACGCGGCGAAGTTTGAATGAGACATTTTTTATCTGGGTACTGATGTACACTACAGGTTAAGAAAGGATTATTAAGGTCTCAGAATACACAGTTTTATTGTATTTATTAGTCTGTAAAATTAAAAGATAAATGGAGCTTTGAATGATGTATTATTCTTTGCGTAAGCATTCATTAAATCTGAGAGTGTTTCCAACTGAATGATAGATCTCTACTTGCATTCGGAGTAGAGTAATTATTGCCTATGCAAGTACATGGTCAACTAAATGATAGGCTCTTACCTTTACTAAAATTAGAAATCTAACGAAAAAAATAAGTATTTGGAGATTGCATCTCTGGGAACAATCCATGAGATTTGAAGATAAATATTGGAGATATCGAACACTATGAGAAAATTATTGTTGCGGTAATTACCAATTTTATCAGGATGAAATTAGCATGGGTATTTTGTAGGTCATCTTTTCATGGAAACATATCCTCTAGTCCCAATGTTCCATGCACCATATACAATATGTTTCTTGCCGCTTGAGCTTGCAAACAACTTGTCTTTTTTATATTCTCCCTAGTTCTTAAAAGAACATATCAATGCCTTCAAAAACAAAAAAAACAAAAAAAAAATCAAATGATATATCATTGTCGTTTAGAAGTTTGTTGTTGTACAACATTTTGTTTCTAAACGCATGTTATTAAAAATCTCCCTCTTTTATAACACTTTTTGATATGTTATCGGGTATACTATGAAAAAGCTTTTCGACGTAGCAGCCCACATCTATGACCCAAAGCTAAGGCCTAAAATTTCAAAACCCAATCTAATGAACATTCCATTGATTGGTAGAAGACTTTTGTGTGTTAGGTATTGTAGACTTATTTTTTTTGAAATGTGTTAGATTATTTAACTTGTTTATTTGAAGTGTGTTAGGTGAATAATTTGTTTATTTAAAGTGTGTTAGGTGAACAATTTGTTTATTTTAAGTATGTTTGGTTGGTAGGTGCTAGGTGTATGGTTATAAATTTCTTAGAATTATTTTATTGGATGATTTAGATTAATCCTAAACTTGTATAAATTGCCTTCATTGGCAAGAGTTGTAATCATCCAATCTTCAATCAAAATCTTAGTTTTCTCTTCTAAATTCTCTTTGAGAATTTTGTTTATTTCTTTTCTCGTCATGAGAACGCTAGTTAGAGCGAAATCTAGCAACCCGCTGTGTCAATTGGTACCAGAGCCTACCTCTGTATCAGACATAGCTTTCCTGTTACCGTCACCCTACACTATTTCAAAAAAAAAAAGTCCCTTTATTTCATCATCACCTTCGTTATCAAATTCTTACCATCACCTTCCTACAACAATTATTTACCATACATACATATATAACCCTTCCATACACTGTCTTTGTTTCCAAAAAAAAAAAGAGGGCGTATATCAAAGTTTCCACCTTGGAGAACTTGCTTCATTCCTTTAAGGTAATATATACATTTTTGTAAGCTTTATTTTTTTTTATTGTTTAGATTTTTGAGAGTTCTATTTTTCTTTACTTTTAAGAGTTTGTACTATTTTCTTTCCTATAAGAGTAAAAATAAAATAAAAATTAAAAAAAAGAGTAAAAAAAAGTTAAAAAAAAAAGTAATTCTATCTTTCTTTACTTTTAAAAGTTTGTATTATTTTCTTTCCTATAAAAGTAAAAAGTAAAAAAAAAAAATGTCGGACGGAGAGTCTAACCAACAAAATCCCGCTGTGGCAGAATTCGTAACAAAGGAGTCTGTATGTGCACTTGATAGAAGATTACAGAATCTAGAGACAATGCTTACGAATTTAACTCAATACTTTCTTGGGGGACAAAACAATAATTATGAGCAACGAAGACGTGACGAAGTTGATTCTCTTAGAAATTTTAGGCGGCATCGAAATCAACTTTCTAAGATGAAGATTCCAGTGAAGATAATGAGGGACCAGCCATGCCCAAAAACAACCAAGGACCTCGGTAAAATGACTACCGCATGAAGATCGAGATTCCGCAATTTAATGGTCTATTCGTGATTGAAGAATTCCTTGATTGGCTAGCTGAAGTAGAGAAGTTCTTTGAATATTGGGGTACGTAAGAACACATGAAGGTCAAATTGGTGGCTTATTGACTCAAAGAAGGCGCGTTAGCTTGGTGGGATCAATTATAAATGACATGTATTCGGCAAGGGAGAAACAAAGTTCACACTTGGCGGCGAATGAAACAATTGATGATCGAACACTTCCTACTTCCAGATTACGAACAAGCACTTTTCAGTCGATATCAACATTGCCGACAAACATATCGGACAATACAAGAATATGTAACCAAGTTTCATAAACTGGCTGCCCGAGTCGACATTCACGAATCTGAAAGTCAAAAGATTTCAAGATTCATTGATGGATTTCGTACAAACATACAAGACGAGGTATTCAAACATTCTCATAATACTTTGTCTAGCGCAATTCAACTCACTTTGAAAATTGAAACTCAACTCAACAAAAAGACAAATCGCAATCCAATAACTGCACAATCCTCTTCACCACCACAAAGATCTGATTTGAGCAAAGTGAAGGCCATGGATAAACCACATGATGAAGCAGTAAGACCAACTCCTTCTCACAACCAATCAACTGCTCGACCGCAAAAAGAAGTAGCCAACAACAACACTAACAACCCTTATGCAGTCCCGAGAGGTAATAAATATTATCGTTGTAGACAAACAGGCCACTATTCAAATCAATATCGTCTGAACAGACCCATCAATCTAACCACACATGATAACAACGTCGAAAGAGACGAGACGTATTTCTAGAATGAGGAGTACGTAGATGAAGTTGAACCTAAGGAAGTCATTTATGGAGATGAAGTTATTTCCTTAGTGATAAGACGATTGATATATACACCAAAGAAGAAAGAAGATATGTAACGACACAACATCTTCAAGACTCGCTATATAGTTGAACAACGAGTGTGTGTTCTTATCATTGATAGTGGGAGTAGCGAGAATATAGTATCAAAGACTATGGTGGACAAGTTACAACTGCCAACCCAACCACATACTGCGCCGTATCGTATTGGCTGGATCAAGGACGTCAGTGAAACAAAGGTGACACAACAATGTCGAGTTCTTTTCTCCATCGGTAAATATAAAGATGAGGTATTATGTGATATTGTTGATATAGATACCTGTCATATGTTGCTTAGTCGACCGTGATAATTCGATTTAAACACTATACATAATGGCAAAGCTAACACATACAGCTTCCACAAGGATGATATGAAGATTACTCTGGCTCCTCTGAAGCAACAAAATAACCAAACAATCCCCACCAGGACCAACTTTCTTTTTGTACCTAAAGAGATATATACTTCTACCAATATTCCTGTACAAGTTCAAATATTATTGTCTGAATTTGAAGACATCATTCCTGAGGAGTTACCTGCTGACTTACCGCCCCTGCGAAATATTCAACACCATATTGATCTTATTCCTGGAGCAAGTCTACCGAGTCTACCGCACTACCGCATGAGTCCTAAGGAGTATGAGATCCTATAAATATAAGTCCAAGATCTTCTCAAGAAAAGGATGATTAGAGAAAGTATGAGCCCTCTGGCTGTACTTGCACTCCTAACACCGAAGAAAGACGGAAGCTAGAGGATGTGCATTGATAGTCGAGCTATCAACAAGATTACGATACGATATCGATTTCCTATCTCACGATTAGATGACATGCTTAATAGATTGGGAGGATCAAAACTCTTTTCCAAGATTGATTTGCGGAGTGGATACCATCAGATTCATATTCATCCTGGAGATGAATGGAAGACTGCATTCAAAACACATGAAGGACTATACGAGTGGTTAGTTATGCCGTTCGGTCTATCCAATGCCCCTGAGTACTTTCATAAGGTTAATGAATCAGGTATTCCAACCCTTCATTAGAAAATTTGTCGTAGTTTATTTTAATGACATTTTAGTCTATAGTCAGAATGAGAAAGAACATCTACAACACTTGACCGAAGTTTTTAATACACTTCGTAAGAATCAGTTGTATGTCAACCTGAAGAAATGTAGCTTCATAACTGACAGCTTAGTCTTCTTTGGCTTTGTTGTAAGTTCTGACGGAATCAAAGTCGATCAAGATAAAGTAAAGACTATCCGAGAATAGCCAATACTGAAGACCATTACATAAGTTCAGATTTTTCATAGTCTTGTAACGTTCTATAGACGATTTGTGAGAAACTTCAGCACTATAGCTGCACCGCTCACCGATTGTTTGAAGCAAAAACAATTTCTTTGGACAGAAGAAGCAGAACAAAGTTTTGCTATCTTGAAGGAAAAACTCACAAATGCACCCGTCTTTGCACTTCCTGACTTTGACAAAATTTTCGAAGTCGACTGTGACGCTTCTGGCATAGGAGTTGGAGCTATTCTATCTCAAGATATGAAGCCAATAGTTTTCTTTAGTGAAAAGCTCAGCGAAGGCAGAAAGAAGTGGTCAACATACGAACAAGAATTATATGCGATTGTTCGTACATTACAACAATGGGAACCGTATCTAGTGCAGAAGGAATTCATCCTCAATACGGATCATCAAGCTCTTAAGTACCTCAAAAACTCTTTTGAACCAAATCGAATGCATGCTCGATGGATTTCCTACATCTAGAAGTTCACTTTCTCTCTCAAGCATAAGTCAGGATAATTAAATAAGAATGCTGATGCATTGAGTCGCCGAGTTATGTTTCAAACTACTGTTCAAAATAAAATAATCAGTTTTAATTATTTGAAAGACTTATATGCTGATGATGAAGATTTCAAGGAAGAATGGGAGAAATGCATTAATGGAGTTGCAAATAAACATCAAATACATGATGGTTTTCTATTCTTTGAAAATTGTTAATGTATTCCACGAGGATCTCTCAAAGAACACATCATTCAGGAACTACACGCAGGAGGGTTAGGAGGACATATGAGACGAGACAAAACTGTTTCATTAGTGGAAGATCGATATTTTTGGCCACATCTTAAGCGTGATGTCAAGAAATTTGTCAAGCGTTGCTATATATGCCAGACTGCAAAAGAAGAAGCTCAAAACACATCCATGACCAAAAGCTAAGGTCCAAAATTCCAAAATCCAATCTAATGAACATTCCATTAGTTGGTAGAATGTTTTTGTGTGTTAGGTATTGTAGACTTATTTTTTTTTGAAATGTATTAGATTATTTAGTTTGTTTATTTGAAGTGTGTTANTCTTTGAGAATTTTGTTTATTTCTTTTCTCATTGTGAGAACGCAAATTAGAGCGAAATCTAGCAACCTGCTGCGTCACTTTTTTACAACTTTTTTCTAACTGATGCATGAACACTTCAATAACATTAAGTAAATGCTATAAAAAATGCTTTTTCGTATGTTATTGTGTAAACTATAAAAAGGCTTTTCACAGCTTTTTTTTGTGACCGATGTATGAACACTTCAATAACATTAAGTAAACGCTATGAAAATGATGTAATATCATTTGTCTGTAAAATATTCTTATAACATTTTTGGAATGCTATAAAAGAGTTTTCATAGCCTTTTTTGCCTGCTATAAAGTTGTTTTTACAGTTTTTTTTCTTTTGCTATTATTTATGTAATCATATTTTGATTTTTTTTAATATGTTTTCAATTAATTGGTCACCTAACGCTTTCATATATATATATATATATATAAATTTTAGCAGCAATTTACTAATACTTATAACACACCTTTATATAACACTATATATAAGATTAACAATATTCTAGCCAATAGAGTTACATCTAGTTGTTTCATATACTCTCTAAAGTTTTACATAATATACTGCCACAATCAAAAGTAACACACAAGTCTGAATACAATTATCAAAAGTTCCTCAAAAAAAAAGCTTTTCAAGACTAATTATCGTGTTGAACTTTGGGACTGCCCTCCTTTTAGTGCTTGGACCCTTCTTATTGCATTACTACAGTAAAACACGCAAGAATACATATATCAGTTCATCTCTTCTTGTAATACAAAGACTACAAAACTAATGCAATTTGGTAATTGTTTAAATTATAATGCCATATAAATTTGTCTATTCCTGCACTTTAATCATCCGAGGGGAAGTCCCAACAAACTAAGAATAAAAAGTAATAAAGAATAACAAACTAGTAATATTTCAAACTATCCATGAAACATAACCTTGAGTAGTGGACAATAATGTTGCTCGGATAGAAAAACTTGGTTGCCACAATTTTTATTCACATAACAGTTTTAATCAATCTAGATTATAGAGTTCAGCAACAACCAATACCAGACATAGGATTCCCATCAAGTCCAAAAAACGATAGCTATAATAAATACAGGGGAACGAACAGCAAGTAACAAATCTTAATTCTTTGAAGTGGAAAAGGTAATTGAAACATGTGAGGCATCTTGCACAAGATGAAAATGCAATGAAAAATATTTCAAGAAAATATCCAAGTTCCACGTCAAAATTGCCCCCACGGAATTTTTATTTGATAAGAAACAAAACTTGTATTAATGAAGATATAATACAAATGAAGTGGATATGAAATCCACTTCGAAAACAGGCGAAAAACAGAGACTACAACAGTGGATTCTACTCTCTCACTAAGTCAAAAAAAGTATAACTCTTGAATTTCTTTTCCTCATGTAGCCAAATAGCTACCCAGAATTTGACCATTTCCCACACTACTTCTGTCTCGTTCGAAATTGCCATCAAAATTGCCCCCACATAATTAAGCAAAATTTAACGACTTTTAAGGGGGGGAATAAAATTATGGAATTCAAATCTTTCTAATTGCAACACCTACAACTCGTTAAGCCTAGCATGAGAGCCAACAAGGACCTACAATCTGATTTGTTTCCTCCTTAAGCTAACTCGGCAATACAATATCATGGACATTTTAAAGCACTTTATGCACAATATGTTTGTATATTCTAGCACAATACTTGTAGCACTTTCATCCAAAGGGCTGAAATAAATTAACAGCTAGCATTTGGAAAAGATAAGCGCACCTTAGAAATGCCGTGTGAAATTTCTCTTGCACTCCACCACGCACTATGATGCAACTGTAACCAGCAACTAAGAGAGAGGTAGAGGTTGCCTTTGTAGTTGGTGTAAGACCCAATTATGTCAATATATTCCCCAAGAATACCTGAGCATTATTTCCGAATAACAATAATAGAGTGAGTAATTTTAGATGTAAGTTTATTAATGCAGTTTATGACCAAAGATTGCAGGAGGTTAAAATAAGCTAAACTAAATGAACAAATAAATGAAGATAATTGCTTTACATCATGTATAGGAATTTCATTTTCAATACAGTTTCTATTTGGTAGATAGTTATTTGTCTTTGAAAAATAAAAATGGAGCCATGAAACCTTCTTAGCATCATTAGGTTGCAGCCAATAATGAAAAACAAACAAACAAAAAAAAAAAGGCAAGAAAGAGAAAGAAGAACAATATGGACAACCTAAACTTGTGGCATCGGAATGCAATGGAGAGGCAAAAGAGAACATGGGCAATTGTATTGTATCTAGCTTCCTAATTAATGTTCTCAACGCAACGGTGGCCAATATAAAAAGAATTTATTAGACGAAAAGAATTAATAAGCTTTGATATGGGTAATTGATAATAATGTAAATTATGCAAAAGGCAAAACATTAATTGATAGTATCAATATATAGAATCTACCAAGATCTGAATATCTCCATAAAATTTTGTACTCTGACTTTGAGAACTTCGTCAATAGTAAACAATTTTTCACTTAATGGAAAGTCAACCTGAAGAGCAAACTGTAAATTTTCATTGGATGCAAGCCTGATGAACAACGTTTGGGCAAAATTCACTTAAGATTCTGTGCACATTGACATTGACATATAAGTTGGTATTGATACGAAACCAAGCTGACGAGTTAGTCTCTAATTAATTGGTTAAATGAGTTAGAGGTTAGTTAGTTACAACTAATAGGTTAGTTGTATTCAGTTATTGAGACTGCAGCTCATTGGCTAGGCATACCTAACTTAACTAGCTCTGTTCTTCAATTGGTTCCATATATTCCTATACAAGGAATGACTTGTGAGAATTTGATTGTATTATCAACTCTATAAATTGTAACGTGAGGAAGAGTGAGAAAGTTCTTGGAGAACTTTCTGGGCTTGTAAAGGCACTTGGGTGTTTACTGAGAGTTACTGAGAACTAATAAACCGTACAAAGAGTTTTTTGTATGCGTTGAGAGCTTTGAGGATTGTATCATTCTCTTATATTAGTGGATTTGACTGGGATTAAGTCCCTACCTTGGATGTAAGGTTGTTTATGCAACCTGAACCAAGTATCTCTAGTTGTACTCGTTTTTTTTTCTTTCTTTTTGTTCTTGCGTTTTATGTATTTGATTAAAAGTTATGCTTTGAGAATTCGAAGGAATAATCCTCACAAATTGGTATCAGAACCAAGTTCTTCATACTTTGTGGTTGTTTGATTTTCTTCAGGTTAAAGCTGAAGATTCTTCATTATACTCAACGGGTTCAACTTGGGGCATCGCAACATTCTGCTTGCTGGCCAGGAATAGATTCAAGCATGACGACAACCATTTGAAGTTGAGAAATTTGATGGGATAAATGATTTTAATTTGTGGAGAGAAAAGGTGATGGCTCACCTTGGCAATCTAGGCTTGGATGAAGCACTAAAAGGGGAGCCGAGCATGACAACTCCAGAGAAGACATCTGAAATTCTCAAGAAGGCAAGAAACTCAATTATTCTAAGTCTAAGTGATCGGATTTTGAGAAAGGTATTCAAAAAGAATACTGCAGCAGAGATGTGGAAAAAGCTTGAGTAGCTGTACATGACAAAATCACTTCCAAATCGAATTTATCTGAAGCAGAAATTCTTTGGGTTTAAGATTAACGATTCAAAGTCCATAGATGAAAATATAGATGAATTCACAAAGTTAGTGGTTGATCTTGAAAATCTTGATATTAAGATTGATGAGGAAGATCAGGCAATATTCTTGTTGAATTCTCTGCCCATCCAGTATGATCAACTGAGGGATACATTAAAATATGGTAGAGATACATTGAAACTAGTGGAGGTGACTAATGCAGCATACTCTAAAGAGTTAGAGCTTCGAGCAAATGGAAAAACCATGAAATCTACTATAGAAGGACTTAATGTTCGAGGGAGATCAGAGAAAAGAGAAGCGAATGGCAGAGGAAAAAGCAAGTCTAGATCAAAGTCCAGAACTAAAAAGACTTGTTGGTACTGCCATAAAGAAGGGCACATCAGAAAATATTGTTCACAACGCAAGAACCAGATCCCTAAAGAAGAAGGTAACAGCTCTAATGACACTACAAACATTTCAGATGATTATGATAGTGTTGAGGTTCTTATGGTTACAAGTGATGATCCAGAGGATCAATGGGTCATGGATTCTGGGTACACATTTCATATGACACTCAGAAAAGATTGGCTCTTTGATTATAAAGAAATCAGTGATGGACAAGTTCTCACGGGAAACAATATGGCTTGTAAGATATTTGGGATTGGTTCAATCAAATTCAAATTAATAGATGGGTCAGTAAAAATTCTATCTGGTGTAAGGTATGTTCCTGAGTTGAAAAGAAATCTTATTTCACTCGAAATGTTGGATTCAAAGGGGTATTATTACAAGTCTCAAGGTGGAGTATTAACAGTGACCAAAGGAGCATTAATCATAATGAAGGGACTACTTAAAAGTGGATTATATGTGTTGCAAGGATCAGCAGTTAGTGGTGATTTTGCTATCTTAGAACAGAAACAAGATCAAACTGAACTGTGGCATAAGAGATTAGGTCACATGAGTTTAAAAGGATTACAAGAACTCGGGAAGCAAGGTTTACTTGATAAGAGTAAAATTTCAGATTTTGAATTCTGTGAAAATTGCATCTTGGGTAAGCCACATAGGCTAAAGTTTGTTACTGCAGTTCACAAGACAAGGAACTCTTGGTTATGCGCATTCAGATCTCTGGGGATCACCACAGGTACCATATTCTTTGTGTAAATGTCAATATTTCATATCCTTCATTGATGACTTTTCTAGGAAGATCTGGATCTATTTTCTTAAAACAAAAGATGAAGCATTTGCTAAGTTTGTAGAATAAAAAATATTATTAGAAACACAAACTGGTAAGAAACTAAAAAGACTGAGAACTGATAATGGCCTTGAGTTTTGTAATAAACAATTTGATGAATATTGTGCTGAAAATAGTATTGTTAGACATCACACTTGCACAAATACACCTCAACAAAACGGTTTGGCTGAGAAGATGAATAGGACAATAATGAATAAAGTTAGATGTATGCTCTCAAAATCAGGTTTACTCAAGGTTTTTTGGGCTGAGGTTGCTGCAACAACCTGTTACTTGATTAATAGGTCTCTGTCTACAGCTTTAGATTTCAAAGTTCTTGAAGAAATCTGGTCTGGTGTTCCACCTAGTTATGATCATTTAAAAACCTTTGGTTGTATTGCTTATGTGCATGTTAGTCAAGGAAAAATAAATCCTAGAGCAAAAAATGGAGTTTTTCTAGGTTATCCCTAAGGAGTTAAGGGTTATAAAATTTGGTTAATTGAGGATAAGAAATCTGTAATTAGTAGGGATGTTGTTTTTAATGAACATGTGTTTATAGAACTAACATGCATGATAATAAGGCTATTGAGCCTAAAATCAAGTGAGGCTCTAAACAAGCCTCAGCTTGAATTAGAAACAAATTCACAGGTTCAAAGTCAGAGTGATATACTAAATAACGATCAAGGTGGAGCTGTACCATTGATGGAAGAAGCGAAAATAGATCAGACAAATGGAGAAGATACCACTGATAATATTAGTCAAGATGAGATTCGTACTGAAGCTACAACTACACTAGATGAACATCTTTGAGAATAGATATGCTCAAGCTGAACTTATTGCTTTTGCACTTCATGCAACTGATGTTCTAGAACTTGATGAACCTACAAGCTACCAAGAAGCTAAAAGAAGTAAAGATTAGCCTAAATGGAAGCAAGCAATGGAGGATGAGATAACTTCTTTGGCTAAGAATCAGACCTGGACTTTAGTCCCCAGACCTAAAGGACAAAAGTTGATTGGCTATAAATGGGTGTATGAAAGAAAACCTGGTATACCTGGAGTAGAAGCTGTTAGATATAAGGCTAGACTTGTTGCAAAAGGATATTCCTAAGTGGAAGGAGTCGATTATCATGAGGTGTTCTCTCCAATTGTCAAGCACACTTCTAGAAGGTTGATATTGTCTATAGCAGCAATATTAAATCTTGAGCTAGAACAACTAGATGTAAAAACAGCTTTTTCACATGGGAACCTGTTAGAGTTCGTGACTCGAATTCTATTTGTGCTGGCCTGAAAATTTCGCAGTGCGACATATGTAGCATTCTTGTAATTGAAAGAAATTTTGAGATCTGTGGTGGACCTATTTGTATGGACCTGTTTGATTGGACTGTTTTGTCCGTACAGTTTTCGTCCGTACACATATATATTTTAGGGTTTTTGAGATTATATATATCTTAGGCTCGGTCGTATAAAACATATCTTCTGTACTTTATGTTCGACATAGTGAAATTTCCTCCTCTGTCAGTGGTTTTTCCCGATTAGGGTTTTCCACTTAAATCTGTGTGTTCTTGTTTTTCATCTGTTTCTTGTCAATTATCGTTTAGTAATTCTTAACAAACTGGTATCAGAGCTTTAATCCAGATTTGATTACGATAATGGCAACCATGAAGTATGATATTCCGCTTTTGGATCGCAACACCAGATTTTCGTTATGGCAGGTTAAGACGCGGGCGGTCTTTGCGCTGTTGGATTTAGATCATGCACTGTTAGGGATTAATGCGATGCCTTCATCGTTATCAATGGAGGAAAAGCAGCGAAGGGATCGAAAAGCCCTATCTTAGATTCAACTGCATCTATCGAATCAGATATTACAAGACGTTCTGAATGAGAAAACTGCCGCAGCTTTGTGGTTGAAATTAGAGCAGCTGTGCATGACGAAAAGTCTAACCAATAAGCTGCATCAGAAGCAGCGACTGTATTCTCATCATATGGCAGAAGGTACATCTCTAGAAGAGCACATAAACGTCTTCAAGGAAATTGTTTCTAATCTGGAAGCTTTGGAGGTTAAATATGAGTTTGAGGATTTAGCGTTGATTTTATTGTATTCGTTGCCCCCTTCATATACGCCTTTTAGAGACACTATTTTATATAGTCGTGAATCCCTTACTCTGAGCATGGCTTATGATTCTCTGCTCTCTAAGGGGAAGATGGATCAGATTGTTACAGGGACTAAGACTCAGGCAGAGGGTCTCGTTGCTAGAGATAGAACGCAGGAGAGGAATTTTGGAAGTGATAATAAAGACAGATCGAAATCTAGAAATAAAAGTAAAACTTGCAATTATTGCAAGAAAAAGGGCCACATCAAATCTGAATGCTATAAGCTTCTAAACAAGAATAAGAAGGCTACTCCTAATCACAAGGGAAAACAAACTGAAAATACCGGTGAAGCCAGTGTTGCTGAAGATGATATCAGTGATGGAGAACTCTTAGTTGTTTCTGATGGCGACTCCAAACCATGTGATGTCTGGATTCTCGATTCTAGTTACACGTTTCATATGTGTCCTAATAGGGACTGGTTTTCGACATATGAAACAGTAGCCAAAGGTGCTGTGTTGATGGGAAATAATGCGCCTTGTAAAGTTACTGGTGTTGGAATAGTCAAAATTAAGATGTTTGATGGAGTTGTCAGGACTCTCAGTGGTGTGAGACATGTTCCAGATTTAAAGAGAAATCTGATCTCTTTGAGTACTCTTGATTCAAAAGGATACAAGTACACTAGTGAAGGTGGAGTTTTGAAGGTTTCCAGAGGAGCTCTTGTCGTGATGAAGGGTCAGAAAAGATCTGCCGAATTAGATGTCTTGTCGGGTTCTACAGTTACCGGCGAAGCAGTTATTTCTACTCCTTTGTTGTCAGATGACGAAGTCACTAGACTTTGGCATACGCGTCTTGGGCATATGAGTGAGAATGGCATGGCTGAATTGAGCAAAAGAAGACTTCTTGATGGGCAGAGTACTAGTAAACTGACGTTCTGTGAGCATTGCATTTTTGGGAAGCAGAAGAGAGTCAGATTTACAAAAGGTATCTACAACATAAAGGGAACACTTGATTATATACATTCTGATCTCTGGGGACCATCTAAGGTACCTTCTAAAGGAGGTACTAGATATTTGCTAACGATTATCGATGATTTCTCCAGAAAGCTTTAGGTGTTTTTCCTGAAGCATAAGAATGATGTGTTACCTACATTTAAGGAGTGGAAGACTATGATCGAGAAGCAGACAGGGAAGCAGATCAAACGTCTCCGCACTGATAATGGCTTGGAGTTTTGTTCTGATGAGTTTAATATTTTTTGCAAATCAGAAGGAATCGTGAGGCATTTAACAGTTCACCGTACTCCGCAACAAAATGGTGTGGCAGAGCGTATGAATAGGACTTTGATGGAGAGAGTACGCTGCATGCTCTCCAATGCTCATTTACCTAAGTCTTTTTGGGCAGAAGGTGCCTCTACAGCCTGTTTTCTGATTAATCGATCTCCCTCAAATGCTATTGAGAAAAAAACTCCAGAAGAGGTATGGTCTGGTACTCCTGCTAATTATTCTGATTTAAAGATATTTGGGTGTCCTGCATATGCTCATGTTGATAATGGAAAGTTAGAACCAAGATCTATGAAGTGAATCTTTCTAGGCTATAAGGCTGGTGTTAAAGGATATAAGTTATGGTATCTAGAAACTCAGAAAATTATAACGAGCAGAGATGTTATTTTTGATGAATTCGCTATGCTTTGTGATGAGATTCTAGTAGTAAACATCAGCAGAAATCAAAAACTCAGGTGGAGCTTGAGATTGGGTTAGAATCTATACTAGCATCTACATCTCAGTCAGTTTCCTCTACACCACTATCGCCACCACCAGCGTCACCACAATATTCTATTGCTAAAGACAGGCCTAAAAGAGACATTAGACCTCCACAAAGGTATGCTGAGGCCGATCTAGTTGCCTATGCTTTGAATGTGGCTGAAAGTATAGATTCTAGTGAAGAACCTTCTACCTATGCAGAGGCAATTAGTTATAATGACTCTGAGAAATGGATGATTGCCATGCAAGAGGAGATGGAATCACTTCATAAGAATGACACATGGGACTTGGTGAAACTACCTAGAGATAAGAAAGCTATTCGCTGCAAATGGGTCTACAAAAGGAAAGAAAGAACACCAGGAATTGAAGAATCTAGGTATAAGGCGAGACTAGTTGCAAAGGGCTACAGTCAAGTTCCAGGCATAGACTCTATAGATGTGTTTTCTCCAGTTGTAAAGCATAGTTCAATTCGAGCTTTACTTGGTATTGTGGCTATGCATGATCTTGAGCTTGAGCAGTTAGATGTGAAGACAGCATTCTTACATGGAGAACTTGAAGAAAACATCTACATGGAACAGCCAGAGGGTTTTGTAGACTCAGGAAAGGAAGACTATGTATGCTTATTGAAGAAGTCTCTGTATGGCCTGAAACAGTCACCCAGACAGTGGTATAAGAGGTTTGATTCATTTATGATCACTCATGATTTCAAGAGAAGCAGGTATGACAGTTGTGTCTACTTTAAGAAGAGTGCTGATGGGTCTTTTATATATCTACTCTTATACGTCGATGACATGTTGATAGCAGCCAAGGATAAAGAAGAGATTACAAAGGTCAAAAACCAGCTTAGTAAGGAGTTTGAGATGAAAGATTTAGGAGCAGCAAAGAAGATACTTGGAATGGAGATTCCGAGAAATAGAAAGGCAGGTAAATTGTACCTAAGTCAAAAAGGGTATATTGAGAAAGTTCTGTACAGATTTAATATGCAGAATGCTAAACCCGTTACTACTCCATTAGTGGCTCATTTCAGACTTTCATCTGTTTTATCTCCAAAATCAGATAATGAGATTGATTATATATCTCGAGTTCCATATTCTAGTGCTATGGGATCTCTCATGTATGCCATGGTTTGTTCTCGTCCAGATTTGTCATATGCAGTCAGCGTTGTTAGTAGATACATGGCGAATCCTAGTAAAGAACATTGGAAAGTAGTTCAGTGGATTTTTAGATACTTACATGGCTCTACTGATGCTTGTTTGCAATTTAGGAGAACTAGAAGTGGAGTCGTTGGATATGTTGATTCTGATTTTGCTGGAGACCTTGATAAAAGAAGATCTCTCACTGGGTATATTTTCACCTTTGGTGATTGTGCTATCAGTTGGAAAGCTACCTTACAGACTACAGTTGCATTGTCTACTACTGAGGCCGAATACATGGCTATTACTGAAGCGTGTAAGGAAGTTATTTGGTTGAAGAGACTATTTAGTGAACTCAGTGAAGACTTACAATTGACCACAATCTTTTGTCACAGTCAGAGTGCTATTTTTCTCACAAAAAATCAGATGTTTCATGAGAGGACCAAGCACATTAATGTGCGGTATCATTTTGTTCGTGATATTATTGCTCGAGGTGATATAATTGTGAGCAAAGTTAGTACTCATAATAATTCTGCTGATATGATGACTAAGACACTTCCTGGAGACAAGTTTAAGCATTGCTTAGACTTGGTTGGTATTACTTACTGAGTTTTGCCTTCTTTGTGGAAGAGGTAGAGAATATGTTTTTTGTCGAAAATTAGAGTTATTCCTTAATTGGAATTCGTGTCAAGGTGGAGATTGTTAGAGTTCGTGACTCAAATTCTATTTGTGCTGGCCTGAAAACTTCGCGGTGCGACATATATGGCATTCTTGCAATTGGGAGAAATTTTGAGATCTGTGGTGGACCTATTTGATTGGACCATTTTGTCCGTACAGTTTTCGTCCGTACACATATATATTTTAGGGTTTTTGAGATTATATATATCTTAGGCTCAGTCGTGTAATACATATCTTCTGTACTTTATTTTTGACATAGTGAAATTTCCTCCTCTGCCAGTAGTTTTTCCTGATTAGGGTTTTCCACTTAAATCTGTGTGTTCTTGTTTTTCATCTGTTTTTTGTCAATTATCATTTAGTAATTCTTAACAGAACCTAGATGAAAAATTATTCATAGTCCAACCTGAAGGCATGAAAAAAAAGTTTGCTTACTACAAAAATCTTTATATGGCCTCAAACAATCTCCAAGACAATGGTATAGGAGATTCAATGAGTTCATGATTCAACAAGGATTTAACAGTTGTGTTTGTTATTCCCATTTATAAGATAAGTCTTTCATTTATCTCTTAATTTATGTTGATGATATGCTTATTTCAAGCAAACATAAATCTGAGATTAATAAGCTCAAACAATTATTATCCTCAACTGAAGCTGAGTATATAGCCTTAACCGAAGCTGTTAAAGAAGCTTTGTGATTAAGAGGAATTATTAGTAAACTTGGTTTTGAGCAAAAGATTGGAAAAATGTTTTATGATTCCCAAAGTGCAATACATTTAACAAAAAATAGTGTGTTTCATGAAAGAACGAAACACATTAATATTAGATTGCACTTTGTCCAAGATATCATACAAAATCAATTGGTTGAAGTGTGAAAATTTCCACGGATATCAACCCAGTAGACTTGCTCACCAAGGTGATTCCAGTTAGTAAGTTTAATCAGGCTTTGAGTCTGAATAATTTACTAAAAGGATAGTTTACTAATAGTTGTAGGGCACCTATGTCTTATCCACTCATTTTTAAATTAGAGCTTAAGGTGGAGAATTGATGAGTTAGTCTCTAATTAATTGGTTAAATTAGTTAGAGGTTAGTTAGCTACAACTAACAGGTTAGTTGTATTCAGCTAATAAGACTGCAGCTCATTGGCTAGGCATACCTAACTTAACTAGCTCTGTTCTTCAATTGATTCTATATATTCATCTACGAGGAATGACTTGTAAGAATTTGATTGTATTATTAAATCTGTAGCTTGTAACGTGAGGAAGAGTGAGAAAGTTCTTGGAGAGTTTTCTGGGCTTGTAAAGGGACTTTGGTGTTTATTGAGAGTCACTGAGAACTAGTAAACTGTACAAAGAGTTTCTTGTATACGTCGAGAACTTGGAGAGTTGTAATCCTTCTTTTATATTAGTGGATTTGACTGGGGTTAAGTCATGCTTTGGATATAGGGTTGTTCATGCAACCTAAACCAAATATCTTCGGTTTTACTCTTTTTTTTTTTTTTTTTGTTCTTACATTTTATGTGTTTGATTAAAAGTTGTGCTTTGAGAATTCAGAGGAATAATCCTCACACAAACCCTTCCCTCCCTTCTCTATCTCCATGATCTCAGACACATATCCTCCTTCTCATTGGCATTCTAATCTCCCTCTCTCAGTCTTCTTTCTCTCTCTAAATTGTTCAAAAAACAAGATCTCATTTGCGTTGTAGGAAATTCAATAAAAAGTACGTATCTTTTCTCTCCTTTTCTTCTTCTTCTCCTCTCTCATGTTTCCTCACTCTGCTTTTTTTTTTTTTTTTACACACACACATATTATATATATTGACTTGCGCATTTTTTTTAATTTGTCCGCTTCATTTGGCTGTGACTCAAAACGCAGACACTATTTCTTGTCGTTTCAAAATCGCACTTTCTTTTAGTTATTTGCTTTTTTATGTTCTTCTCTTCTTTTTTTCTTTTCCTTTTTCCTTTTTTTTTTCTCAGGATTAACTGTAGAAGACTATTCTTCTCTTTGCAGCTTAGTACGGCAATAAAATTGCTTCATCTATCGTATGATCTTGAACAACTAAATATTGGGTTGGGTTTTTTTTTTTTTTTTTGGTGTTTCTAACAGCATATATACTATTTCCATCACAAATAATAACTAAAAGCACAAAAATAAAGATGTGACATGTTCTTTATATAGCCTCACTTCCGTGAAACCCGTGATTTCTATTTTGTGTGTGAATGGTTAAAAACACAGCAATTCTAGAGGAAAAACTAGTATACCTCTTTAATTTTTCTTCTTCAAGAATATTCTCCACTTTTTCATTTTTTTTTTTTGGGGAAAAGAAAAACAAAGATGATGAGTTATGCATGCAAGAGATGATAAAGGTCCCAAATAAAGAATTCTGGGTTTTCATTTTCTCAAGCTTTTCAAAATGTAAAGCAAATCAAATAATGGGTTTTAACTATTAGTTTTTTTAAGTTTTGTATTTTTTTTCTCGTGATAATTAACAAGTCTTAGGGGTCTTCCCGTTATTTCAACCACTTGAGGTCGTTTTTCAAGTGTTTTTGACCTCTTGTTCTTCCAATAATTGAAATCCTTGACCTCTACATTCTATTTCGGTTTATTTACTAAGAAGATATGTATGAAAACTTATTTGTCTCTATTAATTTTCTTCAAATTAATTTAAGCGCTTTGGAAAACAAGTAGGTGTAGTTGCAGGTCTAACAAGTATCAATATTGACCAGTTTGACCCATACCCGTCTCTCTATTATTTGTGCTCACAATTTATTTATTCTCCTATATCTGCAATTCTAGTCGTTTTCAGTCAAGACTTGTAATGACTATTCAACACCATAAATAATAAACTATTCACAATCATAAATAATACTTGAATAAAAAAATTAAAATTAATCCACACAATTCCATGTGTTCCCTGAGTTCAGCTACATCACCCTTTTTAACATCAAAATTGTTCAACACCGGCTTGTACGGCTCGATTTCACTTTATTGACTTAATCTCAAAGGCTTTTAACTTTTAATGTAGCTCAATTCTTTTTTTCTGATAAAATAAAGGAAAGTGCGACAGCCGTGACTACTTTTTTTGAAGTGATTATAGGAGCTTTTCTAACACTAAAGTGAATCACTTTAATTCCATTTGAACGACTAATGAGAATATTATTCTGAAACTCTGAAGTGGAAGATAGAACACAGAGCTAACAGACTCCAACTTCCAAAATAACAGCGTTCCACCTATCCGGTGATTCAATATTAGCTCATTTAGTCCATAGTCGTTGTCCCACATTTCCTTCGAGGCCACATATTCGGTGATTCAATGCAGCTCATTTAGTCAATAGTCGATTCAATACAGCTTATTTAGTCAATAGTCGTTGTCCCACATTTCCTTCGAGTCTTTTTCTTCCTAAAATACATGTAGTCCTGGTCTTCTCACCTATATCGTCCCGTCTCTACACAGCTCTTTGTTTTGGCTGGGAGTTGAAAATTTTAGCCACCCTTTTTTCTTGTTGTTTTCCCAATTAGCCGTTCTTCTTCATCTCTTTACACAATCATAAGTCTAACGATATTCAGCCGAGTCAATTCCCGACTCAGATCTTTTCGTATGTGAATATTAAGTTTTGAGTACGCTTATAAAAACACTATTTACACATAAGATTTATACTTGCTCATTGGTTTTGTAGATATGCCATTATAGTATAAATCTTATTTGAATTAAAAACCTTTATTCTTGCATAAGGAATAAAAATACATAATAAATCATAGTTCTCTGTCAGAGTGGTACACCACACTGTTGATAGAATCCTTCTATTCTATGCAACACTGACAATACCATTTTTTTTTAGGTAATAGAACACCGACAATACTATATGGACTTGAATTTACTATGTTATGGTCACAATTATATATTGTCACATGTCTAGTCCTAGTCCTGGCAATTCAGGCCGGACCCAACGGGCCGGCCTGTGGCCCATTAGAGTGGCCCGCGGGCTGACCCGGTACTTTTAGGGTCTGGGCTGGGCCTGGGATTCGCGGTTTGGCGTGGTCCGGTTTTTTTTTTGGGTCCAGATTCGTCTGGGCCCTTAAATTTAAAAAAAAATTGTAAAGTACCGGAGAGACCGAAGGCAGAAGCGTGAAACAAGAGATGATGTTTAAAGGGTTTTGATCTTCTGCAAACTTAAAACTTAATGTCACTCAAATGGAATTCTCTGTAACTGATGGTGGTTTACAAAAAATTGAGCGTACGTGAAATTTTGGCTACAGGAACCATAACCCTAACAGGTTCTTTAAATAGTCTCTGTTGGATATCCATCAAACCAAACAAAGTGACTAACAGAGTATCCACATTGATATCCATACCCAGTTGGATATTTTGACCCAACTTTATTTAATCACTTATTGGGTTCTTATAAAATAATATGGCTCAATACAATTATTTTGTATATGTGGCCTAACATAGGAAATATAATTTCTTAACAATCTTTTACTTAGGTCATATATGTATCGTACACAATTGTATTACAAACTGAAGTATGACCATGAAATTGCCATATTATTTCCGAATATCCCCGAAGTTGCAATCTCATCCATCAGACATATCAGCATGAAACTAAAGTGCTCATCGTTGCACTTATTTGGATGGCAATTAAAACCTTTAATGATCACCGCACTAATACATCCGAATGACATAGATCGAGTATGGAATGTTGTATGGAAATTATATGCAATGTGATTTATCGTGCCTATTTCCAACTAGTTCTCCTTAAACTTTATTGAAATCGACTTTAGTCTTTCTCCTTTACTGCATTATCGTAAACTTTATTGTTAACTATAATAGGAAAGCAAGAAAATATGAAATGCATCGTATAATATATAATTAATAAAGTCTATAATAAAAACCATCATCAATAACCAAAGTATTGCAGTATATAAACATAAATAAGTGTCACATAATAAGCATCTAAACCAAACTATAAATTCGCACTAAAACTACACACCATCCAAACATACAACACCCACACGAGCAGTGTGCTCGTGAAAGACTTTTGGTGAGCGGATCCACTATCACAGAGTTTGTACTGATATACTCAATTGACACTAAGTAACTCTGAACTCTTTCTCTAACAACTAGGAACTTAATGTCAATATATTTTGACTTCAATAAGCTTCTATTGCTGTTAGAATATAAGACTATTGAGTTATTGTTATAGTAAAGTTTTAATGGCCTATCAATGCCATTTATTACACGTAGCCCAGTGACAAAGTTTCATAGCTATTTCTCCTGATTGAATGCCTCATAACAAGTTATAAACTCTGCCTTCATAGTTGAAGTAGCTATGAGTGCCTACTTGGCACTCTTCTAGGAATTAGCTTCTCCAACTAAAAGAAAGATATAGCCTGATGTGGATCTTTTACTATCTAGACATCTAGTAAAATCAGAGTTGGAGTACTCAATGATCTCTAAAATATCTAATCTCTAATAAGTGAGTATGTATTCTATTATTCTCTGTAAGTACCTCATAACCCTTTTTGCTACCTTCCAATAATTTGTTCCAGAGTTATTCATGTATCTGCCTAACATGTCAACTATAAACGCAAGATCTAAATACTTACATATTTGAGCATATATCAGACTCTCTACTATCGAAGCATAAGAAAACTATTGCATAACTTATTTATCGACATCATTCTTAGGACTTTGACTGAGGCTAAATTTATCTCCCTTAGATACTGGAGTATCTGTTAATGCATACTTATTCATACCAAACCTACTGAGCACCCTTTCGATATAGCTTTTTTATGATAACCCAAGAATACCCCGAGAGCGATCTCAGTGTATGTATATACCTAATACAAAAGAAGTGATTTCAAGATCTTTTATTTCGAAATTCTTTGTAAGAAATCTCTTGATATTGTGCAATAAGCCTATATCACTACTTGCCAATAGTATGTCATCAACATAAAGCACCAGAAAGATAAACTTATTCCAACTAAACTTATGGTATACACAATCATCAATAGGATTCACCTCAAAATCGATTGACATGATTATCTCATGAAATTTATGGTACCATTGATGAGAAACTTACTTAAGACCATCGATGGACTTCTTGAATTTGCAGACCATAGACTTTAGATCTCCTGATACAAAATTTTTTTGTTGCACCATATATATTATCTCATCAATGTCACTATTGAGAAACACTATCTTAATGTCCATTTGATGAAGCTCAAGATCATAATGAGCCACAAGTGTCATAATAACTCTAAAGGAGTCCTTCGAAACAACCAAAAAGAAAGTCTTTTTAAAGTCAATGCCTTCCTTCTGAGTGAATTCTTTAGCGATAAGACATGCCTTATATCTCTCTACATTACCTTTCGAATCTGGTTTGGTGTTAAATAACCATTTGCAACTAATGGGCTTCGAACTTTCAAGCAATTTGACGAGATCCCAAGTATCATTATCTCTCATAGACTTCATCTCCTCATTCATGGCATCAATCTACTATTGAGAATTAGAACTTTGTTTGACTTGTGTAAAGTTGATTAGATCATCTTCCATTATCCTGATGTCAAACTCATATTCTTGAAGATATAGATATGGTCATTCAGAATCACACTTCTCATTTTTTTAGTAAACCTCTTTAAAGGGACTAGTTCTTGAGGCTATTGAGTTTGCTCTACAGGAGCATTTACCTCAACTAGGATAGGAACCTCGTGAATATTATCTTGAACTGGAGCAATTGCATCTTGAACAATGATTTTGTCAAGAACAGGATCCTCAGTGTCCTGACCATTGCCAATAACAACCATAGGAAGAGAAACAAATTTCTTTTCAAAGACAATATTCCTAACCTTATCTTCCTTTCCAAACTCAATATTCTCAAGAAATTTGGCATTTCCCATCTCAAAGAAAGACTTTACTGTAGGATCATAAAACTTATAATCTTTAGATCTTTCAGAATACCCTACAAAGTAGTAGCTTACTGTTCTTAAGTCCAATTTCTTTTCACTTGGCCTGTAAAGCCTTGCCTCAGCTAGACAACCCTAAATGTGCAAATGACTTTTACTAGGCTTTTGCCTAGTCCAGAGTTCATAAGGGGCTTTAGCTACTACTTTGCTCAATACTCTGTTAAGGATATATGCTACATTTATTAGTGTCTTCCTATAGTGATTCTGGTAAAGTGGAATGACTAATCATACTTCTTACCATATCCTTTAATGTCCTGTCGAGTCGTTTAGAAACACCATTCATGTTAGGTTTCCCAAGCATAGTGTATTACAGAACAATGCCATACTCTTCCAAATACTTAGTAAAGAGCCCTGGACGTTGCTCACCTGATCCGTTATACTGACTGTAGTACTCACTGCCACATTCAGATTTGGCAGTCTTAATTTTTTTATCAAGCTGATTTTCAACTTCAGCTTTATAAGCCTTAAATACTTCCAGTGATAGTGACTTCTCATAAATCAAATATATGTACTCATAGTGAGAATAATCATCTATAAACGTGATAAAGTACTATCGTCCATTCCAAGAAGCCATAGAGAGTGGACCACAAATATCCGTATATATTAGTTCTAAGACACTAGAGCTCTTATTGGCACCTAACTTCCTGACGTTTATCTGTTTCCCTTTTATACATGCAATGTAGACTTTAAAGTCTGCGAAATCAAGGGGACTAAGGATTCTATTAGATACAAGACATTCAATTCATTGTTTAGAAATATGTCCTAAGTGTTTGTGCCACAACATCGATGAGTCTTCATTGGTTAATTTTTGTTTTGTACCTCTTGAATTAACATGCAAAGTTTCATTAACAGAGGGTTGGATATTTAACATATATAAGTTATCATTAAGAAAACCAGTACCAACAATAGTTGAATCACATATAAGACTAGATAAATTATTTCCAAAAGAATAAGTAAATCCAGAATTGTCCAATATAGAAATAGAAACCAAATTCTGCCTAAAAGACGGTACCACAAAAGTCTCATACAAATCAAAATATTTCCCAGAATTCAAAACAACCTAAAATGTCCTATGGCCTACACCTCAGCTATTTGGTCGTCACCCACATAGATGACACTTTCAACATCACTTAGCTTCCAGCTCTACAGGCAACCCTGCATGGAAATACTAACATAAATAGTCGCACCAGAATCTACCTACCAAGTGTCTTTAGGTACAGAAGTTAAATTAACTTCAGATCAAATATAAATGAAAAGCTTACACTTCTTAACACGCCAAACTTTATACTTAGCGCATTTCTTTTCAAGTGTCTACCCTTTACACAAAAGAAGCAACATTGCTCATCTTGCTTCTTCTGTGCTTTCGCAGGTGGAGCTACTACAACTTCCTTATCCTTGTTTATTTTCTTCTTCTTTGCTTTAGAGGTAGTGGTCAAGTTAGCACTTTCAGGCCTTACAGCTTTAATTTTCTTTTCCTACTGAATACAAATGGCTGTTATTTCATTAATATTCCTTTTTTCCTTTTAGGCATTGTACATAGTCTGTAAGTTCCCATACTGACTAAGAAGAGAAAACAAAACCAAGGGCACAAGTAAATCCTTATTAATTTCTAACTTCAATTCCTTAAGCTTGTCAGCCACATAAGGCATCTGCATGATGTACTCCCTTATATTTCTTTTGTCGTTATATCTCATTGAGATGAGTTTCCCTAAGATACTGATCATCTTACCCTTTTCATTCTTGAGATATAATTTCTCAAGAGCAGCAAGAAAATCTATAGCATTTTCCTTTTGAGGCAAAGAGTCCCGCATAACTTCTGGAATAGAACGTTTCATGATCATGACACTCATACGATTGGATTTTTCTGAAAGCTCAAAATTCTTTTTGTCCTTAGTGAAACTTTCTTCCATGAGAGTAGCGGGTTGGTCCTTTCTAAGTGTCAAGTCAAGATCCATACAACCCAGTATGATCATGAAATTCTTTTTTTAGGCCTTAAAATTTATGCCCATAAGCATTGGAATTGTATTCAAATTGATAGAAATACCAGTAATAGAAACTGGATAGAGAACAAATAAAAAATCATAAATTAAACGTAATCACAACTTAAATGTCATATATAGGCATGCAATATAATCACAAAATATGCAAATATGGCATATATCATGTTATCACGTAAAGTGGGCTACCATCACAAGATACCTCGCACAATATTCCTTTGGGCTGACTCATTAACTTGCAAGTGGTACTCTTAAGTGTAATGATCAAACCAATTTATTACTCACATGGAAACCAAACAACCATCATATATATACCATCACATGTGCATTTGATGTCGTACCAAATGATCACCATCTTTTTGACCGGTAATTACCTGTATTAACAAAAAAACTCACAACATCTTCATATGTCAGTATAAATAAGACTACACAATAGAGATTACTTTTGCAACTTATTACTTTATCGAATCTATCCCAATATACAAGATAAATGGTAGAAAAACATCCAAAATACCAGAGTCAAATATGTATTTCATAAACACAAAACAAAAGCAATTGAGTTTGTAATATTTATTAACTCTAAAATCCAAACAAAGTTTTCAACGGATAAATACGGATCGTTACTTAAATTAATTTCGAGGTAATTAATCTTTATTGGTAATGTTTTGGATTGGATCCCTTTGAATTGGGTTGAAAATAACTCAATTCTACCAAAAATTGTGTCAAAAATTGACCCTTGTATCCGAGAGGTCGGTGCAACAGCGCCAAGAAGCTAGCGTCGTGGTGCTGGCCAAAAAATTGAAGTAGCATCATGGCGCTCATTGTAGAGTGCCACGGTACTCAGTATTCTGGTTAAAATCCAGAACACGAGCCCGTAGTGTAACCGTTACATGTGTAGCACTGCGGCACTAGGCCAATTTTCTAGAAAAAATTTCCGATCTAAAAATCGTCCAAAGCGCTAAAATACCTCAAATCAATAATTTTAAGCCTTAATGATCACAAATAACGACCTTAAAATCCAGAAATAAACCCTCATAACACCAAAATATTCAACATATCATGAAAAATCATAGATTATGCATAAATAATCCAAAACTTAGAAAACTTAACAGACATAGATTATTAAAACTAGAGTCATGCATGATTAACCTAATCAACTAAACCTGAAAACATGCTCTGATACCACTTGTTAGATGATATTAGGATTGCAAGTAAACCAAATAAAAGCCTAAATTATTCATGCTAAATTGGTAGGTTAGGGTTTATTGAATATACCTGAGTCTATGGCTAATCTATAAAGGATTAGAGATGGAGAGACCAAAGGCAGAAGCGTGAAATAAGAGATGATGTTTAGAGGGTTTTGATCTTCTACAACCTATAGTATAATATCACTCAGATGGAATTCTTTATAATTGATGGTGAGTTACAAAGAATTAAGCGTACGTGAAATTTTGGCTATAAGGACCATAACCCTAATAGATTTTTTAAATAGTCCATGTTAGGTATCCATTAAACCTAATTGGGTGACTAACAGGCATCCGCATTAATATCCATACCCAGTTGGATATTCTGATCCAGCTTTATTTAATCACTTATTGAGTCCTTATGAAATAATATAACCTAATACAATTGTTTTGTATATGTGGCCCAATATAGGAAATATTATTTCTTAACATTCATCATTATTAATAGTGTCATCTTATGCGGAACTCTTTTTGGCCAGCTCTTCTTTGGCTAGCTCAGAGACAAATTAGGCCCAAAAAAGGTCTGCAACATGACCCTTATGCTCATAGTGCTTTGTTTTGTCGCCTCCGGCCTCTCCTTCAGCAAAGATCCAACCTTTATCATGGCTACGCTTTGTTTCTTCCGATTATGGCTAGGCTTTGGCATTGGTGGCGACTACCCTCTCTTAACCACAATCATATCTAAATATCCCAAAAAGAAGACTCGTGGTGCTTTCATCGCCGCTATGCAAAGTTTCAGAATTTTGGCGATAGGGATGGTGGTGATCATCGTCTCTTTGTCCTTCTAGGCCAAATTCCATGTTCCAGCTTACAAAATCAATGCGTTTGCGTTGATTGTACCGGAATCAGATTATGTCTGGCAGAAAATTTTGATGTTTGGAGCTCTCTCGGCTATACTTACTTACTATTGGCACATAGGGATGCCTGAGACTATTTGGTACACGACTCTTGTGGCCAAGAATGCAAAACAATCTGCCTCTAATATGTCAAAATTTCTCAAGGTCGAAGTAGCAGCTGATCTGGAGAAAGTTGAGGAATTTGATCAAATAAAAGACGGTAAATTCGGGTTGATTTCGAAACAGTTTCTTCGCCACCATGGCTTACATTTGCTTGGAACAACAAGTACTTGGTTTCTATTGGACGTAGCTTTCAACAGCCAATTCTATTTCAAAAGGACATCTTTATAGCCATTGGTTGGATTCCAAAGGCCAAAACTATGAGTGCTCTTGAAGAACTTTTCAGTATTGCCAAAGCTCAAACACTTATAGCCATTTGCTCTATAGTTCCAAGTTATTGGTTCACAATGGCCTTAATTGTCAAAATAGAGAGATTTTTAATCTAAGTGATGGTTTTTCTTCATGACAGTGTTCATGCTCATCTTGGCCATTCCTTACCACCACTGGGCTCTTAAAGATAACAGAATTGGCTTCCTTGTCATGTACTCCCTCACTTCTTCTTCACCAACTTCGGCCCCAATGCCACGACATTCGTCATCCCAACCAAGATTTTTCGGCGAGGCTGCGGTCCACCTGTCACGGCATATCGGCTGCGGTGGGAAAAGCTAGGGCTATCGTCAGGGTTTTCGGGTTTCAGTATGCTAAATAAGGGGCTGAGATGAGGAACACACTGATAATTCTTGGTGTGGTGAACTTCTTTGGAGTGCTCTTCACGTTCTTTATGCCTTAGTCTAAGGGAAAGTCCTTGGAAGATTTGTCAATAAAAGGTGAGGCTGAAGAAAATGGAGAGGTTATTATGGATAATATTGTATTGTGAAAAGCGCTTCTCTTAAAGCTTAGAGTTTTAGCCTTACGATCGAAATAATTAAAAGCTTCTTGTTGCCTCTTTTATTTACATGCTTTATGAATTTCGAATTTTTGTTACAGAATCTTTTACTGTTCTTGTGATTTCATTTTGGATATATATATATATATATATATATATGGGCTCCAATCCAATAGGTATTTTTTTTTTTTAACCTATGCATAAATATCAATTTAGCCAATGAAAATTTATGCACATTTTTTTTATTGTAAAAAGTAAGAGAGAGAAAGAGCATTAATGATGCACGCATTTTTATGCACTTTATTATAGCCATTGGATCACCATTAGATGGTGATCCAACGACTAAAAAAAAAATATTTATGCATATATATATATATATAGTATAAGGAGATACTTTTAATATTTTGTTGTACAAATAGTTCACACAACAATTTTTCTCTAATTTTTTGGCATAATTTTCCCTTCTGGTATTATATTTTCAATTTCTTGTATACAATTTCTAAATTTGTAACCTTAACACACTTTGCTCTGTGTAACCAACCAACAGGAGAGCATATGAGAATTATTAGACAGTTCTTTTTTTTTTTCTCAATAAAACCAATGTCCACAACAATTATATTATTTATTTATTTATTTAATAATTAATGGTTAGTTGTATATTATTTATTTGCTCTATTTAAGTTCTTTCTTAGGGTATGCTGGTGATATTACATAAATTATTATTTAGAGCCATAACTGTGAAGACTTAGCTACTTGGATTAAAATTAACAAATAACAATTTTAGCAAATTTTCACACATATAAGGGGAATGATTTACTTGAAAATTGTTCCGGGTACCAAGAAGAACCAAATATCAATGTTTTATATTTATGCCTTGTGTAAAAATCAAGGCAGAGTTAGCTTTAAAGTCATAGCTTGTCTCTTCTTCATTTTTGCAGCTTGATTCATTGAGTGTATGATAAAAGTTACATAACGTCTATCCGAGCTTTGTGTTTTCTTTTTGTTTTTTTTTTTTTTCCCACTGTGAAAGAACCTTGAATCTTATGACACCAAATTGGACGTCATTTCACTTTTTAATCACATATTTCACAATACTAGCTAGCCAGATATTTTCTTCCGTTCTTGGTTTGATTTGAGGCATTGCCCATTGAGTTTGAATAGACAAAGAACAAGAATCCAGTTTCTTTTTTGGAGCCTTATATGATCTTTCCACAACCCTTAATGTAGAAAGAAAAGAAAGAAAAAACAGCTGAATCTTAGGACATAAGATTCTTCTTGTGTCCATTATTTATTTGTTGGGTCTATTTAACATCAACATGCGAATGTATCATTGGGCCTAGACAATGAACATTAGTTGCTTCAATCTAACATTAAAAGGGTCCCTTAGTTTTGGACCTTTACTTTCATAAATATTCCAATTAGTAGCGTTCCTATCATACGCGGGGAAGTTTGAATGAGGCATTTTTTTTGGCATAGAATAGTAGATTTTAAGAAAAATACTTTTACTTGTATTGTAGAAAAAATTAGTTGTAGTATAAAGTAGTAGAATGTTTGATAAATTATAATTTTAAAATGTTGTGACTTAAAAAAGTTATATTAAAGTGTTTAATAAACTATATGACTGAATTGTTGTATAAATATAAAATGACCAAAATAAACATCATTATCTAATTAAACATATTTATAGAAAAAACTTATTAATATTTTTTTTAACAATTATGCATATTTGTGCATACTAAAGATATTAATACTTTTTTTAAAAAAAATTGATATGAAAATAAATTCAATTAAATTAATTACTCAATTAAATTTATTTTATTTTATTTTATTTTACTTTATTTTCATCTGAATTTAAAATTTCAATAAAGAATCAATTTAGTTATTTCAAAATAATTAATATGAATTGTATTTTAAATATTTTATGATTTAAATATTTTAATATTTTTCACAGTATGCATGTCAGTTTTTAAAATGCTCCTAATTCGAGATAGAATAATTAAACACTTGAAATAATTTGGGGACTAAAAATGAAAGTAATCAATTTAATTATGCAAACAATAGGTTAACTCACTGAATTTTAATTTAAAAATGTATGTGTAACTTCTCATAGATATTCAATTTATGCACCTATTACGAAACTTTTAATGATGCCCCTAATTTTTATATTTAAAACTACAATAAACTAAGGATTAACTTTACCACTTCAATATATTCGAAAAAATTAAAAAATAAAAAAACTACCCACTTCTGAACTCTATAATTTTATTTTTTTTTGCCTAAATTCACTTATATAAATGGTACGAGGTACGGAGTGAGAATTCAATATTTAATATTTAACGGGATAAAGAGGACTTGAGATTAAGTGTCTCACCATAACCCTACACCGATTATATAATATAACGTATTTATTTATTTTTATATACTAATAATTCATTTGGAATTAAAATCATGAAAAAAATTAAAATAACAACATATATAGTTCAATACTAATACAAGATAGGGTTGATAATATCTCACAATTTACTTGTCCTTCTTACTCAGCATCTCATTATTTTGTTAATAATTTTTTAATTAAAATATAGTTCCAATAGATTTGAGTTAAAATTAGAATTTTCTATGAATTTAACTTTAATTCTCTTTTTTTAATGATGTATTTGAACTTTTATAGAATTTGGACCAATATAAAATTTTTTAATAGACTAGAGATTATGATTATAAATAGAGACCCTAATACATTGATGGGAAAATCGTCCCAGCAGAAATTCTCTGAAATTATTCCAAAATAAATTAAATGATGAATAATATAGAGATGATATAATAAAATAGCAGCTGGGACAGAGATGATATAAATAATTGGCCCCTCGCCTCATTTACATCCTGAGAATTAAACTTTGTTACTTAGAAGCCTGTTCCTGTCCTTGCCCCAACGCAATAAATATATTAATGAATTTGTCAAAAAAAAAAAGCAAAATAAAAAGAGATATATTTTTTTGTCAAAGAAAACTCCGTTGACAACTATGCTCATCATTGATAATACATTCACAAAATATTTTCCCAAATATTTATTTCTTCCTATACGAAAAAATAGATCCATTAAATGATGCATTTGTAGTTTTAACTAAGATAAATTCAATGCAATCACAAAATATTGAGGAAATCTGATTTTATACGGCATATTTTCCAAAAAAAAAATTCTAAAATCCCGAATTTGAAATTTTTTGAAAAATCTTGGATTAAAAAATGATAGCATAGTATATAAATTTGTGTACCTTTGAAAAACCAGTTTTGGGGGGGAAATTAATGTTTTTTTTAAAAAAATTCAAAGTGATATTTTTCTAAATAGATTTTTTTTTAAATGATAGCATACTATATAAATTTGGGATTTTCAAAAAGAATTAGCTCATTATTTTGGACTTTAAGCCTGGATTTCATAAGAAGTCCCAAAATTAGGATTTTGGACACTTATACTTATTTTTCCAAAAAATATTACTAAATTTATGATCTTTCAAAAATAATAAAAATTTTGTATGACCTTTTTATGACATTTTTCTAAATACTTTGGAAGCTAGAAAACATAGTGACATTTTAGTAAATAAGTCATCTTTTTTTATATACAAAAAACTACACAGGTTTCCTAGAAACCAGTTTGACTTCCTTTAACCGAATATCTTATACGTAAGTAAATCACATAAAAGCATAAAGGTTTCTTGGAAACTAGTTTGGTTTTCTTTAGCCAAATGTCCTATACGTAAGTAAATCACATGAAACCACGAATATTTCCTAGAAACCATTATAGTTTTCTTTTTGCAGAATGTCATATAGCTAAATAAATCACAGGAAACCACAAAGATTTTCTAGAAACCATCGTGGTTTCTTTTTAATAGAATGCTCTGTAACTAAGCAAATCACAAGAAACCATAAAAGTTCTCTAGAAACCATTGTAGTTTCTTTTTAAAATCACAGGAAATAATAAAAGTTTCCTAAAAACTATTGTGATTTTCTTTTTGCAGAATGACTTATAGCAAGAATTGAGTAAGGTATTGAACAATAACACTGAAGAATATGATCAAGTTCTCAAATTAAATAATTATATTTTTGAAGTAAAAGCAATATAAATATATATTGGTTTTTGGATTCTGATAACTGGTTTTCAAAAACCAAATTAGTTTCTAGTGATTAATAATTGATTTAACCAAATAGTTCTACTATTTATGATAGATATTAATTTGATTTTCAGTCTTTATTAGCTAAATAGTTATGATATTTATAGTGGAAACTAATATAATTATTAGTTTTTAGTAATCAATTTGGTTTCTAATTTCTAAAAATTGATTAGTTTATGGTTTCTAATAATAAATTAGTAATTAGTTTTAAAAGTGATCAGCTAGAAGTAGAATAATAACAAAAAGAAATAAGAAAAAATGGAAATTCTAAGACATTATTTAGTCTTTCTTAACAAGAATTTGTTATATTTCTAAGAAAAGGTAATATAAAAATAAGTAAAAGTTTGGACATAGTATTTTTGGTATTATTTATCAAAAGGTAGTACTAAGTGTCTTTTTCTTCAAAATATTCTCCCAATGATTAATGCACAATATTTTTATGCAATTGCATTTGGACCTTTTATTAAGACAATATTTTTCAAAAAAAACAAAATAGATCTAATGATTGCAATAATCAAGAAAAAAAAATAGGGTTAACTATAAAAAAAAAAAAATACCATGAAGTTTGAATATTCTATAATTTAAATTCTGAAATGTGAACTCTGCAAAATAATACCTAAGCTTAAGAATTTCTGAAACTTATTACCCGGGACTAATTTTTTGACCAATTTTAGTAACGAAAAAACAATAATTTCCTTTATTAAAGCTACATTAATCCTTATTATTCTTCTTAATTTTGAAGATATTATTGTCTTTTAACAATTATATTTATTCAAAAAGTCATCTTAAGTTATTAATTTTCAGAAATTCTTAATCTAAAAGTATTATTTTACAGATTCTAAATTTCAGAGTTTAAATTGCTGAACACCTAAATTTGACAGTATTTTTGTAACGTTTCCAAAAAAAAAAAATACGAAGGAAGAATGTGGTATGTTTGATTAGTGACATTGAGTTGAGATATATGGTGTGAATAAGGACGGAGCTATGTTGGTATCCAGTTGTAGTGGCAGCATATACCCCCGATGGATCTTTTTTAATTTGGATGGGCTTCTTACAAAAATCAAGGCTTAAAGTCCAAAAAAGTAAAAAATCTTGGATGGATCTTGGATTGGCTAAATGTTTTAAAAAATCTTGGATTGATTGGAAAAATTACCATTTTTCTAGAATCATAATTAAAAAATATAACTTTCAAAAATCTTTAGAAAAATATCAATTTTCTTCGAATTTTGTTTTTTTTTTTTTAAAAAAAAATATATGAGATGATCAATGGAGCCACTTGATATAACTAAACTAGCTACCTCAAATAATTTGACTAGTTACCTTAAATCCTCAAGTATCTCGTTAAAAGATAAAAATGATATTTTTCTAAATATTTCCAAAGAGTTATTTTTCTAAACGTCCAAGATTTTTCATAGAATTTTTAAATTCCAAGATTTCTCATTTTTCAATTGTCTTGGCATTTGTCCATATAAAATCGAAATTCTTCAATTTGGTTAGGCCAAGCCCAATTACTTGATATCAAAGCTACACTATTTTTTCATTTCCTAAGCTTTTTTTTTTTTTTTTTTGTTAGATGTTAAATGTAATTACCAAATACTTTCTCATACATACATTGAAAAATAAAGAAAATCAAGAATTACAATTTCTTTTCTTCTGCTTAGTACTGTTTTTTTTTTTTCTGTGAAGTTGGGTGATGGGAGGTGATTTTAATCTAAAGATACTTACGAGATAGGTGGGTTAGATGTAATAGAAAATATAAGGCTTAACCATAGTATCATCCCTTAAATACTAACCGTAGTCCAACTTTCCCTCCTTGAATTTTCAATTTCCGTAGTGGATTATCTTGAATTATAAATTGTTAAATTTTTTGAAAGAAATAATAGCAAAAATCCTTGGATTTTTCTTGATATGAAACGAAATATTGCTAAGTTCTTTTGAATCAAACAATCAAGGCAAGTGTATGAATTTTCTTTGGAGGGAAATAACATAACTTCCGCGCATAAGATTAGGAAAATTGTGGCATTTGTTTTTTGCTCTCGAAAACAAAAATTATTAATAAAACATGTCAAAAGAGATTGATGGCCACATGAGGAGTGACTCATTCAAATTAATGAAGTCTTTTTCCAAGTGCATAAATTACGCGATGAGACCGAGGTCAATACATAGGAAGGTTAGTGAATAATACAAGACCATAACACATATATTACAAGAATAAAAATGATAGGAAAAAGTATGTTGTAGGATTATTGCGACAATATGAAACAAAGTAACAGAAATATAACGATATGAAGATATAGAATTAAACAATTGCAAAGATTAGGAGATCCACTCTTAGGTATATCAAATAAGTATAACATAAGCTCTTTTATCACTCAATTGGAATTTGCACACAACAGAAATTCTAATCGGAAGATTAATTATTAAAGGTCTATTATTAGTTATCTATGTGATTAGATTAGTTTCCTTAATTACCTTTTTTTGATAACACCAACACTTGCAAATGCGGTCAAGCATTCATGGTGCCACCTTATGTCCATAACAAATCAAAATTTCTTCTTAACACAACCAGTACAAAAGTAATTAAGTATTTGTTGTGCCAATGGTTGACTACAATGAACAAGACTCTTCACTTAACAAAGAGGGTACTACGATTGATTAAGAAAATTAAGTAGCACATGTACAATAGTGATTAAAAGATATAAACAATGAAGTCCATCTAGAGTTTGAATTATACCTATCTTTCCCCCAAGAGATTCACCCTTTTATCTTAACAACATGCAAGATTAAGTAAACATGATAAAGAAGAATAATAAGTATGAACACAATATGAACATAACTTTAAACACAAAACTCTTACTATTTTAAAGGCAAAACAAGATTAAAATAACATGAATAACAAGAGGAGCATAAAAGAGAGTGATCTTGTTCTCAAAACTAAGATACCTCCTAAGCTTAGTTTAAGCATCTATTTATAAGAAAATTTAGAAATACAAAGTCAAAATTTGTAGACTAAAGATAAGAGCAAGTAGGCAACTTGTTTTGGTAGATTCAGTCTCTCTCAAAAAGGAATCTGAAACACCATGAATTTGGACAAAATATATCTTGATCAAAGAAGAAAACTTTAAGCTTTATCTCTTAGGAGTCGTATGCCATTAAAATTGTATCAATTGGAGATATATTTCTTGACTTATAGCAAAATTGTTGAAGATAGACTCTGCTAAGTCAAAATTGGTTGCTGATCTTATTATATGGAAATATCTTATATTTTTACCTAGATTTTGACTTCTTTTGAATTTTCTCAAAGAACAAATCATCTCTATATTTTGTTTACACGTCCATAGCATCAAGAATCACTCTATTTGAGATTGTAATGAGGCTAGAATGGGCTAAACATTAAAGGGTATCGGGCTGAACGTGAGTTCAGTCTAATTTACAATATTATCCATTTGAGACCCATTTAAAAATAATTTGGACAGATCTTGTAAATTGGGTTTAATAAGTAATTGAGTTCAGAATCCATGAGTTTAAGAATTGGATCAAAATCCCATGTAGTTTAGAATCTGTGCCTATTTTACGAAACTTGCGCAGAAACGAATATTTAGCACAAATTAGAGCTAATTCTTACTTTTATGCCTATGTCTACAAAAATGCTTTAAATTAGGAAATTTAATGAAACTATAAATATATAATGATGATCTAATCTTATAATAAATGTACACAATTAGACGTTCATCAAGAAGGCACCTTCCAAACAGCAAAAGTACCAGATTAGTTAGAAGAGACGGCCCATTTTGCTACTATATGAGGAGAGTAATTCAGTAATCTGGGAATCCAAAACACATTACAGATATAAGACGTTGACAAGGAAATAATATTTGAAGAGATATGAGTAAGGCGCCAAACCGGGGATCTTCGATCTACTATTGTTGAGACCATCTCATTGGAGTCTAAGTACAGATATTTGTTATGCTAGTTCCTTCCTACACACTATAGTAATCCTACTTCGAGAACCCGAAGTTCAGCTTCAAGCAGGCTATGTGCAGAGAATAAGGACGTTGCTAATGGTAGAATCTGATCATTTTTTCCTCTAGTAACAATATATGCTGCCCCTTTCCCATCTTTAAAGGTTGCATCTATGTAGACTTTGACCTGTCCAAGCGATTGTGGCAAACACCCTGGGAGCACAGGAATCTGGGTTGCATGGTGAGCTATATCATTGATAAGTGTAGTTTGGACTTGGTGGTATTCCTTTATAGTCGCATTCACTATCGTAAGAATAGTAGCTAAGTTTACCTAAGAGCTTTCATAGAACTTTTCATTCCTAGTATGCCAAATTTTTTTGCAAACCACCACAGCAAATGTTATAAATTCTTTTTTCAGTTGCTTCTCGCAATTGCCGAGATGAAAGGGGCTGAAAATCCATTTCACTACTTCTATCTTGTTTGTCAAATTCACTTGGTCCATGCATAGGTTCCATTTGCTGCCAAACCAAATAGACTTTGCAAAAAGACAGTAAGTAAATAAATGGGTATTTGTATCCTCCGAGGATGAACATAGTGCACATTCCTTATTGAGTCTCTCAAAGATACTCCCAAGTCTCTCACTTATAGGGAGGGAATTCTGTCCAATTCTCTAAAGCAGTAGCTTTAGGCACTCATGTAAATAGCTTGACTAAATAGTCTTCCAAATCGGTTGGAGGTTTGTGAATCTATATCGATTTAATCTCCAATAAGAGCTTTTAATTGTAAAATCACCATTCTTTATATCCTTCAAGATAAGAAGGTCTGATTGATTATTAGGGAAGAGTGGGATCTTCATGTACTCATCAACGCGAGTAGTCTGAATCAAGTTATGAGTTTATTTCTATCCTAATTACATTTGTCAACTATTAGAAGCTCATGTATTTGAATGTTGTTTACTTTCTGAAAGTGATTGAAAGCCTATCTAGTATCATCAAAATCTGTCCAAAGGACCCAGAGTGTGTTCCAGATGTCTGTAGTGTCTCCTTTGCCCACAAGAAAACAACTCACATTATTTATAAACTCTTTAATGGCCCATAAAACTTTGGCCACTAGTGATGCTCTTCTTGGTAGATCAGAATTTCAGAAACTCCCAAGTTTACAATATTTACTTTTAAGAGTGGATACCAAAAGTGAGGTTAAGCCAAATGCCAACAATACCCCAATTTGGACAAAAGGATAAAATTAATAACAAAAAATTTTCTAAGACCAATTCTTCTACTCACTATTGGTAGGCAAATAAATTCCCACAAAGTCAGAGCAAGGAAGTGTTGTTGTCCATAATACCAGTCCACTAGAACTGCCTTACCGCCTTGTCTAAATCCTAACAAATAAATTTAGGAAGCAAGAAGGTAGACATAGAGTATACTGAGATACTTTGCATCACACTTTTGATGAAGGTTGTCCTACCCACTTGTGATAGAAGCTTGCTACACCACCGTTCCAATCTAGCATAAACTTTAGATTTTAAGTAAATGAAGTCCTTGGTACGGTTGCCTGTTAACAAAAGAGGAATACCAAGGAATGTCTCAGTTCCTGTCATCACTTTTAAACCCAACAAATTGGTAATGCCCACTCTTATCATTGTATCTGTATTCTTTGAGAATAAAATAGAGAGGATTTCTGTGCATTAAATCTCTATCCTGACCATGCTGAATATCGAATTAGACACTATACTATTCAGTTCACCTGATGAGGATTGGCATTGCAGAAAAAGAATATGTCATCAGCGTACATTAAGTGTGGGATTGAAATTCCTGCCTACTCGAACTCCTGAGATCTTATCGTTTCTTTATTCTTTAAGAATAAGTTTAGATAGCATCTCACTGTATAGTATGAATAAGTATGGCGAAAGTGGCTCACCTTTTCGGAGACTGTACCCTGAATAGAAACTAGAGAGAGAGCTACCATTAAGCAATACAGAGAAAGACACCGACTTAACACATATCATCACCAAATTCTTAAAATGATCATTTCATTAAAACCAAAGGCTTGCAGTACTTTGTCTAGGAAAGATCACTCAGTCCTATCATAGGCTGTGGACTATCCAATTTTAAACTCACATCACTTATCTTGCTCGATCTCATTCTCATGGAATAGATTATCTCTTGGGCTAGAGCTAAATTCTCCACAATTCATCTTCCAAGTACGAAGGCTGATTAGAAAGGGGATATCAAACTGCTCAGTGCCCTATGAATCCGATGGGCAGTAATCTTGGAAATCACTTTGTATTAGCTTTCCTTAATTAACACAGGCGCCCTATATGATTAGAATGACCATTATGATTATGTTTGCCCAAGATCAGTTTTTGATAAAAGAAATATCAAAAATTGTAACAAATGAGTCATTACTACAACAATTACATAATTCAAGATAATTCACCATGTAAGTTAAAAATTCAAAGGGTTAAAATAAAAAAAAAAAAAATTGCTATGATTGAGGGTCTATTACTATAATTAATTCTAACTATAAGGTTTCTTATATTTTCCTTTGCTAGCACTCTTTTTTCCACTTTCTTCTCTTATTTAACTGTTTGACATGCAAAATATACTAAAATATCTTTTGTAGAGGGCTCATTTAATGGACTGAATTGGACTATTATTTAGAACTAGATTGAATTAAATTCGATTGTACTAGTACTGTGACTTGTTTAGTTAATGTTAGGATTAAAATATGGGACTAAATGAAATATGATAAAGAATAGAAGTAGGACCCATTTTTATTTTGGAATATGTGGTAAATAAAAGGAAAAATAACATTTGGTACAGTTTTTCAAGAAATAATGACAATTTTACTAGCACAAACAAATAACTTTTCCTATGGTCCACGCAAAAATATTTCTATTTTATATGGTGTAAGGCGTAGTAAACCTTTATTAATTTTAAAGTTAATATAAAAGAAATTGAAGTAAATATAGATTTAGTGGCTACGCTTTTGTTATCTCACATACCAAATTAGGATTCAAACCCCTTCGACCTCTTTTTTCATTTTCCTTTTTATTTTCTTTTTCATTTTATCTTTCTTTTATTTATTCCTTTTTCATTTTCTCTTTTGCAAATTCATTTTTTAAAACTCACCTCCTTTTCCTTTTTCCGTTTTGTTTATTTATTCTTCTATTTTTCAATCTACCATTTAAGCTTCTTAAGGAATTATATAATGGAGAAATGATTTGAGAAATCATTTCGGTTACTAAAGAAACCAACCATATTAATAAAAGAAACTATATGCAGAACTAATAAACAGAATCTGAAAAATTAATTTAGTTATCAAAAACTCATAAACTAATTAGTACTATTGGGCTCTAGTTAATGTTGTGGTTACCAAAAACCATTATCAATTAATATTGGAAACTACAAACTATTTGATATGGTTGTTAGAATCCAATAGTCAATTAAGAAGAAGAAACCATAAACTAAATTAGTTTCTTATTCAAAACTAATTTAGTTTCCTAAAAGAAATTTAGTTGTTGCTATTCTTGAAATTAAAAACTAAATTAGTATTGAATAATTTTGAGTAAACTCAAATTGATTTTTGAGTGAAAATCAAATTAGTTTTGTGTGGAAACCAAATCAATTATGTGTAGTAACAAAAAAACCAATAGTCAATTCAGAAGTAGAAACTAGAAAGAAAATTAGTTTCTAATTCAAACTAATTTGGTTTTCTAAAAAAAAAATTAGCTATCACTATTCTTGAAACTAAAAACCAAATTTAGTTAGTAGTTTCTATGAAATTTGGTTTTCATGGGAAAATAAAACTCACTACTATAAAGTAAACTTGTTTTTTGGAAACCATTCCTATGATTTATTTACAAATAGGTTATTTTGCTAAAATGAAACCAAATTGATTTTTTAGAGACTTTTTTTAATTTCTTGTGATTTACTTATATATAGGACATTTACGCTACACATAAACTAAATTGGTTTCCTGTGATTTACTTATATACATGATATTCGGCTAAAAGGAAACCAAACTAGTTTCCTGAAAATTTTTGTAGTTTCTAGGAATATAATAAATTGAAAAAAAAAAGGAAAAAAAAAGAAAAAAAAAAAAAAAAGAAAAAAAATAAAAAGAAAAAAAAAAAAAAAAAAAACAAAATATAAAAAAAGAAAATAAAAAAAGAAAATAAAAAAAATAGAAAAATAGACAAAAAAAAAAAAAAAAAAAAAAAAAATAAAAGTAAAAAAAAAAAAAACAAAAAAAAAAAAGGAAAAAAAATACATAAATTAGTTTCCTAAAAACCTTTGTGGTTTCTTGTGATTTACTTACATATAGGGTATTTTGTTAAAAAGAAACCAAACTGATTTCCTGAAAATTTTTATGGTCTTTTGAAAATTTTGTAATTTCTTATGATTTACTTACATATAAGATATTATGCTACACATAAGCTAGATTGGTTTTCTATGATTTACTTATATACATGACATTCTGCTAATAAAAAATCAAATTAGTTTCCTGCAAACCTTTGTGGTTTATATGAATATAATAAATTTAGAAAGGTAGGTGAAAAAATGGAAAAATGAATTGAAGAGATAAATAATATAATGACAATAAAAAAATTTAAAAAGCCTAAACTATAAAATGGAATATAATAATGGAATATGATAAATTTAGAAAGTTGGGCAAAAATATGAAAAAGGAATTAACAAGATAAATAATATAATAATTAAAAAAAAAGAAAAAATTTTAAATTAAGTGGTTTCTTGAAAACTTTGTGGTTTTCTATAATTTATTTACATATAAGATATTGTGCTACGCATAAATCAAACTGGTTTTCTGTGATGTAATTACATACATAACATTCTACTAAATGAAAATCAAACTAGTTTCCTACAAACTTTTGAGGTTTACATGAATATAATAAATTTAGAAAGGTAGGCAAAAAAATGGAAAAATTGAATTGAAGAGATAAATAATATCATAACAAAAAAAAAAGAAAAAAAAAAAGACATAAACTATGAAAATAGAATATAATAAATTTATAAAGGTGGGCAAAAAAATGAAAAAAAGAATTAAAGAGATAAAGAATATAGAAACAAAAAATAAAAATAAAAATAAAGAAGCATAAACTATAAAAATGGTAGTGGTTTGAACTTTAGAATAGAAGGAATCAATTTAAGAATGGATGGAATCAATTAGGATCTAAACATTACGGCAACAAATTTCTACCAATTATTGCGGTTTCTTTTAATAATAAAAATACTTTAAAAAAGTAGTCAATATTTACAAGTTTGTCACTGTGTCCTTCAGCATCCAGATTTTAGAGAAAATGTCTCTTTTGGTTGTACAAAAATAATATCTCTCTCATAAGTCATACTTTCAACATTTTTTTTCGAAGTAGGTAAAAATGTCCAAATCCCTAAATAAAATATATAAAACAATATGAACCCACACATATGACGTGACAAAAGCTTAAAAAGTAATTATAAAGTAGGATCCAAATTATTTAAAATAGGGATTCTTTCAAAATTCCATCACTAAAAATTGAAAAGTCATGGGCCAAATGTTTTAAAATATCCGTAGTAAAATATCATTTTTTTAATTTTTTTAAGAAAAATAACACTTTTAATAACTATTTAGAAGAATACCATTTTTGACATTTTTAATGGTACTCGAAGTAACTGGTCAAGTTACTTATCAAGTTACCGGAAGTAATTTGATTGATTATTTCAAATATCTCATCGATTAATAAAAAATGATATTTTTTAAAATACTTTTAAATGTGATATTTTGCTTATTAAAATTTTTTCAAACAATTATAAAATTTGGAGTTTTTCAATTTTTTTTTTGAAAAATTACCTGGAAAAAAAAATCAATTTTCCTCTTTAAAATATTGGGAATTGGATGGAATTGTTTAAACCCAGGTTCTCGAGGAGATAAATTTATCCTACCTGCGATTAAATCATAGTACTAAATTGTCCTTCACTCAATCACTTTGCTCGTACCAACTATTGGGTGGACTAAATAGTCCAATCCCCGACTCTTGTACGTCCTACTAAATACCTCTAAATAATATAATAAATTATTGTTGGAGCCAAATAATACCACTTTATGGTAACAATTGTTCCATGTATTAAGTAACATTTGGGTTTATATGATCAAATTTTGGTCCAATTTAAGTAAATGTCTATTTATCAAATATTATAACAAAATATTATAACAAAATATCTGATATATATGATTATATATCAAATATAAAAATTTGTATACCAAATATAAAAATATATATACTCAGTACATATCAAATATAAAAATATATATATATCTAATTAATTAACTATAAAATTCAAAAAATAAACATTTACTTAATCAAATTTAAAATATTATATCGACCTAAATTTTTCATTTAATATCAAAGAGTGCTTCGGCTTCCCATAAATCTTCTCCTTATCACACCAAATCTACCGATTATGAAATCCAAACAAAAACGATAGATTAGACTCTAAAAATTATAAAAAGCACAATATCTAATCCACTATTAAGAACTATAATGGGTTCCACGTACCACACAACCAGCTTATGCTTTATTGAGATATGCCCGTCAGCAAAAACAAACAAATAAAAAAACACATATTAGCGTTAGCATATAAATAAAAGAGAAATTTTAGAACACGACACATAAGTACTCGAGTTTTTTTATTTTTATTTTAGTGGAGTCTGGAGGAGGATTCAAATTTAGAAATTGTATTCAAATTAAAAGGAAATATGATTACCATAGTTTTACGTGTAACTATGAAATAGCTCGATTTTGTATTCCATATAATTTTGATTCTATATTGTTTAATTAGAATGATTTTGATGCAATTTTTTATTTAGCTAGAGTTAAACCATCAACGAACACGTTTCACCAACTTAAGTTTTCAAACAAAAAAGGTAAATGAAGAGGATTAAAAGCATTGTTTAGCGCATGTTAAAATAATAATAATAAATACAAAATAAATAAGGAAAATTCGTGTCTACTATTAATCATATAATATATGTATATATATTTTCTAATCTCACTATGACGAATCGCCTCAATCCCAAAAAAAAAAAAAAAAAAAAAACAGCGAATTCCTTTATCCTAATATCCTAATACTACCTTGGGATGATTTATCCACTCTGACTCACAGAAAAAGAAAAAGGAAAAAACTTGCTCCCGCAGCAAAAGGAGAAAAAGAAGAAAGGTTTCGATTCCGATACACGTACATTAGCGCACGCACTTGAGAAAATATTGAAACGGTGTCGCTTTGAAGTTTGACGCTAATTTAACTATTTAACTTAGATCACTCGCTGCTCTTGACCTCCGCCACTTGTTATCCATGGGTGTCCTGCAACAATCAAAGAACCACATTTAGAAGATTTTATTCAATGAAACTAATGAGAAAACTGTTTATATTTTATTTTAAAAAATATTGGTAAAAACGCTTTACCAATCAAAATTTATATTTACATCACTCGATCAAATTGCCATATATTTTGCTATTCAGTTGAAACCCACACAATATTTATCCTCAACCAAGTGAGGATATAAGATAAATGTTTAGTCAAATTTACAGTTTTATGTATCTTGAAATTCAAAGCCGATTATAAAAGAGAAAATTCAGACGTTTTGAAATTGAAAAAAATAGCGCGAATTAATTTTCCTAAAAATTCTAAGCAACCAGACCTGAACTGTGTGAAAAAAAAAAAAATTTTAAAAAATAAAAGATTTAATTTATAAGCTTACTTAGAACTTGCTCTGCCGAGAATCTTCTACAAACATCCTTACAGACCATACGCCTAAGCAAATCCTTGGCCGCCGGAGAAACCGAGTGGAAAGCTGTCGCCGGGAACCTCAGATTGGCTCTCACCACCGCCTTGAAAATCTCCGCCATCGATTCGCCATAAAACGGCGGAAAACCCGCCAGGATTACGTACAAAACGACTCCGGCGCTCCACACATCGACCTTCTCGCTGTAATCCCTCCCGGACAGAACCTCGGGCGCCACGTAGTACGGCGTCCCGACGATCCCTCTCATCAGCCCTCCGCCCTTAAACGACTCGGCCGATCCGAAGTCGGCGAGCCGGAGCCGGTTCCTCCCAC
>JXTB01000413.1:131433-165531 GCA_002914805.1 Parasponia andersonii
GAGCCACGCCGAGCCGGTGGCAGTGCGCCACGGCCTGCATAAGCTGAGCCATGACGGAAGCAGCCTCCGGCTCGGCAAAGACTCGGCGAGTGACTCGGCCGTGGAGATCGATGGAATCGCAGAGGTCGAGGACCATGTGGAGGTGCGCCTCGTCCTCGTAGAGATTATGGAGGTTGATTATGTGCGGATGAGGGGTGACAAGATGGAGAAGCTTCGGCTCTGTGACAAGGCATTGGGATTCAAGCGAGTCGCCCGTGATCATCCTCTTGTCTATCGATTTCACGGCAAAGAAATCGCCCGAATCGTTTAATGGAACACATTTGTATACGGTGCCAAATCTTCCTCGGCCGATCTCCTCCAAAACCTGGTAGTCTCTCCAAAGTGCGTCTGTCATTATTATTATTATTATTATTATTATTATTATAATGGGCTCTCTCTCTCTCCCTCCCTAATTTTCTTTCTTGTTTTTCTCTCTCTAATACTTTGGCGGTGTGTGGTGTGGCGTGGTGTGGCGAGGTGTTTTTAAATTCAACGAGGAAAAGGAAAGGTTTTGGGAATGTTTTGGGAATATTCGATTATCAGGAACCCGTTGATAGGAAGTTGTACGTATCGAATCCAATGGTTGATTGAAGACAATACTTATAATGGGAGGAGGAGAGAGCTGTTGGACTTGGGGTAGAACTAGGACTGTGGATTGACTAAATTACGATCTTACCCCCTTAGAATTGGTATCTTCTATTCGAATGAGTTTAAAAACTCTAGAAGACGTTTTTTTTTCCGTACCAAGCACCAACTGCCTGTCCTTTGAAATACAATGAGTCTATTATCCTACGGTGGAAGAAAATTCTAGAATTTATAATAATTTATCATTTTGCTTATAGTTTAAATTTATAATAATTTATGAAATTCTAAAGTTGAGATGGTTTACATTTGTTAAAAGTGACTTTCTTCCTTTTTTTTTTTAATAATGAAAAAGAAAAAATCTGGAATGTTTAGTGTTTGACTTTTATGAACAATTAATGAGTTTCTTTCTTTCAAAAAGTATATAGGAGAAATAAATTAATTACCATGCTACTTTTTTAAGTGAGAGGCTATAACGCTCAAAGGAATGTTTGATCACTAAACAAGGCTACAATGTGATCTGCCTAGCCAACTGATCATAAATTAAGAACATGGATACCTTTTGTAATGGAAAATATAAGTACTAATACATAAAAGCATTATACTTTAATCTTTTTGATCAATTTAAATGACTCTTGCATATCATGTACGTTATTACGGATTGTTTTTCCCCCTACGCAATTAATTTTTTGGAAGTATAATAAAGGCTTGATTTGAACTCAATTAGTATGAGTTGCTCAAAAAACTAAAAGTTTAATTTACTATTACACTATTACCAAAAAGGAATATAGAAATTAAAGGTAGCTATATAATTTCGCGAAAATAATGAATTATGATAATTCTAAAGAATTGATTACCCTTTTATTCAAAACCAATTACATAAATTTTTTCATAATTAATATATTTTATTAATCACAACACATTTTCTAGTAAAATGAACTTTTAGACCCAACAAATTTTTCCACCATTTAAATAAAAACTATAAGTACCTAACTAAAGAGTATTAGAGACAAATTGTACATGCTACTTAATTTTAGAAACAAAGGTTTTGGAATTGTGATTAATTGTAATAAATTCAACCCAGCTAAAAAGTTGTCCCTAATTGTCCATTTTTTTTTTAAGTTTTGTTTTTTAATGGTTCTTAATTTTTGGTATAAGAACTAATTAAGAATGCTTTCTGGGGGATAGGACTACCAGTGAGGAGTCTCTTTCAAAGACCCTGATTGCATTACATTAAAAGGCATTTGTTGAATCCAAGCAAATTTAAATAAAATAACAAAATGCGCATTTGTTGAAAAACCGTGAGTACTTGTATTTTGTTAGCCCATTGTTTTGTTAATATGGAAATCAATGAGGTATATAAAATGGACAATCTGAAATAAAACAATGAACCAGATAAAATTAATAATGAATGATATAGATAAGCAGACGTTTGTCACAGAAATGTCAAAAGTGAATTATTAAATGCTAACACTCCTGTAATATACTATTAGAAACAACAAATCAGATTACTTTACTTAATACAATCTTATTCATGGCATGGGTACTTCTGATGAATTGAAGTACTCATTAAATCATATTCTTAGAGTACCTAAAATTTTACAAAACGAAAAAGAGTTCTTTTAAGAGAAATCCTATGGTGGCTTAAGAGAGGGCAAGTGAACAATATACAGAGTAGGTCATAATTAACTTGATAATACTGCTTCCACATGGTGGAATAAATTAATTTTGTTTTTATGCTATAGAGTATAAACTATCATGTGACAAAGCGAGCCACAAATGTGTCTTATTAGCTACTTGGAGATGTCTCTATAATGAAATCTAATTCTCATAAATAAATAAAAAATTTACATGCGTATATATATATATATATATATGCATTATATAGCTATTTGGAGATAGTAACATGTGAATTAAGTGTGGGAACAAATATGAGAACGCAAGACCGTTATTCAATTGACTTTTGGAGGAGGCAAAAGGATACGTACAATTTATCTTTCAAGTCTTTTTAGGTTGTGGTACAAAGCAAACGACAATAGCCAAAAATAGTAATGCCACTTGCCAAATCGCTAGTGGCAGATCCGTAGGCAATCCTAATTGAGGTTAAGATAGACGCTTTCAAACTTTTGGACTAATTTCACCAAATTGTTGGGTGAGATTTGTCTATCATTTCGTAGTCACTGGTCCTCCATATGTTTCCTCAAAAAATGAATAAATAAATAAACTACACAGAAGCTTCTAATAAACGAACCACAGTTGGTGTAATGATCGAATTTGGAAGCAATATAACTAGAGCTTGTTTGTTAACTTGTTAAAAATGATCACATAGATGGTAAATATCTATTCTCAAATAACATGTCGGGAGTATTTTTTTTAACTTTAGGTTTCACTTCTAAAATTTTTTAAACATTGCCAAACAAACGCTAATTATTGTTTTGCAGTTAATTTTCGTTTTTGCACCACCAAAATTGGTATGGCGAGTTGATATAGACACACGTTAAAGTTAAAGTTAAAGATTAGTAGTGTGGACTTGTAACTGGTTTTACATTATCATTCCAATATTACCACACAAAATCTTAGTTTTTTTTTTTTTTTTTTTTTTTCTGGCATTGTGCGTACGTATCCATCCCACACCAACTTTGAGATACTCACTTTTATTCAGAGCAATATATATATACTCTGAGAAACTCACGTGGAATTTTTATATATATGTGTATAGTTCGTTGGCACAAAACATAATATACTCTGAGATACTCACGTGGAATTTTTATGTATATGTGTATAGTTCGTTGGCACAAAACATAAAGGAGCTGTTTGGTATAGGTAATGTTCGCATGGGAATGAGAATCTTGAATATTTCCCTTGTTTGTTATCAGTTTTGGACTTTTTCGAACCCAGGAAAGTGAAGGGCCGAGTGCTCGACTTTCCCACCTCTTGGGTTAATATGAAACCCACCCAGAGGTGGTTTTCAGATGCCCGGTCATCTAAACATTCCACAGAGCGATAAAAAAATTTAAACAAAAAAAACTGGACTAATTTTTTCTCCCTTACCCCGGTACCCTCTCCCTCGAAAGCTTATCTGGAACAGCTCCTTCACCCAAACAGCCATGGCATCTTTGCTGAACTATCGTCTTACCGGCGCCGCATTTTCTCTCTGCACCGATGTCGTTGCTTTCATGCCCTAGGTTCCTAAATTGGAGAACCCTAGCTTTTGATAAATCACTGCTAAAGGCAAGGCAAATAGGTCGAAAAAGTTTGGTGGATTTATTAAGATTTCGTAATATCTTAAGGTTAATTAATATTTAGCGGGTTTATTTTGATTTCGAATCGGTCTTTATCCTTGTTTAAAGACTTTTGGTTGATTCTTGATTATATCAAAGTAGTATCTTCTGTCACGACCCAAAACTCGAGCTAGTGGTAGAAGGAGAATTTCACAAAGATAGGAAATTTCTTAATTTATTTGAAAAATGCCAAAAGATAGTTTTTATAAAAACGGTCCATTTAAGTAAAGTAATTGGAATTCCATCCCGTGAACTACTTCCAGTTCGTATACACCATTAAACATAGATCGAATAATTACTTAAAAATACGAAATCAAGTATAAACCCAAGCATCACCACCATCCACAATAAAAGTCAAATACCAGACTGGCATACATAAGTTTCCAGAAAAAATAGAAAGCAGTAATCTTGGTTCAATGCTAACAAAAAATCCAAATAGTCCAAAGACTACGACAACAACTCCTAGCATTACTAAGAGACGAACTGCAATCTGGATGAGCTCTTACTCCTCTTGATCACCAAGATCGCACTAGACACCACATGAGGAGGAGGTAAGGGGGTGAGCATACAATGCCCAGTAGGAAAATAGCTACCTCGAAAAAAAACAGTTCAGTGATGAAAAACTCCTGCATAGTTAGTTCAAATCTAAAACATACACACACATATATATATATATATATATATATATATATATATATATAATCCAAACTGGGAGCCCATATATATAAAACAGTGTAATCAAAACCATCAATCTGTATACACATGACACAAATCAACCCATACCTATGAGCTCACATCCTCTCATCTGTGAAAACCAAGGATAATGGCACTAAGTGTACCTAACAGCCTGCCTGATACCTAAGCCCATACCCAGAGGGGACACCCATGTGTCGCCTACCAAACCTGGAGGGGCAACCAAATTACCTACACCTGCCAAATGGGGAGGTGATCAGAAGAACAAATCCTGTGCGAGTTTACAGACTTTCAACGACGGTATTGCATACAGCGCCACACTGTAAAACCCACGATGCTAACATGGTGCTCATGTATGATCCTATGACACGCGCAATCCAGAACTGAAGTGTAAAAACTACTGTACTCTGGTTTTTTAGTAAAACATGCATAATAAGATTTTATAGAAAAATGGACAGCATAACGGCCCTATTGTTGATATACCCAAAATAACCTACACACAGCAAATTCCCAGAGCAGTACAGTATATATCGTATAACCAGATTCCATCACATATAATTCAAATCATTAAAAACACACTTATTCTTATATGCTGTAGAAAATAAGTTTTAACTCAAAAACGGTATAAAACAAAGGTAACTAAACCCCTACCTCAGCGAAATAGTGATACCACGCTATTTAGTCTTCAAGGTATCGTTGACGATCGCCCGGAGGGTTGGGAACCAATTCCAAGCCCTCGATCGTCCTCTTGCGAAAAGCCAACTTTTCACCGGAGCTTCAATTCCATAAACGGACCTCTTCACTGAATTTCTACCACCCAAAATAGCTAGATTAGACATATAACTTGTCCAATTCTGACCCGGGCCCACACCAGACGCACGTAAAATGGGACAAAATCTCAACCGTTCAATCTCGATTTTTGTGTCGATCACCAAACCACACAATATATATATCAACTTCTCCATTTTCCGAGTACATTCCAAAAATGAACTCAAAAATACAATCTAACGGTCGGATCAAAAACAACAACCATAAACTCGAAATGCCCAAAAATGGCAACTTTCAATTCGGACAAAATGGAGTTGAGATATATATACCTTGATGATCCTTGCGATGATATGAATTCAACGGGACCGGTTGGAGGCCGAATAGTGGCCGGAATCGTCGTCAGTGACGAAAAGCTTCAAACGGCCATTAATGGCGTTTCACGGTGAACGGACGACGGGCAGCTGCTGGTGACGACCGGCGGACGTTCGTGGTGGCACGACGAGTCGACCCTGGCTAGTCCTCTGGCTGGACGATGGCTGGGCAGCGGCGTGGCGTCCTTCGGCGGGCTTTGGCTGAGAGTGAGAGAGATGAGGGAGAGAGAGAACCAGGGGGGGCGAGTCTGAGAGAGAGAGAAAGAGAGGAAAACACATATATATAATCTGATTTTTTTTCTAGTCAAAAGACCATTTTGCCCCTTAAAAAATTGGATTTTTACATTCTCCCCTCCTTATAAGAATTTCATCCCGAAATTCAAAATACAAGTCAAGGTTCACATCACAATACAACTTCTAACTGAAAGTTAAACAAATGAGGGTACTTCTTGTATATCTCCGTCTCGAGTTCTCAAGTAGCCTCGTCCTCTTTGTGATGTTCCCAAAGTACCTTGACAAATGGTATCTCTCTGTTGCGAAACACTTTCAACTCTCTAGCTAATAAGCGAACATGCTGCTCTTCATAGGACACATCCTCTTGGATCGGTACATGCACGTACTAAACAATATGAGATGGGTCCAGCGTGTACTTTTTCAATATCGACACGTGAAACATATTATGCACGTAACCCAACTGTGTAGGTAGATTCAAGCGATACGCCACTGGTCCAATTCTCTCAGTGATCTCAAAGGGACCAATATACCTCAGAGAAAGCTTACCCTTAACTCCAAATCTTGTAATACCTCACTTTGGAGTTACTTTCAAGAATACGGAATCACTAGTATCGAACTTTACCTCACGCCTCTTCGGGTCAGCATAACTCTTCTGGCGACTCTGAATCTCTTTGAGTCTCTCTTGGATATCCTTGATCTTCTCAGTAGTCTCTTCAATCAATTCAGGTCCAAGAGTAACATGCTCTTCGGCATCTGCCCAACATAAAGGTGATCTACACGGCCTCCCATATAACACTTCATATAGAGCCANACCCACACTGGTCTGGTAACTGTTATTATAAGCAAATTCCACCAAAGGAAGATGATCATCCCAGTTCCCACCAAAATCCAGTATGCAACAACATAGGATGTCCTCAAGAATCTGAATGGTCCTTTCAGACTGACCGTCTGTCTCAGGATGGTGAGCTATACTAATATCCAACTGTGTACCAAATGCTTTTTGCAAGGCTCTCCAAAACTTAGAAGTGAACCTTGGATCTCTATCAGAAACTATGCTCAAAGGCACACCATGCAAACGTATGATGTTCTCCACATATAGTCTACTGAGCTTAGTAAGTGAGTAGTCTATCCGGATCAGTATAAAGTGAGCACTCTTCGTCAACCGATCGACTATCACCCAAACTACGTCGTTCTTCCTCAAGGTCTTTGGCAAACTAGTCCCACTTCCATTCCGGAATTGGCAACGGCTGAAGTAATCCAGCTAGCCTCTGATGTTCAGCCTTGACTTGCTGACAAGTCAAACACTTAGCCACAAAGGTAGCTACATCCTTCTTTATCCCTTCCCACCAATACTGCCACTTCAACTCCCAGTACATATTGGTACTACCTGGATGTATTACGAACCTTGATTTGTGAGCCTCTGCTAGAATGGTTTCTCAAAGATTAGAGTCATTAGCTACAGCCAACTTCCCACTGAAAAGCAAAAACCCTTATCTGTTAGTGCTTCAACCATCTAACTGTTCACCATTCTGAAGTCGGTTCCAGATTATCCTCAACTCCTTGTCTTGCCACTGACTTTGCTGGACAGTCTGGAGAAGAGATGGTGAAATCACAATGTTGCTTAGGCAAGCAACACTTTCATTCTCGAAGTACTACAAGTTGTAGTCACCAATCGCAACTGAGTTTTTCCAATCTTCAAACACCAATGCAGCTAGTGCATCACGAGGCTTCCTACTCAGTGCATCAGCTACAACATTGGCCTTACCAGGATGATACTATAGGTCGAAGTCATAATCCTTCATATACTCAACCCATCTTCACTGTCGCAAGTTCAAATTCTTCTGGGTAAAGAGATACTTCAAACTCTTATGATCGGAGAATATGTCGAACTTCACACCATACAAGTAACATCTCCAAATCTTCAACGCAAAGATCACTGCTGCAAGTTTTAGATCATGGGTGTGATATTTCCTTTCATGTGGCTTCAACTGACGAGAAGCGTAAGCCACAACTCGACCATTCTGCATCAAGACACATCCCAAACTCGTCTTTGAAGCATCAGTATACACCACATAAGACTCGTTACTATCAGGAACAGTAAGAACAGGTATGGTGGTTAAACTCTACTTCAACCTAATAAAAGCTTCTTCACTTTTGTGATCCCAAACAAACTTAACGTCCTTCCTGGTCAACTTGGCCAAAGATAAAGCAATTCTCGAGAAATCTTGCACAAAACGACAGTAGTAACCTGCCGAACCGAGGAAACTACATACCTCTATTATGTTTCTCGGTCTTTCCCACTCCAAGATAGCTTCGACCTTAGCAGGATTGACTAAAATACCTCTATGAGAAATCACATGGCCCAAGAACTTCACTTCTGGAATCCAAAAGTCATACTTCGATTTCTTGGCATACAACTGATGATCTCTCAAGGTCTTGAGTACTATCCCCAGATGTCCGGCATGCTCTTCTCAAGTCTTGGAATACACCAAGATGTCGTCGATGAACACAACCACAAAACGATCCAAAAATGACCTGAAAATCCGATTCATGAGATCCATAAAGGCTGCAAGTGCTTTCGTTAAACTTAATGGCATCACCAGAAACTCAAAGTGACCATATCGGGTTCTGAATGCTATCTTCGATATATCATCCTCCCTTATCTTCAACTGATGATAACCGAATCTCAAATCGATCTTAGAGAAGAATCTTAAACCACCGAGTTGATCAAACAACTCATCTATCCTTGGCAAAGGATACTTGTTCTTCACTGTCAACTGGTTCAACTTCCGGTAATCCACACAAAGTCTCAACGAACCATCAGCTTTCTTCGCAAACAAAATAGGAGTACCCCAAGGAGAAGTGCTACTATGAATAAAGCCCTTGGAAAGCAGATCGTCTAACTGTTCTCTTAATTCTTCCATCTCAGCAGGTGCCATGCGATAGGCTGGAATAGAAACTGGCTGAGCTCCAGGAACTAGTTCAATACAGAACTCGATCTCCCTATTAAGTAATAACCCTGGTAAGTCTTCAGGAAACACTTCCGAATACTCACACACCACCGAAATCCATGGGTCTTGATCTTCTATCCTTACCTTGCCATCCATGGCAAACAAGTTTCCATAACACTCAAGTTTCTTTCTTCCACTCGTGCACACTTTCAGAATAGGACTAGGCTTCAGCGGACTCATCCCAGCCTAATAAATAATAGGATGTCCATCACTAGAAAAAAGAGTCACCCACTTCTTATGATAGTCCACAATGACTCGATACTTCGGCAACCAATCCATACTGAGTATCACGTCATACTGTCCTATCAGCAACACAATCAAATCAGCAAGAAGCTTCCTATCACCAACCACAACCCGACAAGACTTACACACACTAGACATATCGGCCATTCCTCCCAAAGGTGTACCCAACGACAATATATAATCCGAATCAGAAAATTCCAACCCCAACAATTGAACAAATAATAAGGATATGAATGAGTGGGATGCACCAGTATCAAACAAAACATGTGCCCAAGAGTGTGAAAGAAGGATCATACCGTCAACAACACCTCGACCGGTGCGATCCTGATTGTCGTCTACCCCAGTAAAAGCATAGGCTTGGCCAGTCACCTTTTCTTTCCCTTTGTTGCTTCTTCCCTAGCTAGGACGGCTGCTGCTGGATCCTGGACCACTACTATCAAAACCACGCCCACCCTGACTCCCTGAAGCCTGAGGAGTCTGAAAGTTCTAAGTAAAACCCTGGGGGCAGTACTGATGCTGATAAGGCTGAGGGGAAGTAAAAGTCTGTGAAGCACCCTGTGACTATTGTGGCCTTGCTTAAGTGTTCTGATAAGAAGCAGAACCTGACTGGCTCCTCTGTGGTCCTCCCTGAGAAAGAGGAGATTTCTGCAGACGAGTAGGACACTCTTTCTTCTAGTGACCCGGCTGGCCACAAATAAAACATCCTCCATACGGACTACCTCTGCCACCCCCAGAAGAACCACTGCTGTTTGAGCTCCCACTGCTCAGAGTACCCTAGGTTGGCCACTGCCCTTGATTCCTTCTGGTGGCTTTCCTGTCATTTCCTCTCCACTGGTTCCTCCTGGAATCCAAACTTTCTTCGATGGCCTCTGCCCTCTGGGCAGCCACTGCAATCTCAAGAAGAGTATGGAAATTCTGAGTATCAATCCCGTTGAAAATATTCCGATTCAGACGACTCCTGGACTTAGCAACTCAGTACTTCTCACTCATACCTAGTCCAAAAGCAACACTTGCTAATTCAGTGAACTCTATCAGGTACTCATTCACCGTTCTGTTACCTTAGGTCAACGTCTCAAATCAGTTCACAACCTCATCCTGTTAATCCTCATTGGCATATTGAGCCCTGAAAATCCGTTCAAAGTCTTCCCAAGTCAAGCCCACTGCATCTTGCATCTGTTCCACTGTTTCCCACCAACAAATGGCGCTCCCCATCAAACGAGTAACAGCAAATACAGCCCAAAACTCAACCGGAGTACCAAGGGCTCGAAAGTGCCTCTCCATCTCATGCAACCAAGCAATTGTCTTGAGAGCTTCTGGTCTACCATCAAACTGCCCTGTCTGGAGACGCATGAACCGTTAGTGATGATCAACCTGATCCAACTGACGTTCCCTCAGAGCTGGAGGCTGATAGTCTAGATTGCTCATCTAGACCAATGCCTGCTGCATTGCCTCAATCAGATGAGTGAAATCTGGACGAGGAGGTTCAGCATCCGGTTGGTGCCGCAGAACTCTTCTAGGAGGCATCCTTAAAAATCTGAAACAATATGCCAAACTGTTAGTGAGATAATGATGCATGCTTGTCATAAAATCAACTTCAATCTAGTTTAATGGTGATACGTCCGAGGTGTTATACTCAAAGCTCTGATACTAAAAATTTCTATCACGACCCAAAACCCGGGCTAGTAGCAGAAGGAGAATTTCACAAAGGTGGGAAATTCCTTGATTTATTTCAAAAATGTCAAAAGTTCTAGTTTTTATAAAAACGGTCCATTTAAGTAAAGTAATCGGAATTCCATCCCATGAACCACTCCCACAGTTCGTATATACCAATAAACATAGATCGAATAATTACTTAAAAACATGAAATCAAGTATAAACCTAAGTATCTCCATCATCCATAACAAAAGTCAAATACCAGACTGGTATACATAAGTTTGCAGACAAAATAGAAAGCAGTAATCTTGGTTCAATTGTAACAAAAAACCCAAATAGTCCAAAGACTACGATAACAACTCCTAGTATTACCAAGAGATGAACTACAATTCGGATGACCTCTTACTCCTCTTGATCACCAAGATCGCACTGGACACTATCTGAGGAGGAAAGTAGGGGGGTGAGCATACAATGCCCAGTAAAAAAATAGTTACCTCGAAGAAAAACAGTTCAGTGATCAAAAACCTCCAGCATGGTAAGTTCAAATCTAAATCATACACATAAATATATATATATATATATAATCCAAACCAGGAGCCTATAGATATAAAACAGTGTAATCAAAACTATCAATCCGTATGCACATGACACCAATCAACCTATACCCATGAACTCACATCCTCTCATCTGTGGAAACCCAGGATGATGGCACTAAGTGTACCTAACAGCCTGCCTGATACCTAAGACCATACCTGGAGGGGACACCTATGTGTCACTTATCAAACTTGGAGGAGAAACTGAATTGCCTACGCCTGCCAAATAGGGAGGTAATCAGAAGAACAAACTCCGTGTGGGGCATGCAACGCCACACTGTAAAACCTACGATGTTAACACGATGCTCATGTATGATCCTATGACACGTGCAATCCAAAACTGAAGTGTAAAAACTATTGTACTCTGGTTTTTCAGTAAAACATGCATAATAGGGTTTTATAGAAAAACGGACAGCATAACAGCCCTATTTTTGATATACCCAAAATAACCTACACACAGCAAATTTCCATAACAGTATAATATATATCGTATAACCAGATTCCATCACATATAATTCAAATCATTAAAAACACACTTGTTCTGATATGCTGCAGAAAATAATTTTTAACTCAAAAACGGTATAAAACAAAGGTAACTAAACCTCTACCTCACCAGAATAGCGATACCACGCTATTGAGTCTTCAAGGTGTCATTGACGATCGCCCGAAGGGTCGGGAACCAATTCAAGCCCTCGATCGTCCTCTTGCGAAAAGCCAACTTCTCACCGGAGTTTCAATTCTACAAACGGACTACTTCACCGAATTTCTAGCACTCAAAATAGCTAGGTTAGACATATAATTTATCCAATTCTGGTCCGGGCCCACACCGGACCAGTGGTATGCAAAACGAGATAAAATCTCAACTGTTCGATCTCGATTTTTGTGCCAATCACCAAACCACACTATATATATATATATCAAACTTCTCTATTTTCCGAGTACATTCCAAAAATGAACTCAAAAATACAATCCAACAGCTGGATCAAAAACAATAACCATAAACTCGAAATGCCCAAAAATGGCAACTTTTAATCTAGACAAAATGGAGTTGAGATATATATACCTTGATAATTCTTGCGACGATATGAATCCAACGGGACCAATTAGAAGCCGAATGGTGGCTGGAATCGTCGTCGGTGACAAAAAGCTTCAAACGGCCATTAATGGCATTTCACGGCAAACGAACGACCGGCAGTTGCTAGCGACGACCGACAGACGTTCGTGGTGGCACGGCGAGTCGACGCCGGCTGGTCCTCTTGCCAGACGATGGCTGGGTGGCAGCGTGGCGTCCTTCGGCCGAGGGTGAGAGAGACGAGGGAGGGAGAGAGAGAACGGGGGGGAGGGGGGGCGAGTCTGAGAGAGAGAAAGAGAGAGGGAAAGGAAAACACATATATATAATCTGATTTTTTTTTTCTGGTCAAAAGACCATTTTGCATCTTAAAAAACTGGATTTTTACATCTTCTTTCTTAAATCTAGGAATTATGGGCTTATGTCATGTTCTGGGTTCTTGGTAAATGCTAGAGACATTCAATGAATGATTTTCTCGCCTCATGGAAAGTTTTAGTTTTCTCCAACCGAAAAAAAAATAAAAGTGCGGTTGTTTTTTAAGTCTTCTCTATTTTGCAGATTTGTTGTTAATGGTTGTCAATTAAAAAAATAATAATTTTCCATGATATGCACATAAACGGGTTTATATAAAAAAAATAATTAAAAAAAAAACAAGGAATTGCTGCCATTGTATTTGGAAATACATGTAGCAATTATATTTCATTTTGTAAATATAATTATACTTTTGAGTAGATAATTCAATTTCATAATTTCTTTATAAATTTTATAAATATATTATCATGTTTAAAAAAGTGAAACCCCATTGTTATCATTTTGTAAGAAATTATATTTCTAGTTTTGAAGAAATAGTATTTCAAATTTATCATTTAAAATTATCAATAAAAAAAATATTCATCGTATTTTTGTCAAAATATTAAAAAATCAATATATTCCTATGTACAACTAAAAACTTAAAAAAAAATTCTAATTCGTAACTAAATATAATTATTCAAATTTTCAGATAATTACATCTCCATTCTCAACTTTTTCATTAATATATATAAAAACCAGAAAATTTCCGTACCAAACGATCCCAAAGTGTTATCTCTTACTTTTTTTTTTCTCTTTTGAGCCCAGGAGAGAACCTCCTTAATGATCAGTCTCCAACCTCCAACTAGCTCAAAAAAAGTTATTTGTAGAAATGTTAACGTGGGTTAGGCTTTGTTGGCTAGCCTATATTTTGAAGAAAAAACACGGTATTGGTCCGGTCTAGGCCCACATAATGTAGGCCTAAGCCAGCCTGTTACATATAGTAGGAATCGAGTTGGGCTTTAATTATAGGCCCACAGGTATGGCCCAACCTGGCTCACATTTTTATCGACCCATATTTAGTCTTTTTATATATAGTTCTAAATATATTTCTTAATTAAAATTTTAAAAAATCTTAGTTAAATATTTTCATTTATATGCTTTTAATATTATTTATTTACTAATTTTGGTTATTTTCATTTATTCAAATTTTAAAAGAATATGAATAGATTTTAGGCCTATATTTGATATTTTAAGGTATAGAATAACAATAAAATTAGGCTTACATTATGGCCCATATTCGCTCCCACATAGATACAGCCTACTTTGGTACAACCACTTAAGCCCGCATAAAATGTGAGCTGAGCTTGTGGGCCATACCGAGCTCCTTAGTAAGAATATATGTTGGACTGAACTGACCCATATTTTAGGCGGGTCGGGCCCAAGCACGGTACAAAGCTCAAATGAACTTATCAAATATGGGTCGTGCTGGCCCGACTCGCCCCACTTTACATCTATAGTTATTTGACTAAAAAAAATAAATCTTTGTTTCTAATAAAGTGAAAATTGATTCCTTAAAATTCTGAAAATAAATAGCTATTTTTCGGCTTTCCATTAATTAATCAACGGCCAACTGCAAACTAAACTGAAGGCTGCCTAATTGTTTTGAAGAATTTATTTCAACAATAAGTTATCAATTAGAAATCTATTCTAGTATTTCAAAAAAAAAAAAAATCTATTCTAGTGCAACATTCAGAATAATTAATTATTAGATTTAAGAAGGTTTCTTCATTTAAAATTTTCAACTCGAGTATAAAACTAAATCTGCCAACGGAATATCATTGACCAAATAATTTAGTACTTTCTCAACAGCAAGCTCACATTGTTAATGGACCCCATATATAACATATGCCATTATAGCTGTTATTTATATTTTACATTATTATTTCAAGTAAGGTTATTGACTTGAGGTCCAAATAAGCTTGACCAAAACAATGATTAAGTTAAGATAACTATCCCGGAAACAGTAAAATATAAATATATATTTGCTAGTATATATCTATATATGTATAAATGCAATCTTCCAATGATAATCCCATTACCATCTAATTGTGAACCTTATACTTTATTATATAATCTTCTTAAACCAAGTTTAACATAGATAGGTATGAAAGTGACTTGCATAACATTTTACGTAATGTTCCTTAATTTATTTCGAATGAGATTTCATTATTTTTTGTAATAGGCCTTGTTTTTGTCGTCCATTGCCAAAAATTATATACATATAAAAAAAAATATGCATGAAATTAACCACGATGCATGCAACACTATATCTGTTTTTTGATTAAGATACAAAAATTAAACTATTTAGCCCTAATAAGAAAATAGTCGGACGGCTTCGTACATGTCACGACAGAAAATCTAAAGTTGTGATTTTTAGTAATTTTAAGTTAAAATAGTGATAAATAATAGTTTCTAAAATTTCAGAAAAATTTAAGTACTTGAAATTTAAGTTTAGTCCTCAAAAGTAAGTAAATTATGAGATTGGAAAAATTTTAAAATTATGATATTATCTACCAGTTTTAAATTTCCAAGTAAATTTTTCATTTTAAGATGAGAGAAAATTCTAATTAACTAGTTTAAAAACTTTTATTAATTCACGAAGTTTAATAAAACAGTTCAAATTAAAACCTTAGGCCCAATGTTCAAATAATTTACATAAAATCATTTTATTTTCTAAGTACTCGATTTAATAACAAAAATCATCCTCATACATCTACTCAGTAAATATATTACTATTAGCTAAATAAATTTAACTTAAGAAAAGGAAATTAATACTGAGTACAAACCAACCAATGAAGAGAATTAGAACTGTAAGTATATGCCAAACATGCTTGCCAAACCACCAGAATAATTACCACAAAATAGGTCAACACCTGAAATGGGAGAAAGTAAGGATGAGTACGAGAATGCTCAGTAGAAACTCAATCATCTTTTTGAGTGAATTCAATTTTATCAAACCTGCATAGTTAATTAACGCCTTTTCCAAAATCCATTTATAAACCAAATTTATAAAATAAATGGTATCCAGAATAATCATATATTCAAAACCAAAGTCAAAAATTGTAAGATTGTACATATCATAAATCAACCCATCTCATGAGCTTACACCCTCACATCACGAACTAGAGTAACTCATACTACGTGTACTAAGTACTCTCTGCCTGATATTTATCCCAGAAAATTAGAGAGACACCCATGTGTCTAAACCTACCGAATCGGAGGGGCAACTGAATGCATACACCCACCAAATAAGAATAATTAGAAAAACCCTACACGGGTTTACGGGCTCTCACTGAAGGCGGGTGTACTAGTTCACTTACTGCAACAATGCGATTCCTAAGATGTATCTCATGTGTGATCCTATGGTATGTACAATATGTAACAAAATATGCATAATAACCATACAATATATAACCAAACAATGCTTTAAAATTCAACTTGGCATTATTCTGGGATTTACTATACATAGGCAATACACCATTGTTTTACCCCATAATCATAATATAAAAATATGTATAAAATTCATACAGTCCAATCTCAGCATAATCTAATAATTTTCAACAATTTATCAGAATATCATTTATTCACGATTTTTCACAAAAATAGTTATAATGAAAATTTTCAAATTAAAACATGTATTAAATCTGGTAATTAAACCCCCACCTCGAGATAGTAATTATGCTAAGCTAGCGATGCTAAAAATATCCTCAATTGGTCACCTAGTTGTTCAGACAGTCGTTCTCGGATCTCGTCACGTTTACTTGAAAAGTTGACTTTTCAAACGGAGCCTCAGATTGAGAAACAGATGCCACTACTGAATTCAGAATATCCAAAAATATTGGATTACACATAAATTTGTCGAAAACCGGTTTCGGTGCAGAACCATCCCGTGGCATACAAAATAGTGCTATTCACAAGCTATTTTCTTGATTTTCGTGCCACTTCAGAACATAGTAGTATTTTATATTAAAATTCATGTCTTAACCTCACTGAGTCCAAATTCAAAGTAAGAACATAGTTTCGAGGTCCCGGGCATTAAATGAGCTCAAAAATCCGAAAATTGTAAAAATACCACATTTGAAAAATAATTAGAAAATTGCCATATTTTCATTTCGATAATTAACGATCTCCCGGTTACCATTTCAATACTTCAAAATCATGAAATTTTATGTTTCAATCTCCTTTTGCACGTGGTAAAATTTTCTTAGGATAAATAACTCAATTCCAAAATAATTACGAAAATACCACAAAAATTTAATATTATAAAATTGCTACAGTAATTAACTTCTTACTAGAGCTGAGTTAGAGGCCGAGAGTGGTCGGAAATGAATGCTAGAGTCGAGATGAGTTCAAAGGCAGCAACAGCGAGTTGATCGGACGTCGGAGGAGGAAACAGTGGGCAATTTTCTACCACCATCGAGACGCTTTTTCTCCAGCGAGAGGCGGCGAAATGGGACAGCAGTACTAGGCGCTACTTCGTCGGCATCTTCTGGTCAGGACGGGCTAGCGAATCTGGCTACTCAATGGCCGGAGGAGTTGCGAATGAACAGTAACCGAGGGTGTGCTTGGGAGGGCCTCGGTGAAGAAGAAGAAGAATCTGTGGGATTTATTTACAATTTTTGAAACTGTAGATAGTGGGACACGTAGCGTAATCTGGTTTGACCGAAAAAGTTCTAAAATTCTACTTTGGCCACAAATTTTAAAAAAATTCTTTCACTTTAGTCCCTCCTTAATTATACTTTTGTCTCCAGTTTGTAATTTTTTTTCACTTTTGCCTCAAATGCACCTAAATTTTATTTTGTCTAAGTTCAACACTAATAATTTCAGATTTTTATTTAATTAACCTAAAAATATAGAATTACTAAAATACCCTTGAATTAAAATTACTTAATTATTCTTATAAAAATTTAGAATTTTAAAATACGCATAGAAAATTAATGAGACCCAAAATTCCAACAAGAAGATGATGATCAGTCTAAGAATTACCAGCTGTCTACTCGAAGGTGATACTATCATGGAAATTTGTTAAAGATCACATAACATTCTTCGGTTGTTGATTTACGAGCTTTTGTTATTTGAAGATTATTTCGCTATATAATACCATGATATTTAAAGGAAAAAAAGTTGTTTGAATGTAGTGTTAGGGTAGATTTCCGTATTTGTATATATGCAAGTAAGAGTAATGCTCGGAGATCAATAACTTACACCAAAAATTACGTCACATGAGGTGACATCTATTTTAACTACTAAATTTTAAATGAAGTAGTTCTATTAGGAGATACGATCGTCTTTAAAATAGTGTTAGGGAAATAATTTCCCTAATAAACATGCCAAATTGTGAAAGCAATAAATAAAGCGAAAAAAGAAGATATAATTTACGTGGTTCACTAATTTGGTTATGTTCATAAGACTACTATAAATCTTTCTCTATAGAGAGAAAAATTTACACAGTATTTATAATATTCATAACTCACAGCTCTTATCCTAATTACATCCAAAAAAATTTCTCACAAAACCTCCCTCAATAACTTCTTAGTTGAAGCTCTTTCTTTATCTCTCTATATTAAGATTTTTCTCTTTTTTTGTTAGGATGCTAAATGGAGTTGTGAAGATGTCTATTTATAGGTCTAAACATTTCCTCTTCACATAGTTGCTAGCCTACGATGGTTGTCCATTGTCAACAAAAATGAGTTTGGATAGTAGGAACAAAAAACACATGCCATATTTCATTATTAAAAAATATGGTTGATCACTATTTTTGGCTGCCTATATTTTTTGACAATTTGACTACCTATATTCTTTAAAAAATAGATGTCACATTATTTATATAACTTTTTAGTACACATTTTTAGCGTCCTAGTTATTATTCTATTTCTAAACTTGTGGCATAGAGTATGGTATCATATGAAAAATATGGGAACCATAATAAAAGTAGACTATACGTACATTTGACAAATTTTGATTAAACTGACAATTTAAACTCATCTATTTTTTTTTAATAAAAAATGTTATAAGGGTGTGAAAGGATGATCGATCTTGAAATGGATTATCTATTCACTCCGACCATTGCGACGATGGCAATTCAAACCCAAACTATCTTAGTTAAGGGAGCAAGCACCTTGCCAACTATCTATTAGTACGTGGTAATTTACTCTCTATTTTATATATTACTTGATTATGATGTGATTTTGAAATAATTTGATGCTTAAAAATACCTACTATCAAGGTATCTGTTGTGATAGAAACTCATGGAATCTAACACTTGTACATCAGCCGGAAAATAATAATTATGATTTATGGCGCGAACTATTCAACTCGAGATAATTTGGTCTTTAAAATTTTAATTATGATAAATTTATGAATTTTCTGATTTGAAATAATTTAGTCTTTGAACATCTATATTACAACATACTATTAAGAATCTGACAAAAAACACATGCAAGAAGCATATAATAGCATCTAAAATAATATTTGAGAGAAAATAAACTGAATAAAATGATTTAAAAATAATGGAACAGATATTGTTTGCATTTTTTAGAGGACTTAGAGAGCTGTAAATTTGAAGAAAACTTATATGTAATTACTCACTTTTTTTTGTTCAGAATTTTTAAATTATCTCTAAAAAAAACATATTTAGATACTATCACATGCAATCGAGTGTATTTTTTTTATCAAGAGTTATAATTAAATAGTTTTGTACTAAACTATTTTAAATCAAAAAATTCATATACCATAATTAGAATATTGAGAACCAAATTGCCTGAAATTGGATTTCGGAGACCAAATGTGCTATTAAACCTAATAATTATCAAAATTCAAGCACCACAATCTTGGCCTATCATACCTGTGGATTTCTCTGAAAAAGTGAATTATAAACGGAAGTCATTCTAGGAAGGACTACTAATTAATAGTGTGGTAGAGTACGGATTCTAGGACGTATCCAACTTTTTTGGTGTCTTTTGGTCTTATATTGGATCCCACTTCTTCTAAAGATTTTACTTTGATCTTATAAAATTTGATTATTTAAAAATTCCTTTCATTTTGCTTAATATTAACGATTATGCTTGTCAATATTAGACATTAAGAGAAAACATATTATTAAACTTCTTTATACTTGATTTAATCATTTATTTTCCTCAAAATTTTACATTGATTAAATGATTTTACAGGGGAAAAAAAAAGTAGAGATTCTCTTCAAGACTTCATGTAAACCTCCTCCTCCCAAAAAGGTGGAGAGGTAGCCATACGAGGCTGGTATGTCATTCCTCAATTAGGTAGAGTTGATTTAGGAGACAAAAGAACAAGTCCCTTTTGAAATATCTAAGGTCCTAAGGACATGGCTTTGGGATTTCGCCTAAATTCGATGACTTTTGGAGCAAGTAAAGGGTCAAATACTCAAAGCTACATATCTGGCGTTGGCTTTCTTTACTTTTCTGAGCTGAAACTTTTCATAACTCGACACTGAAGATTGTACCAAAATATGTAAATCATAAGACACAAATAATCTGTTCCATCAATAAAAATAAAAATTTAAAAAAAAAATCTCTCCACCACACATATTACACAATCTGAACGCGGCGGCGACTTGTATTTGACACTTTGGACCACTTGAAGTTTTTTTTTTTTTTTTTTTTGTCTTCCAATTTCTTTAATTTTGAAGGGAAAAAGTAACGTACGCGGCGACTAGAAATTCATACATCTTTGTTTGGATATTATGTAATAGATTCATTTATTTTCCAGAGCCAAAAAAAGAATTATTTATTTAAGTTATTAGATAAAAATTATAATAAATATATGGATTTTTCTTGTTTGGGCACCATGCGTCTGAGCAATTAATCCCAACCTCACCATTTTTTTTAGTGCAATGCACTTTTGTTTTTAAATCTATAGATGTCTAAGAGATATATCAATACTTCCATTAAACAAATAATAATAATAATAATAATAATAATAATAATAATAATACATCAATGCATCAGCAATATAAACATCACTTGAGAATAGCAACGAGTAAACTTCACTTGAGAAGATAAACCACTAGAATTTCCGTTTATATTTTTCTTTTTTATGACAACTGAAAAGTCAAATAAAATTGCAAAACATGATATATGGGATCATGTAAGGAATATTATATGTGTTTATATTATGTAATCCACAATGCATAGGTTATGTGATGGTGATCCATTTACCAAAGCTAATTTTCATACATTTGTTGGCACTAAGACATAATTATGGGAAAATTCATGTCGTTTATCACTGGTGGAAACAAAATTTGACGGATTTGTCGAGCAGTACTTCAAAACTTTGTAATACATATTCAACCTCCAAAAAGACTAAAAGAGGTTGAATATTGACACTAAAAATAATATATCTTTAGTGTTACTTCAATAGAAGATTTTGCCAGTTTGCACAAAATGAAATAAGAAAATATGCTCTGCATATGTGTCCCGAACAATAAATAATAATATAATATGTTAATATACATCAGAATATGTGGTCATTGATATAGCTTGGTGATAACCATTCTTCCTCTCAATATAGAAATTTTGGGTTGAAATAAGAAAACATGCTCTATTTTCTGTGTCCCAAATAATAAACCATAATATAACATGATAGTATGAATACGAAAGTACGTCTTAATATGGTCGCATGCATAACTTGTTGGTAACCACCCAATGTAAAATACTCCCTTCCAATGTCGAAGTCTCGAGTTGAAATTCCCCAAGTCAAAAAGAGAAGTACATCTCAGCATATTTTCTATTAATTGGAAAATATCATCTCAGCTAATGTTCTTTTTTCATTTTGTTTTTTAAAGGGGCAAACCTGTATTTATAATTATAGAATCAACAAGTGTTTTAGTAGTTTTGACATAAACTAATTACTTTCTGAATAGTCAATAAGGACCTATTTGCAAGTCTAATTTCACATATTCTATTTATTTATTTAAAAAAGTTAGACAAATGCAGGCAAATAAGTAGGAATCAAAATCCTCCAAGAACCAATCGAAATGTGAATAACCGAGAAAATAAATATTAAACATCTATGCTGATATCTAAATGGAATCTTCATCTTTTATATATATTTATATATATATATATAAATAGTTAAGTATCTTCTTTTATCTATACATAGTTATTTTATTTAATTATTAAATTATCATCTAATAATGATAAAAAAAATACATAAAAAAAATGTGGATCATTAATATTATTTATCTTATTTTTTATAATAAAAAAATATATATAATAAATTTTCATGGACTAAAATAATACCTAAAAAAATTAAAATGACTACTTGCTGCCCATATATATATATATATATATATATATATATATATATCTTTGACCGAACATCTATACAAAACCGGCCCTAACTCTCTCATGCAAACCATAATTATCATATGTACATATACATATATAGATATATGTATATCTAGTGTTTCATACATGTGTAGTGACAGCTAGTGATCCAAAACCCAACAATTAAAACTTGAAAGCAAACATACAAAAAACATAACTTGAGGACGTAGCTATTCACTTTGTGTTCCTCTCCGATTTACATGGAACATGTGTGGAAAAGAAAATCCTTCCGTCACTTTCCTTTTGCACATTAGGATATTATTAGTTGAATTTTCAACATCCTCCACTCTCACAGCATTACATATTGTGTCCGCACCCTTGCATCAGCTGGATACGCATCCAAAGAAACTGTATTACCAAAGCCTGCAAGAAAATATATGCATAGCTGGTGATACGCACAGAATCTGGAGATCGTATGGCTATCTTTCATCTTAGGAAGCAATACAGAAATATATTGGTTCTTCCCCGTCGAAGGACATGTCTAGGATCATTTCGTCGAATATAGTGACTGAAGCATAAACATATACTTTCATTTTCGTTTTGTAACATTAACATGTATGATCAGAACTCACCAGTAGAAGAATCCTCTTGGCGATGAACAACACAGTTGCAAGTGAATTTTTCCCATTGTAAATGGAATTAATCTCCACTGCGTCCTACTCCTACACAAATTTATACATCATGTGGTAAAAGTGCATTAGAACAAAACGGGAGAGATTTTAAATGCAAAAGAAGATCCATGCATCGATACAAAACAACCAACTGTAAAAATCTTTATTGTAAGAAATAAAGCGGCATCTCAAGTTGTTCATCATCTTCTCAACTCAATGACTCAACTGGTTCCTTTTATCAAAAGTTCTGTTTTAGTCAAGATGTTACATGTCTCTGATGCAATGCCATCCTCATAAACTTTTCATTAACTTTGTACTTTAACCTTCTTCTAAAGCCAAATTAGGCAGACACAAATCATGCGCATCAAAAGAGAAAATTGCTAATTTAAGAGCTCCATCGCCACATTGGAAGAAACAACAGATATAGAGTTAATGACAAGAAGGTGAATTTTCAAGGGAATGTCTCGGAGAAAAACGTTTCACAAAATGGTGAGCGAAAAAAGAAATTTCCCGACCAAAGTTATAGCTACTACAAATTACAGGCTCAAACCCTTCTGGTAATGCCATTTTATGGCTTTTTCAGCCACCAGTAACTATCAAATATTCAAATGTTGGCTGAAAATTTTGTAAGAATTATGAAAGCAAGCCCATCATTAAATATGCCCACAGTGGAAACAGAAAGGGACTTATTTGCTTAGGAATATTTCTCCAAGTAATCTATTAATGGTAAGAACCAAAATGGCTCCAAAAGAAGTCTACAAGAAATAAGGTAAATTACCTATACCCATTCTATATCTATTATGTTTGCAATAACTTAAATTAATTTGTGTTGCTTACCATCTTTGCTTGAACTTTGTTCCAGGTCAACCTGATCAGGTCCTGGCCGCATCAAGTCAGATGTTTCACACTGATAAGCATTCCCACTTGACATGGAAAACGATTGTGGAACATAAAATGAATTTCCACTGGTGGCCTGCTTCTTAGCAGATGAAGATTCAGCTGTGGAGCACAAGTCTTCATCTGCTCTTGACGTCCCAGCCTTAAGGAGATTATGTGAATTATCAGCCGATGGCTTTTCTTCTTCTATACTTTTGGACCTCTTCCTAGTAGCCATATTGTTCTTTGCATTCTGAAAAGATGGAACCCTCTGATCATTAGATGAGACAGTATGACGAGGAGGAGCTCTTCCCTTTAAGATCACCTTTGAGATGGCCAGACTTTCAATGCGATCAGAGTTGTCAACAACTTCTTCATCTGCCCCATTTGATTCAGCAGCCCTTGCAGCAGCTTCCATTTCCCACATCTTGAATATAGCCTTAGTCAAACATTCTCTAGCCATGTCAATCTCAATGATGGGTTTTGGATAGTTCAATCCCAACTCTACTCCTGAAGCTTTAAGCACTGAGTCAGGTGCATCCCACGGATGATGAATCCACTCAGTGGGCAATCGTGCTAGCTCGGGTAGCCAATGCCTCACATATTCCCCTTCAGGATCAAATTTTGAGCCTTGAACCTTACAAGAATTTATCATAAAAATGAGTCAGACCGAGGAAAAGAGGTCATCACAATATTTAGCTATCATTCATTGCCAACAAATTGATTAAATTCTTCTCAATATCTAAATGCTTCTATAAGCATTTTGTTTCATCGGTAATTTGCTAACTTAACCCCAAGCATACAAGACAGAACTCTATGGAAGTATTAAAGTTCTGGCAAAATTCATACCATATATTTCAGGCACATGTTGAACACTACTTTCTCCTTTTGACATGTCAAGTTGGACAATGAATGGAACGGTCAGACAGGGAATGCTATAAGAAATGAAAATATAAGTAAAACTAAAACCAACTCACAGAGTTCCTGAATTTCATTCCTAGAAAGTTGTTCGTGAAACAAAAAGATCTTATGCTATTGCTATCTAAAGTACAATGACAAACATTAATATATAATGTGAAGCACCATAACCTAATTTGGTTCTGCAGGAATTCTCATAAGCGATCAACTTCCTTTTCACTAATATGAAAACAGTGAGCTTTCAAATCAATAAGAATCTAGACACAAAATTGAAACTCAATAAGACATACACAAAACACAAGAAAAAAAGTAGATATTAAATTTAACAGAAATCAGATCTGACAGTTTTCATATTGTTCCTTAGTATGTTCTACACGAAAAATATGTTCTACACGAGAAATATTTCAATTCAGTATATTTACAAGTTCTGATATTCATGTAGCAGCACTAGCATGATTAAAAATTGCAAACCTCTGGACTATCCAAACGCTCAAGTTCATGGCCATCTGGTAAGCTCCCTGATATATACTGCCAACCAAGGATGTCACTTTCTAAGTCAGCATCCAAAAGTGTGTCCCAGAAGTATTTCATCCCCCATCTCCAAGGAAGAAGTAAAACTTTCACTGAGAAACTTGAAACAATCACTCTAATCCGGTTGTGTATCCACCCAGTTGCCCAGAGCTCTCTCATTCCGGCATCTACTAAAGGATAGCCAGTCCGGCCCTGTCTCCACGCCTTAAAATGAGAAGGGTTGGGTTGCCAGGGGAAGAATTTCAAGTTATTCAGCAGTGATCTCTCATGTGTGAATGGGAAATTGAAACAAAGATAACGCGAGTATTCTCTCAGCCCAATGGCCCTGAGAAAAAAGGTCACACTCAGTTCCCCAACCGAGTTCCCTTCCTTTGTCCATAGTATCTGCTTCATTCTTGCAGATTGGAAAACCTTTCTCACACTTAATTCCCCAAAATGAAGATATGGAGACAAAAGTGATGTATAGTTTCCCCCAACTTTTAGCCTATTATTTGAATAGTCAAGCAGATGCTCTTCAATAAATTCAGTTAGAGCCTTATCAGCACTGCTCCAGCCTGGTGACCAGGCTCTTCCTAAAAGGGCATTGCTAGATTTTTCAGACTCGTCTTCGAGACCCAGTTCATTGATTGAACACTTAGCAATTCTTCCTGTCAGAGATATCATAAACTATGTCACAGCTATTCTTGCTTTACGTCTTCTATTTCTTTCTTTGGAATTATACACATGTAAAGATTTAGAAGGTAAGAAATCAAGTATGAAATAATGACCTCTCTTTTGCCATGGCTAAATTTTCTACTATCTATTCAGAATTAGAAAAAATCCAAAAAGAAAGATACTCTGAAATGTACCTGAAGTTAGTAACAATTTCCATGGAGGAAGAACTGAAACAGGTTCCAGTGGCATTTGCAAGCACCTCTCCCAATATGCCTCAAATGTCGTAAATGCATTTCCTCTTTCATCATATACTTCCCATGGTTCATACAATAAATCTCCATAGTAGCTAAGCACAGAAATGCCTAGCTCCACCAGTTTTTCTTTGATGTTGTGATCCCGAACAAGGGAAACAGGATCTGGGTAGACAAAACAAGAAGATAATAAAGTCAATGACAGATATAGCACCTAAGAATTTAATGGATCACAATTTCGGTAACTCTGTTGGAGAAATGCTATCTTCTCAAAGTCATACAATTCCAGCTAACTAACCAAAAGCTTGATCAAACTGATAATTGACATGTGCCAAAGCAATACCGCACCTATGTAACAAGGTTTTATCCCATTAGATTCTCTGACATACAAAGATAATTGTAGTTTTTAATTCAACTATTGCCCCTAGAACGCAACGAATAAATACCTACATAATGTGCTTATTGGAATAAAGCAAATTTGAGGAGAGGAACAATAACTTACCATAAAGATGGTTAAATACTACTTTAGTAGCCTGAGTTGCATTGATGCACTCCAAGAGAGCATCCAAAGTGCTCTCAGATTTGATTAGCACAAGTTCAGCTCCAAGAGATTTCAGAGACTGGTCCAAGTGGGCAAGAGACTGCTTCAGCCACCACCTCGAAACTCGACCTGGGTAGAACTGTCCTTCCTCTTTTGGGCACCATATATACACGGGAAAAACACTACCCTCCCTAGCAGCAGCAGCCAAAGCAGGATTATCCTCAATCCTAAGGTCCCTTCTAAACCAAACTACGGTCTTAGTCTTGTTACTATCACTACCACCCATATTGCATACTATACTTCTATTTCCTAATTACAATACCAAATTCATAAACCTCTAAATTTTCACTACATCTTTCTTTCATCCACTACAAACACAATTTGAAGCTTCTCATTATGCTGAATCTAAAAATTCCATGAAGCAGTTCGAAATCGAAACTCTCTTGCTTCTCCTCCCAAGATCTAAAATTTCCACCAAAATATGAGTACCCTAAAAGGCTGTTCTCTTACCCAATCAAGCCTAACGTAAACCTTTACCAATTGATCACCAAAAGAAAGCTCCACAACTGCAGAGAAAATAGTCAACGGCAGCCAAATAAGAAAGCACAAAGCACAAATTCTAGCAGTACCTCCTGTTCATATAGAGTGAGTTCTTCTGTTGGCAATCACAGATCAGAACCTCATGTGACTGTGTACAATGGATCTGAGACAAACCCAGAATAATATATACTCAATAATACTCATTAAAGAACATTATCCATAAAAACCCAGAATATATTTACAAAAATATAACCAAAAGAAGAGAATATAATCAGACAAATCAGCCTTTGATTCTAGTTGAGCTGATGATTCAAGAAGATAACAAAACACCCATTTACGCTACCAACCAAACTAGCCCCATATAATAGAACATCTTTCAAAAAACATCTACTACTACTATTACTACTAAATTCTCTTGAGCAGAAATGGACAGTTTTTTCTTTCATTTCACAATAAGAAGAGAGAGTGAGTACAAGGGAAATGACTTTTTTGTTAAGTTGTATTTAATGGAATCCATCTCTCAACTTCTTTTTTATTTTTTTTAATTAATAATTTTTACTTATTACAAATTAAAAAAAATACTTATTATTATTTATTTTTCATCTATTCCTATTAGACTTTCTTACCTATATTTTATGTAATTCTTAGGCCTGAAATCCTGCTCTTGTCACTTAGTCAACCCGAAAAAAATAATAATAAAAATGCGGTAAAAAGTGACTTTCGTGAAACGCTTCTGGTAGCTTCGGTGAAGCCAACCCTGAAGGAGACTTGTTCGTTGTTACAATTGCACCACTTCATGTCCAATGGAAATAGTAAAAATAAATAAATAAAAAAGAGGCCAGATTCAGGACGTACACAAAATGATTTAGGTAAATGTAACTGTATCCCCACGAGAATACAAACGACAAAGGCACGCGTTATAGATATTAGATAGCTTTACCTTACATGTTCATGCCTAATTATATATATATATCTATATACATATTTTAGTACGTGCCTAATTATTTGATTTTCACCCTATTTCTAAATATGTAATGACCTTTAGCTAAAAAATAATGCGACACGAGCATGTGCACCGTTTTGTTTGGTGTTACGCACAAGTCCATTGGATATACCATATTTTGTTCTTGGATTCTGTTTTCTATAGATCGATTTTCGGTATAAGAATACCAACATAGGAATATTCAATCAAAGGTGAAGTTCCATTCAGACTACCAGACTTTTGTTATTATTATTTTATCACGCCACTGAAAGAACTATAAGTTTTGGAACATAAATGGATTAACTAAATTTGAAAGATGAGAAACAATCGTCCAAACGTTTGCCTAAGGCCCTAATAATGCGATGCCTAAAGACCAAATACGGAAATTAGCAAACAGTTAGCATAATTTTTAAAAAATTATTGATTTATTTGTGTTTCGAGTTTAATTATTTATAATCCTATATCAGGCATCTTCGACCTCTTGAGTCCATGGCATCAAATATCGCACCTAGCATATGGCAACTTGTAAGGAAAACAAAACGAAAACAAACAAAAAGGAAAAAATTAAATACTCTGTTGCTTTTGCCCGCTTGTGAAGGGAAAAAGTAAAGAAAGAATGAAAGGATTATAAGCCAATTGAGTTAGGCCTTAATTGATCTAGCACAGTTAGACCATGTGTAAACTTTATAATAATTTTTTTTTCTTAGGATTATTTACCTATTAGTCTTTAGTATCTAAATTTTAAAATTTCTCGTTTTAGACTTTACTACACGTATCGAGGTTCTCCCTCATTAATCCTTTTTAACATTTTCTAGTACTAAAACAAAACCTTTTTTTTTTCAAAGTCAAACTAATTTAATTTATTTATTGTTAATATTTTTTTAAATAACTATTCTACCCTTGAATATATACAAAATTGACAGGATAAGTGAAAAAGAACAAATGAAGAACAACTTCAAAGGTTTAACTTAATCAGAAATTATAAAATTTGAAGACCAAAGCAAGAATTTATAAATTGTTCAACCTAGAGAATAATAGATCCAAAAAGTTAGTCCTCATTGACAACAGATAGCATTTTAACAGGCTTAGGTATGTTCTGTCAATCACTAAACAAAAAAGAAGTAAAACGGGGCAAAGATAATAAATTGAGCCAGATTCATTGCATTGAATCTAGTCCTGGATAAAGAAGCACAAAACAGACGTGCTCCAAGTCCAAGACTAACTAGTCCTTTGCCTTCATTCGGCAAACTAGACAAAACAAACCGCATCAAACAACGTCGAATCCGATAATATAGTCTTACTTTTCACCGTGGAATTTGGAAAACAATATGATGAAAGTGATAAATGGATAATAGGATGGTTCAAAGACAGAACAGAGTATCTTATCATCTAATGGTAGGAGTAAAATCACCAATCTCAATATCCATAACCATAAGTCATAACCCAACATCACCTGAGAAGCATCATGCAAATGAGGAAAGGCCAAATTTCCCTGCAAAGCGGAAATAGCTAAGAGTCCCCTTATCAGCCTTCCCAAGGTGAAAGATTATTTAGTAATTAAGCTGTATCTAATTTGTACAGAAACCGATTCTTCAGTAAATCAGTAACTGATTAAAGTAGACAGTACTGTTCTTTTATGTCCATAGAAGAAACTCCTGCTGAGGGAAACCCCTGCTGAGGTTCTTTGAGATGACAAACCCTTTAGCAAGTGCTCAACGAGCACGGTCTCTAAGAACTTCAAGGTCCATCTCACTTGGATCAGTTGCCTGGATTTCATAATGAATGCCCTCAAGCTCCCTTCTGAACCTGTCCTTTGAAGTTGCATATAGCATCTTCGCACGTATCCTCGATACCGATGGCGACCTGGAATGGTGCATTACAAAGGTTAAAACAGCAATTGGAGGCAAATAAAATGTCCATGATACCTTCGATAAGTCCACAAGTGACTGGAAAGTTTTAAAAGCAGCAAAATACTTGTACTCCATATAAGAAGAAACAATGTAAAGACGAATTTCTCCAGAGACGAAACAAATAAAGAAGATATCAAGGATCAATAGAACTGCTACTCTTTTCCTAAAATAAACATATTATTACAGCATTCATTAGTCTTCTTCTAAAAATTAATGAACTCAAGCTGCAGGGAAGAGTGCAAAAGAAAGGGGGGGCTGCCTATTGTTACCATTTAGAGCAAGCAGATAATTTAATTTCATCCCAACAAGAATAATAGTTCAATCTATTACTCTTCTTTCCCTAAAACACCAGACAAGCTCCTCTAGTACCGAAAGGCTTAATGTTTCCAAAACCTAGAAACATGACCAAACATGTCTGGAAACAAAATTAACGCAATTAAGGCATGAAATATAAAATGCAAGTAATATCTAAAAAGGTTGTAAAGAAAAAACTATGCCATGAAGGCACAAGACAAAACAATATAAAGACTGCCTGTTCTAGCATGCCAATTTCCTACAACGAGTACCATACAATATGTTCACATCCATCATGGGTGGAAAAAAGGAAAACGAAAAACTTCCAAGTACATCTTCTCTGCACATGTACATCTTTGCTCCCACTCAGACCGAAACAATCATCACTACTGATAATTACACTCATCAGTTCCCGAATATACAATAAGTTACCTATCAACCAATTGGCAAGCTGCAAAATCTCTATAGTATGTTCAATAAGCCCCGGTAAGCAAAAATTAGTACACGGTAAAAGACATAGCAATAATAAAGCACAAATAGTGAAAAATATTATAGAAGTTTCTTCAACACAGCCTGAATTCATGAAATAATTACATAAACAGATAAGAGACTAGATCAACTTAGAGTATTGGCCTCAAAAGAAAGTTCGATTATGTAGACTGCAACTGACTTCAATCCGAAACACAGCCTATTAGCACTGAATCTAGAAACGGTAAAAGAAACTAACCATGCAAAAAAAAAGATCTTGCTCTTTTGGCAATTCTCTGAAGTGACAAAATCAAAGTCATAAACGGCGTATCGGCAATCATTCTCAGGCAAAGAAGCAGCAAAATCATCAAAACTTTCAGCTGGTCCTCCAGTTTTTTCAACCACAACCTCTTTTTTCTTCTCATCAATCTTGAAAATCACATAACGGTAAACTTTCTTCCTCTGGAGTTCGAGGAATGTGCTCTTACTGTGCTCATCAACCCCCATGCCCGACGAAGCATTTCCCTATCGCAAACCCCATATCATGAATTTTGCTCCAACCAACATTGTCAAAACATAACTAAAACGCAATTACTAGCTAATATATCAAACAGCCTATTCTACCCAGTGGACAATGGCAATAGCTCCTCTTATAAATAGTTCAAAAAAAACGGGCACCTTAATATTGCCAATGCTTTCGTATAATAACTTTAAAAGAAAATTGGATTTGCATCAAAAAACAATATATTTTTTTTTATTTGCAAAATAACCTTCTTGTGAGCGACTGATAGTCACTCAAATGTAAAAAAAGAAGGACAAGGTCATTTTTGCAAATTTTAATATCTCACCTTGACTTCAAGGGAAAGTCACTGCCAAAATCTTTATTCCTAAAATGACTTGAGCGCGACACAAGAGAAAAGGAAAGTCATTGCCAAAATTTTTATTTGTAAAATGACTTGAGCGATCGACCATCAATGTAAAATGAAAGATGGTCATTTCGCAAAAATTAAATAAATAAATAAAATTCCATGTTCTCATTTTGGCAAAGGACGCCTAGCATTACACAAATATACACGTACATATGCATATATATATATATATATATATATATAATAAAATAAAAAAAAAAAAAACAAAATTTAGATTTGGTAATTCACAATTGAAACAATTGGGTTAAGCTGAAACTAGAATCAATCCCATTTTCAGTTCTACTGCGGCCATAATTACATGCAAATGAAGAACAACATAACTAATTTAGCCTAAAAAGGAAAAAAGAAGAAGTATTTAGTAATTAAATATCAAATTGTCCAAAAAGAGGACATTTTAACAATTTCTAATTTAAAAGAATATAAAACAGAAATATTAAACCCTAATATACTGGAAGCAGAACATGATATCAAGACTTTAAGGCAGGGGAAGAAGAAGCTTACCCCTCTGAAAGCCATGGCTACTGCTCTGATCGTCGATATATAGCTTTAGAGAGAGAGCGTGAAATCTTTTAGAGAGAGAAAGAGAGTGACTTTAGAAGAAAGACGGAGCAAAAACAGCCACCAGAAAATGAAAAATAAATAAGTAGAAATAATAGAAAAGTACAATATTCTCCAAATCTGAGCTATGAGGATGAAAGCAAAGGCAAAGAATTCGTGGTTTGAGGGGGAAGAAGTTATTTTATTTTATTTGAAAAAAAAAAAAAAAAAAAAAAAAGGAGCGATAGTCCTTTTCTGACAGAGATCCGCCATGACTCGACGGCTGTGGCGGTTGATATTGTTACCTGAAATGGCAGGATATGAAAGATCACAAACAATTATAGACCACAGGATTGGGATCGCGTCACATTTATCTATAAATGTGTGGAGGTGTTACGAAATATTTGATCTATTGGGTAGGGACAAAACTACGGTTAGGCCCGATAAGCCACTAGAAAGGCCCAAATCCAATGGTGGCCCACAGACATGGATGATGATGAATGGGGCTTTTTGACCGAATTTTGGGCCTCTTTAACACGTGTCCCTTTGTCAAATGAGAAATTAGAATGGGTCTCATTTTTTTATACTTTGTTTTAGAAATGTCTGCTTTTCTCTTTATATAGCTAAATAATCGAATACACCTATTTTCACACTTATATATAAGCCAGTTTTAATATACTGGCTATTTTACAATAATATTTAAAAAAGTGACATTTACTTGAAAATTAAAATATGCCCAAAATTCGGTCATGATCCTATAAGCTCCTTGTCAAATAATATATATACGTATATACAACCACAATCCAGTAGGTTTTTTATCTATTTATAAGTATTTGTTTTCTTTTTTAGCCGCTAGATCATAATCTAACAACAACTATAACTTAAGTAGTTAAAAAAAATAATAACAATAAATATATTTTATTTATTGCTCTTTCTCTCTCTATTTGTTTTCATAAAAAAACATGCATAATGAATTTTAATTAAGTAAAACGATACCTATAAATAGGATAAAAAAAATACATCTGGATTGACACCCGTACATATATATATATTTATATATATAGATAAGTTATGGTATATGTCCATTTTATTAAATTGGTACTACTACATGATTACATTTAATAATCTATAGCTTGATGACCTTTTTTATAGGTAAATATTCATTTCTTAGTTAGAAGATTTTAGTTTACTTTTTTTCTTTTTTTACCTTTTTATTGTCCTTTATAGGTATGGAAAATCACCATTAAATAATACATTCATTTTTTCTCTTAGTATATCAAGCTATTTACTTAGTATGTTTTTTTTTTATATATACTACATTAAGATCTTGATTTTTGGTAGATATTTTTTGTTATGAGATTGGTATATTTGATTAGGTTTTTATGGGAAAAAAAAAAAGATATATACTCTACAAATTGAGTTTTTAAGTGTAGTATATATTTTTTTAATCGCAATAGATCCACTTACGAGCTTCATATATCTAATTTTGGAAATGATGCATTGCAGTAAAATTGATATATATAAAAATATATCGAATACATAAATGAATATACTAAGAGGGGAAAAAAAAAAGAACAAATGTGCTACTTGAGGGTGATTTCTTATTAGTTGGCCGTAAAGTTCATTAATATGAAATTCTATTGACTCATAAATATTACAAAAAAAATAGTTTAAGGTACTCTTAACTAATAAATGAACAGTAATTTATTGAAAATAATGGGCTTTGATGAAGATAATAGTTAATAACATAATAAGTAATATGTGAGAAAAATATATTGAGGACGCAAATGCATATACCAAGAGAGAGAA
>JXTB01000413.1:168278-182500 GCA_002914805.1 Parasponia andersonii
TTTATTTTTCCTCCCTTTCAGATGGTTCAGTCGAATTATTTGTCTTGTTAGCTAAGTAAGTCGCTTGGTTTATGCTCGAGGTTCTATTCTTTTTTTGTTAGTACCTTTCTTTGTCTCACTCTTCCTCTAGATCTAGTAAACAAAGTAATATCTAATTTAGTTTACTGTTAATGCGCATATCATGGGCCAACCCAATAGTTTTCGGTTTTTTTTTTGTAACTTATTAGTAGATGTTGTTTTATTCTGTTAATATTCATCTTATAAGTCTTTTATAATAAAAATGTAAGAAAAGTAAATAAAAAATATTAAATAATGTGTATTTTTTTTCAACTATTCGAATCATTATACAGTAAATGATAATTTAACGATTTAAGGTTTAAAAAAAATATCATTAATAGGTAAAAGAAAATACTTACGAGAATCCTATGTATATATATATATATATATACACCAATCCAGTAGGTATTTTTTTTTTTTTACTTATGTATAGGTATTAATTTAGCCAATGAAAATTTAGCATGCACATTTTTTTATTGTAAAAAGTAAGAGAGAAAAAAAACATTAATGATGCACGTATTTTCATGCACTTCATTATAGCCATTGGATCACTATTAGATGGTGATCCAACGGCTAAAAAAAAAATATCTACCCGTAGGTAAAGAAAAAAAATACCTATTGGATTGGCAACCATATATATATATATATATACACGCTTCATGTATATATAAAGGTAATTGAATAGAATTATTGTTTTAATAGTATCTTGAAAATGAAATTAATAAGTTAAGGATGAGTGAAAAATATATATTCCCCGAATTTGCATTTTGCCACAGACGCACTCACGTATATCTATATAGGCTTTGGCTATAATACTCCACCCAAATAACAAGGCACCAATGTCCAAAGCAAATGTGTCACCCGTCTATGTGAAAATATTACACAATAATTAAAAGTAGATTTCAGAAACCGAGAAGTACTTTTTGGGGGAGAGTGAGCACTAAAAAATTATCCCTTTGCTTTCTTTTTTCTGTGGCACTATAGTACCCAAATTTGTACTTATGGGAGTATAGATGGACTCGTTATACACACTAGGGATAATATCGTTAAAACATATTCATTTTTAACTTTTTTGTAAAAAAAAATTCAAAATTTTGAATTTTTGTAAAATAATACTTTTATCTTTAAATTTTGGCAAAATAATACATAATTTTTGAAATTCTACAAAAAAATACCCTTATTTTTAAATTTTATAAACTAATACCGGTTTTAGATTATTTTGCATCTTTTAATTTGCTTATAGTATAAATTTACAAAGAAAATAAAATCTCAGGGTATTAATTTATAGAAATCATAAATATCAATGTATAAATTTGAAATATTCAAAAATAAAAATATTAATTTACAGAAATCATAAATATAAAGGTACTAATTTATAAAATTTTAAAAATAATGTTATTAATTTGCAGATATTTAAGAGAAAGGGTATTTTTTACAAAAAAAAAAAAAAAAATTTAAAGTGGATATTACTTTGTTTATAGAATCTATTGAGACATTAGTGCTATACTTGGAGATGACCAATACAGAACTCGTTTAATATGAATAATTGTTTCCAAAGATCTTGTTACAATTAATAACCCATATGATCAAATTATGTATAATCTTATTGTTTTCATTTAAAAAATTTATATAATTATAAAGCTTTATTTATTATTTACGAAGTAATTTTTATCCTCAGTTATTCTTGTTTTAATTCTACACATTCTAACATAATAGTATAACAAGGTATATATGGCAATAATAAACGAGGCAAAAGTTTGCGTCATTATCACTAGATACCTTGTTATACACTGTTATGTTAGAATCAATACAGTTAAACCCAAAAGAAAGAGAAAAACTTGGGAGACTAGAGCAGCTCCTTTTGGTTTATGGACATATGCTTTGTGTGGATTGTAACAGAATTAGAACGTAGAAAGCACACCTATAGCTAGTGTCACTGCAAGAAAAATACGGATGAGTGATATTTCATTTAATAACATTTACCGAAAAATGTCACTATTATACTATTTTAGTGGCTTTGCTCACTATAGTTAATCTTTATTAGCATTTTTCAAATGTCACTATTATTTTAATTTAGTGATATTAAGCAAATGCTACTATAATTTATCTTCAATGGTATTTTTCAAATGTTATTAATATTTTTATTTAGTAGCATTTAGAAATGCCACTAGATTTAGATTTAGAAGCATTTTTAATAATGACACTAATTTTTAATTTAATAAAATTTTTGAAAATGTCATTTATTTATTTTTAATAGTATTGATTATCTTAGAAATAGAATAAAATTAAATGAAAGGTATATAATTAATTTTTAAATAATTTGAAACATGTATATAAAGATATTGTTTAAAAGGATAAAACGAACCTTTAAATAGTCATATGGGACATACGTTTTAAAATTATTTAGTTATTATTATTTTTTCCCTACTATAATATTTTTTTTTATGTATAAATCTTATCTCAAATAAGACTGCTAAAATATCAAAATTTAAATTTATAATTTTTCTGGATTCCCAAATTTTTAGAAGTTCTAAAAAGAATCATCTCAAGTTGAAACAAATTTTGAACTAAAAATAACTCATCCACCACTAACCTATGTCATTTCTCATCTATCTGGCGTTGTGCCTGTACCCATCAACTTATGATTATCGTTGAATCAAGTGAATTTGCACTTTTTTTTAAGCTTCTATCTTTTTTCTTCTCTAGTGCTTGTATAATTTTATGAGTCATCTTCAAATTTATCTCTTATAGTTCTTTTTTTAATCTAGTGATTTGTCTTAATTTTATCAATTTTGTTAAGGTTCTTTGTCAGGTTTATTGATTTAACAAAAGGCTTCATCCAATACAAGGCCTTTCTAGGGAAAGAAGAGCTATTTAAGAAGCACAGATTAAAAGGAGGAGGAGGGAAAGGAAAACACAGGCAGATTTGACCTATATGTTAATCTTCTCCTTTTTCTTTCTTTTTACTTCTATAAGAAACTTTTAGATTATTTTCTAATAACAAAATATTACTTATTTCTCTTTTTTTTTGTTCTTTTTTAGAAATCCGACGAGATATACAGATGAGATAGATGAATTGGACTATCTAAGCAACAACGAGAATTATTTTTTACAATTTTTTGGATTTCAAATACATGTAAACTTAATTACTTCATTAGTACAAAAATTTTTATTTTGTAATTTTTTATTCTATGATCGATATTGCATTGTAATTATTTCTTTGTAATGAAAAGATTAAAACCACGAAAAAATAATTCAATAAATTCACATACGATAAGTATATACCTAAGTATAATAAATAGCAAGAACGTTGGTAACAATTTTTTTAGACAATTAAAATAAATAAAAGTAAATTCATATTATATAACCTTTTGATACCCAAAAAAAAAATTAGCTATAAACATTTTTGTAACTAACAGTGAATTTTTATTGCAGTGACTAGATTAGTGACAGTTTCCCAAAGGCATTGTGTGGTATATGGGAATAAGATTAGGATTATTTATCCTGTACTCAAGTTTGATACTAATTTGGGATTGAGATAAATAATTTACAACCCCAAAATAGTCATATGTGGGTGAGATAATTTATCTAATTCAAAAGTGTGAGTATTAATCTCACACTCAAAAGTGATTGAATCCATATTTATTTCAAATTTTTTTTTGTACTAGGAGGTCCCACATTATAACTATTTTTTAATATTTAAACTAAAATAAAATTAATTTATTACACATTCCAATAAAAAATGGGTTCCACATTATAATAATAATCATAATCTAATCTAATACTAAACCAAACATAAAATAGTATTAAGTTTATCTAATCTAATCTATTACAATCTAATTTAATATTATAATCCAATCCTAATCTTGTGAACCAAACAAAGCCAAAGATTTTAATTTGTTTTATAAAATTTTTAAAATACCATTATAATCTTAAAAAAATAAAATAATTTTTATATATTATTTCCAATAATTCGGTGACATTTAAAGGTGTCATTTGTATAATTTAATAGCAATTTATAAATGCCACTGGAAAGAATTATTTAATGACTAAAAGTGATTATTTAATATTCGGTGACTTTTAATCGCACGATATTTTTTTTACATTTTTCTCAAATGCCACTAACTTCGTAATTGTCGCTAAAACTTTGTAATAGTGGCATTTAAAAGTTTTCTTGTTGTACGTTCAAAGTTGTGTTTGCTGACCTTTAGTTTTATTTTTACGGTTCAAACAATTATATATTTTGTTATTTATCTAAAACAATGTTACATTTAAGGAAAACAATTACTTATTTGCGTCAAAGCAGTTAGCATATGGTATAATTAGGCTCTATATATCCAACATTAATTAATGTTGACGGTTACCGTCCTTTTTCTCTCCAACATGAACTATTATAATAGACCCTCGCCAAAATTTAGAAACATAATATTGCACTTTAATATCAAAACATTGTTGAAAATAGACAGCGGGTGAGAATTTCGTTGAAGACATTGCTATAAAAGCAGCAAATTATAATAAGATCAATAAGAATATTGCTAATAAATTAATGAAAGTAGATTCAGAGATCGATGAATTTCATAATGAGACTGCTATACTCATCATGATGGGTCGAAAATTCATATGGAATTTCTTTGACAGCTGATTTGGTGGAGGAAGCCTCTGTGGATTATTATTTTTCCATTGTAGAGAAACGGAACTATGGTTTTGGATTACGGATGAAATACCGTCTTTCTGTCAGGATGAAGAAAGATTTTAATCGTTTTATTTATACTATTAGGCCTAGAGTTGGTAGAAAAACTGTTAAATAATTGTTGTGCTTTTTTCTCTTTACTTTTTAATTTATGGATTTTCTTCTTTCTTTTTGAATAAATTAACTTCCTTTTGAGGTCTTGTTCTTTTATTTTTTTGTTGTTCTTAAAAAAATGATCATCAACAGTACATAAACGATTTTTTTTTTTTTGTCTCACTTCATCTAATACGTTCCCACCAATTAGTTTGTAAACTCTCGCCCTTGTGAACATCTTCTTTAATCTTCTCTTTTTTTTTTTAAATAAAAATTTACCCTTTTGAGATTTAAAAGATTACATATTTATTAATCATTTATCTTTTTCCCTTTTACTAAAAAAGGTTGAGTTCCTATTCTATTGTTTAGGAATTGAGTTTAAATATCCTTTCTCTTTCTTTAGAATTTAGAATGAGTTTAAATGTGTTCCTTCCTCTTGAAGAATTTAGAATTTATAAGTTTTTGTTTATGATTTTGGGAGAAAAAAAAAAAGGAAAAGGATCGTAGAAACCTAAAGTACATATTCGTAGTAATACTCAAAGGAAGGAAAATTTAAAAGAATTCTAGTAAATTTGCAAACTGAAAATGGTGAACTGCAAAAAAAAAAAAAAAAAACGTAAAGCTTAAGCTTTCAGTAATTTAAATTCAGAATTTTGGATTCTGCAAAATAATATCATGAAGTTAAAAATTTCTAAAAATTAATATCTTAATTGGACTGATTTTTTTTTACAAATTTTAGTAACAAAAAAATAATAATTTTCTTTATGAAAGCTATATTAGTCCTTATTATTTTACTTAATGTTAAAGATATTATTATCTTTTACTAGTTAAAATTATTTTAAAAGTCAACTCAGGGTATTAATTTTTAAAAATTTTTAATTTCATAGTATTACTTTATAGAGTCCAAACTCTTTAGGATTTAAATTGATGAAAATTTGAACTTCATGATATTATTTTATAGTTTACCCAATTGAAAACTTATATTTTTTCGCATTGAAATTCCATTTGTTTAGTTTCTTTTCAAAAATTGTAAAAGGCTATCAATTTATATCATTTTGTTTTAATATATTTATATTGTGTGGATTTTATTATAGACATAGGTTATTTTTTTAATGAAAACTTTATTCAAAGTATCATAATACTTCTAAATATTAGGCATATTTGATAAGCAAGGGACCAAACTAGTATTTAAGATTAAATTATATTAGATTGTATTGAATTAGATTAGATAAGACTTATTTAGTGCTATACGTGGCTATTAGAAGGGATTAAATAAAAAAGTACAGAAAAATTAAATTGGACCCATTTTATTTGGAAAATGTGTAGAAAAATGATATAAAATAAATTATACCTATTTTTATGTAAAACTGAAAGACAAAAAAGTTGAAAGCAAGACAACGTGGACCCCACTTTTATGGAGAGTAAAAGGGTGAAGATGGGTTAAAATAATCTAGGAGCATTATTTTGTCCCTTCATAATTTTGTACCTCTTCTTTCCATACTAAACATGGGAGTGGGCAGTTCCCTCCTTGGTCTTGTGCGCCAACGCCTCCAATATTATTCATTTACTTGTTCACTTAAATTTGAATTTGTTAGACAAATTAGTTCATTAATTATTGTTTTAATTTATTTACATTAAATTTATTTTATGAAATGCATTATTTAATATTTTATGATATATTTTGATACAAAATTAATTAATTGTCTTAATTATTCAATTTCGTATTAAGCTTATTAACTAAACATACGAATTCTGATTCGTATTATAATTTCAAATTGCCAGCATTGACAATTGCTTGGTTTATTAAGATGGTATATATACCCAAAAAAAAAAAAAAATACAATGAAACTTATACTATATCAGTCGAGGATCGACTGCCACGACTTCCATACAGCATAGCGTCACTTAAGAGGACCATCACTCGTGCGCAAATTCCCAAAAGCTTAAATATCATTTAATTCCAAGACCTTTATTTATTTGTTTATTCAGATTTGTGTTCATAATCAATGATGTTTGTCTGAATTAAATTAGGGTTCTTTGTTATCAAATAATATTCGAAATAATTCGGTAAAATTAATTTTTAATTTAATTTTTAGAACAAAATTTCTTAAATTTGGAACAATTTAGTAAAGTTAATATTGAATTCAATTTTTTAGAGTAAAATTTTTTTAAATCTCTTATATTAGAGAAAAATCTCTTGAAGTCCCATAATATTAATTTTGTTAGAAAAAAATGTTTGTGTTAATTTTTTTACTATTAAATCTTTGTTATCTTATTTATGACTTTTAGGTCTTCAGTATTATTTTTTTTATTTCACATTAATCTCTTTTAATATTTTCTATCTAAAATTATTGTCAATTAGTACTTGTTCAAAAGATACCCATTTTAGCAGTAATATTGAGGAGCTAAAGGAAATTAACAGTAAAAGAAACTAACGTAAACATTTTTTTTTTAAACAAAACTAATATTAGGGGACTTCACGAGGTTTTACTCTAATATTAAGGGATTTTAGACTTTTTGGTCTAAAAAATTGAGTTTAATGTTAATTTTACTAAATTATTTTAAATTCAAGATGTTTTACTCTAAAAAATTGAATTAATAATTAATTTTACTGAATTATTCCTTGTTAAGGAATTTTGGTAATAAAAATCCTATAATTAATCATGCTCTTCACGAATAAAATAATCATATGGTCATTGATCCAATCGATTTTGGTCCTAGAAATTATTCAATTGCAACTTTGCAAATAATGGAGTTTAATCGTTCCATATATAAAGTTTAAAATGGTACAGCGTCCACACATGAGATGAGAGATTATTTTGTATTCCCACGAGAGATTTCAAAGTATAATAGTTATAAGAGAAAACATCAAATCTTTTTAGGGAAAATAGTCAAGAACGAATCAATTTTTTCCTATTTTCCAATAGAAAAATTAAAATAATTTAAAAACTGTAGAAAAATTAAACTAATTTAAAAGCTATACTTCACTTATACTCCAATTAGCTACACATCTTTGAAATTAGTATAAGTGTTTATTTCCGAGGTCAAAAATCATAATTAAAGGGTTCTCTTTCTTTTCCTTTTCCGATGGTTATGCGTACTGGTATGAACGAAAATTAACAATATCAAGAGCTCATTAATTTCTTATTTCGTACTTCACTTTACATATTTTATTGGTGATAATTAATTTACAGATGTATCAACTACTTTAGTAGATGTACAATTAACAAATTTGTCATGACTGTTAACAAAAAATTTTGACATGTGGGTTGTTTCATTAGTCCAATCATAGTAAAAAAAAAATATGTATTTTGTTATTATATAGATGAGTTCACCTATGTACATTCGAGAGAGTTATAAAGCAAATAACAAGGAAAATTTTTTAGTCTGAAAATGAATAATAATCAGAAAAGATATAACTTTAATAGCAACAAATTTTCAAATTTTTTTTATTGAAAGTTTTAATAAAATAAGCACGCATGCATTAAATATATAATCAATATACGTAGGGTCCTAATATAGGTATTTTCTTTTACTATTTAAAGATATTTTTTATCCAATTAAAATTGACAGCGGTAAGTAATTCATCATACACGTTCTTAAAAAAAATTGAGAGAAAAATAATATTAAATAATATATATTTATTTTTTTTGTCTAACTACTCAAATTATTACAGCTGTTAGATAAAATAATATAAGGGTTAAAAGAAATTATGTAAAAAATTATTGAATTGATCTATATATATATATAAAAGGGCACCAATACGTATGTAATTTTTTTTATCTTTTTATAAGTATTATTATGTTTAATTAAAATTTATCGCGCATATATTAAATAATATATATTTATTGTTATTATTATTTTTCTAACTACTTAAATTATAATAGTCATTAAATAATGATTGATAACTAAAAAAATATCTTTATATAGGTAAAAAAAAAATTATTGGATTATGGCCCTAAAGTATATCTCTTTGTTTTTACTTTTATAGCTTAACCCCTTTAAGCTAGTTAAAGATAATCAATCAAGTAAAACATGGCAATGTCCTATACTGTGAGCAATTAAGAAATTGATAAATAGAAAAAAAAAATAGCACTAATATTGTAAACATATTTCAATAAAGTCCCCTAACATTTTGGACCACGAATACCATGTGCCACTTATAAGATTTCCTCTATCATTATATTATATATAGCACTATAGTAAAGCTAGCTTGTGTTGATGGAGGTTTTATCAATAATAAATTTAGAAAAAATTAAGAGATGTGGCTTGTGCGAATTGAGTTATTAATCAAAGCAAATAAAGAGAGAGGATTTTATAGTGGTTCAGCCCCGAAAAAGATGAGCTTACGTCCACCGTTTTTCACTATTTTATGGAGAATTACAAGCGCTCAAAGTTACAATGTCTCGTTTGGAAATTCCTCTCAAATTGAGAGTCGAAATTCTGAAGTCTGGAAATTGGAAAACTGAAAAGCAATTGGAATACTGAAAAACTGATCTTATTCCCCTTTGGAACATTGAGTCCCCTTTATATAGGTAAAGGTAACCCAATGTTCCTAATTGTGAAAACGGGTAACTATACAATCGGGTAATGCAATTCAAGTAACAACATAATTGGATAACCACTCAAAAATGGGTAACTGGTTGATCATAAATAGAAGACTCATGTTTCCATTTCCTTGCAGGTTTCCTATTTGACGAAACATAGACTTGTTTCCCTTTTCTTGTGGAAGAGGTCGCCCACAACCTATACAGAGAAGGTCGCACATACTTATACAAAAGAAGTCAAACGACTACACAGAGGAGGTCGCATATAACCTAAGCGGAAGAGGTCGCACATATCTAACACGGAGGAGGTCGAACTTAACCCTTATGCGACTTTAGGATTTTAGACCGCACAACAGCTTGCAACAACTATGAGCATGCATAAATATATGACTAACAATCACAGACAATTTTATCTTTTTTTCTTTCTTTCTAGTTGAACCGGTTTCGTTTATGATTACATCGAGGCACACGCTTGTTTGTTGACCCGCTCAGCCTCAAGATTGATTTAAAGTTGCAATATCAGTAATAGTCAAGAGAGTGAACGTTTCCTTGATCTTCTTCTATTCTCTAATGAATACTATTTTTAATTCTCACTTCAATTATTTATGATGCAGTCTAAGCTTTGAAGTTTAAAGTGAAGCCTGGCCTGCCGTTACATTGTTCATGGTTGAACTATTCTCAATACTTAATTTTTGTTGAAGGTACTCAAATATTTAATAATTGCGGTGGCATTTTTTGAATTTAAGACAGTAAAAGACGAAAGTTTATCCAGGAGTAATTAATCTCTAGTTGAATAAAAAGTAAATATCAAAATAATGTTGAAAATATATCTATATATATGTTCACACACATATATTTAATTATTACAGATGAAGACAAGACTTGGTTAATTAATATATGCATGTGTACTAAAAAATGCCCTATGTTGTTTTTAGTTCTTAGATTTTCGTACTTAACTATTTTGAAATAGTCATTACCGGATGCTTCACATGGAGTAAATGTAATATAGATTAAGAGTATATATTAAGAGTATATATTGGGTTTGTTTGCCAGTTCATACATTAAATTAATCCTCCAGAGAAACAAATTAAAACCAAGATTGGATGGCAATTTGTTTACATTTTTATTTTGATATCTACTTAATATATATATATATATATACACACACACACACACACATAGATACCAACTTTAATTCAATTTTTTATGGCTATAATCTTCAGTTAATACTCCAGTACTGGAATGTATTTATTGTCCATTGTTCAAATATTGACTCCAAGCTAATTATTATACATATGTAGGCCGTAGGGTCCAAAGTCCAAATTGAAATAACTCTGAAAAGAGTACTTGAATGAATAACTTGTTCATTTTCTTTTTCTCTTTTAAGATGTATTTTATTTTTATCTGTGTCAAAAGCTCATATGCAAATTATCATTTGCCTCTGTACTTCTTTGACTTTTTAATTTCTTACAATTGTTTGAATTTGGCAAAACCCCTTTCATAAAGCCTTTTTGGTTTTCAATTAAGTCGGATAATTCAATAAAATGAATAAAGTCCACCAAAGTTATAATTGTATGTACTAGCGTTTGTGGCACAACTTGTTGTATAACCAAGTTGACTACTTATAACCCCGCCCACGTTCAACCCAGTCCACTGTGTTAGTTATGAAAAAGTTAACAAATTTAAATATATAATATAATATATTGGACGACCACCACTGTAACTTGCACTATGAAAAATTTAAATAGTAACGGAGAAAGTAACTTTAAGCTGTTATATTGAAGGCGATTTTAATACAAGCTGACCACTGTGATCCTGCTCAAGTTAATATTGCTGCTTCAACTATCCAAACGTCACGCGTTGTGTCTTTAGAAAAAAAAACAAAGGGAAAATATGGCTATTGGTTCTCCATCTTTTGAAAAATTGTGTCTTATTAGTTTTACATTCCCATTTAGATTTTTATAGAACTTAAAATTTCAAAAAATTTAGATAGTTATCTCATATTTTAAATTTAATTAAGTAGATGTTAATATTTTATAAAAAATATTTACTTAAATTGAACTCAAAATTTAGTTATATTTTTATATGAATTAAATCTTCGTTATTTCAAAGTCATTATTTTAACTTTATAATATCTCTTCACACACGGTTCTTTCGTTATATTCGACCTTTAAATAAGCATATATAGACCGTGTAAACAGATATTTAAAGGAAATATAAACGGTTTTTGGGCAGCAAAAATTCCTCCTAACTATTCCCCATCTGCCATTAAAGGATTGAGACTCGAAGTAATATTTACTAATACAAAATTAAACCTAATTAAAGAGAGGAGCAACACCGTGTGTCACCAGTAAAGTTATAGGTACCACTTTGTGATAGTTACACACAGTTATTAAGTACGAGTTTAAATGCACGTAACAATTCAATCCAATAAAATTCACGTCAAAATCATAAAAACAAGTACGGCCATTGATAAATATATTGCTTTTTTTTTTGTTGGGGGGGGGGGGGGGGGGGGGGGGGATGAATATAAGTGTGCGACCGCTACAAATATCCACTAACATTTTCTACGAAAATACTTTGATCAGAACCGTCATATTCTTATTAGATTTCGTCAAAATTAATAAGTGTGAAATAAGGATTATAATTTGATAAATAATTTTATATTCTTTATTGTCCTGTTATTTTATTAGTGGACGATATTTTGTCAAATGCAGGGCTACGTGCAATTTTACCAGTCAGTATACTAGATGACAAATCATATGATATAATCTCCAACGCCAAAGCTTTGCTCATTAATCAATTAACTTTATTATATTTATCATAACTTTATAATATATTAAAAGTAATTTCTTTAGAGAGAGATCCCTCGCTCTCCTTCCCGGAAACTGCTATGTGCTATGTATTCATTTTGAATGTGGATTTTTCTCGTCTCTTGGACCAATGAAGAAATCTTCATTATTAGCCTGCCCACCACTACTACTTCTACAATTATAAATACCTAACCTTTGCCTTTGAAAAGTTTGAGCTCACATTTTCAAGGATATATCTCAGTATTGGATAAAAAAGAAGCCATACTACTATTGAGACAAAATTAAAAGAGAACCCCACTTGAGATTACAAGGTAAAGTACTAACTTCAACAGAGAAGGAGATCAAAGATGGTGAGAGCTCCTTGCTGTGAGAAGATGGGTTTGAAGAAAGGGCCGTGGACCCCTGAAGAAGACCAGATTCTCATCTCCTTTGTCCAGAAATTTGGCCATGGCAATTGGCGTGCCCTACCAAAGCAAGCAGGTAACAATTAATATCCACATCATTCTTATATTTTTAGGTCTCTCTCTCTCTTCTTTTTTTTTTTTTCCAAAGGATTATTCTTAGCCACATATCTACAAAGATGCTAACATATACGATTATTTTCACAAAAAGAAAAAGGAAATGAAGAAAAGCTTACTAATATTATTCACTCACCATTAGAGCTAGCTCCTTTGGGTTTATTGTTTGTACAAATAGAGTTGGAAATTAAGGATAGGTATAATATACATCATGTTTCTAATTTTTATTCATTTGTTTATTTATTATGTGTTTAGGGCTTTTAAGATGTGGGAAGAGCTGCAGGCTGAGGTGGATTAACTACTTACGCCCAGATATCAAAAGAGGCAACTTCACAAGAGAAGAAGAGGAAACTATCATTAAGTTACACGAAATGCTTGGCAATAGGTACGAATCAATGTTAAATTATCATCATATTTTCCTATATTATATCATTCAAGAAATAATCATTCTCATTGACCTATGAATAATCTCCATACAAAAAAGTGCATATATAACCTAATTAATCCATTAGCAGCCCACCTACACATAGCTTTCACATCTCCAACATCTTATTGGCCTATTTTTGTTTATTTTAGTTTCTTTTCGATCCATTTATAAATTTTGGATGGATCCTAATGATCATCAATTGAAGAGTTAAAATCATGTTTGGGAAACTTCTCCCGATATTTGTCATCGTGGGGCGTAGCTAGCCATTTTTTTTAAGTCAAAAAGATGCCCCCCTTCTCTTCTCTCTCTCTCTCTCTCTCTCTCTCTCTCAAATAGAGCATTTTTGACTTGGCATGAGAGCCATATAATTGTTTTAGGATATTCTCTCTCTCTCTGATACACATAACGCACGTTTACGCAACTAGGCTTATACCAAAAAACCAAAAAAAAAAAAAAAAAAAAAAGAAGCCAATTTGAAGAGTTGATGAAAGCTAGCCAGCTAAAAGATTCTCTATATCAATGAACTGACTACGATACCAATTATGAATCACATACAGCCATGCAAGGACTATAATATAATACTCAGTTTTACGTATCATTTTTTGGGCCACATCGATCACCATGACATTTTCGAATACTTAATTAGATATTTAACATACCCCGAATCAAATTTAGACAAAATCTTATTTTTTTTTAGTACAAAAGAAATCTCAAAATACTAATTGTTAATTCCTTGGTTTTCAGATGGTCAGCAATCGCAGCTAGATTACCGGGCAGAACTGACAACGAAATAAAGAACGTATGGCATACCCACTTGAAGAAAAGACTAAACAATTCAGATAACAGCAAAGATTTATCGGCTAAATATTACCGTACTACGCGTGGTGACAAAACTAAGGTCACAGACCAATCAGAATCATCTGCTCATCTTCGTGCAAGTGTTACGAGTGGTAGCCATGTTAATTCTCCACAACCGTGTTCCTCCAGCGATCTTTCATCGCTCACAGACACGTCTTTTGGAGCTGAGGAAACAACAAACGACAATGACGAAAACGACAGCATGGTAATTGTCGTAAA
>JXTB01000413.1:197350-211596 GCA_002914805.1 Parasponia andersonii
CAGTTCCCTATATCTTAATAATGGCATTATTCAAAACTTTAGCTACATCCAGAGACTCGAACACACCACCAAAGGAGAAGAGAGCATTTACGAGAGGCAAGAGTATGCCAATGCCTTTTCCTCAGAGAGCTCCTCTCCTGTCAAGTCCAACTTCTTCCTTGAGAACTCGTCAATTGCAAGTCCTGGGAAGATAACAGAAGGGAGAAACAGGTGAGGTTAAGTAGAAAAATAACAGATCCGCTGATAAACACTAGAAAATATTTATATAAATATATATATGTGGACAATAATAAAATGAGTTGTGCTCTTTGACGCATCTGATCCATCAAAACCATCCATTAAGATGGACCCATCCTAATGAATGGCTGTGATTGACCAACGCTAGCATAACTCTTTATACACAGCAGCTACACACACAGATCAAACTACTTATACAGACAGCACTCCTAGAAATAGGTGGGTTGGGCCAACCATAAAAAAACAGAAGAGGGAAAACACACAAATTTTTACAAATTTAGTCTATAGAGGATATCCCAAATAATTGTGACGAGTCAACTCTGCATTTCAGGAGTTGATCTCCTGATTTCTCTCCAATCAACCAGATTTCTTCATCAACATGCAATTTATCATAATTCACAACTATACAGTAAGTGTCACACAGATTGCAACAGAGACGAGTCGCAAATACTTTTTCAAAAGAGAGGCAAGAATAAAATGCTTCAAACAAGCATGAAGTTTAATTTCAACTCTGCCACTTAAGCATGAAACTTAAATACAAGAAGCAACACAAACGCATCAATTTTACAGATACTAGAAATTTCATATTATACTAATTCTGCTATACTTCCCTGCAATGACCAAAAGCCCTTACCTTGAACAATTGACCATTCTCCATTGCGGCTAGTCACTGGGAATGAATAAATGAGACCAGCTGGTACATTGTACGAGCCATCAGAGTACACACCCATGGAAACCCAAGTTCCCTAAAATCAAACAAGAAAACTCATGAGATCCCAATAACTAGAGGCTTTTTTTATTCATTTATCTGTTTTTTTTTTTTAATGGGATAACTCCAGTATTTTAGGCATATAGATTGTTGACATAAAAAAATCCCCAACCTCTGGAGTTCCAAGAACCCAATCGCGAATGTGATCACAAGCAGAGCTGGCAGCAGATAAAGCACTTGACAACTTTCGAGCTTTGATAATTGCAGCACCACGTTGTTGAACGGTGGTAATGAATTCTCCATTCAACCTTTGGCAACAAATAATCAGATTTACCTAAATAAAAATATTAGGTTGAACTGAAGATCAACTATTGTATTCATTATCATACCATGCATCATCAGCAACAAGCTCACGGACAGGCTTCTCCCCAGCTGGTGTTTGGACAGTTGCATGGTTGACATCAGGATACTGAGTTGATGAGTGGTTTCCCCAGATAATGACATTTTTAACATCACTAACTTGAACATTCAACCTCTCTGAAATCTGGCCCAATGCCCTGTTGTGATCCAATCTCGTCAAACAAGTGATGTTCTTCTCGGGAATTGATGGTGCAAATTCCTTCAAAATCAATGCATTGGTGTTTGCAGGGTTAGCAACAACCAAAACCTGCAAAAGAAACATAGATAACCATTAGATTATCTGAGTACATACACTAGAAAATTGTGATGCAGAACAGGAGACATGGGACACACGAATACATTTGGCAACTTTAACTGTCAAACTAAGTGAGTTAGCTACACCAAAATTCTTTTTAAAAACAGTTTATAAAGAAGATCACATTCACATGGTTGAAGCCTCAACTTGTAATCACGATGGAAAGACATCTTATGAAATAGAAGCAATCAAAGAAATATAAACTCTGGATCGTGTATTTTAGATTGCAACTCCAATTATATTAAAAGTTCAGAATCTCAAGAATTGTCATAAAAGAATACAACATGCAACTTGCAGCAAGCTGCATTTCTGAGTTTTAAATGGTCTTATTCATATGCACCATAAAAAAATAGCCAACAAAAACTTAAAAAAAAAAAAAATAATCATAATAATAATAATTAGAGAATGCCAGTACCTTGCAGTTTGCAGCAGCATGCTTCTCAAGTGCTGAGGCTTGGGCCTTGTAAATTGAGACATTCTTTGACATCACATCTTTTCTTTCCATGCCTTCTTTCCTCGGGAAGCCACCAACCATGACAGCAATGTTGACTCCGGAGCAAGCCTCCACAACATCAGTTGTTGCAATAACACCTGGTACAAGTATCACCCCACAACTTAGATCAAATAGCCCAAGTTCGACCGGAAAAACAAATCTTAGAGCGCACGATAGAGCTCCATATCATTTATCAGAATTGCAGATAGTGTAAAACAATGACACATGCCTTTAAGAAGAGGGAAGGCGGCATCCACCAATTCCATCTTCACACCATTCAATGCCTCAGCAGCAGGTGGGATATCAAGCAAGTGGAGAATCACAGGCTGGTCAGCACCCAACATAACTCCCCTAGCAATCATAGGTACAAGAGCATATCCGATTTGTCCTATAAACCAACACCCAAACAAATCGTACTTGTATAAACAGGGTTATATTTTCTAACGCAAAAACTATTCTACAGCAAAATACGAAGACTTTAACGGCTTGTTTGGTAACATTTTTATTTATTTATTTTATTTTATTTTTAAGGTGACATGAGAGGCAAAGATCTACTTAAGGTACTGCTAAAGAAAATCTCCACCGTTCTTTTCCTTTTTTTTTAAAAAAAAAAAATAAAAAATAAAAAATAAAAAACCCCACACAAAAAGTGTCTCCAAGCACCATATGACAAGATCGGACTTCATCTACTCTATTCGAAAAACGATAGACCTCTTCAATAACAATACGATATTCACAAACTCACCTGAAATAAAAGCTAAAATCAACATTTCCAAAACCCGAACTTGATCTTAAACAAATTAATCATTAAACAAAAAAAAAAAAATCAGATCTTTCCAAATTTAACGCATCAAAAATCACAGATTTCATAGAAATGGTTCTATCCCTGAGCCTTTTTCATCATAATAAAGATCTAATCGAAATGAAACACGTTAAAGCCATAGTCTTTCAAATCAGGCGTCGAATCAATAAACTACGGTATAGATAGATCTGAAGCCATAGAAATAGGTACCAGCAGCTCCAGTAACGAGGACGCGAACTGGTTCCTTGGAAGCCATAGCTGGTGATCGAGGATAGGAGAGAGAGAGAGAGAGAGAGAGAGAGGGTGATCGATCCAAACGATGCGACTTTTGGGAAAGTAAAGAGTGACAGTGAGCTTCGGCAATGGCGAGGATTAGGGGGGGAGAGACTAATTTATTATGGTGGAAAGTGAAGTTGCCAAGAGAGGATAATGATTCGTACAAGGCAAATGGCAAAGCTCGATGGATGAAACGGCTGCGTTTTGAGACTTTTAAAGGGTGACGGTGACGTAGACGGCGTTATCTTTGGGGATTCGAAAAAAAAGATGAAGAACGAACGGTGAAGAAATATTCTGTTATGATTCTTATTTGAGATTGACATTGACGTGCGAACGACAAGCGTCACGGTTCATGCGTGGCTCTTAATAAAGTAAGTTAGTTAGATCTTTTGTCAACTTTTGGCCCGCCAATGAGTTGACCTTGCTCATGCCGCCAAGTCCAACGAACGGGTGGCTCACAAATAATGGGTAATTTTAACGAAATGAGGCAGTTAGGTTTCTCACCCTTTTTTTTTTTTCTCTCCTTCAACTTTATATAAATATCGAATCTCAGTGGTGACGTTATGAGATAGTTTTGTTACTTTGTATTTTAGACATGAGCCTAAAGGTTCTTCAAAATAGATATAAGCCTAAAGGTTAGTGAATGCCGGTGCAACTAGTGTTTAGTAATGTTAAACTGTGTCGTGCTCGTTCATAATGCGATTTATTATCATATTTGCTTATTTTTCATGTCTAGTCTTATTCGTTTAAGATATAATGTTATTCTTCTAAATATAATGATTATTGTTTTTAATATTGTGTTACTTTTGTGTTTGCCTCATTTTTTATATTATATTATTTTTGTTACTTAATTAGGATTCAAATTTTCTCTCTTCCACTTATTCAGGTTTGTTCATTCCAAAATTTTCTAAACTAATTGAGTTAATTGAGGCTTTTTAATCCAAAAGCTTGTTAATTAAAGAAAAATACTTTAAAAAAAATCACAAGAACAACATTAGCAATACAAACCAAATTTTAATTATTTTCAACTTATTAAAAAGTTTGTATAGATAACAACAACCATAAATTTGATTCATGAATTATCGTTAAACTCATTTTGGCACACCAAAACATTTCTATATCTCTTAATATCGTTAAGATCAACACAAAAACATAATTCAAGTGTGAAACCTTAAACATCAGTACCCAAAATGGAATTAACATCGGACTTTTGAAGATGATATAAATTGTTTCATTTTATTTTTTCTTTTGTCGTTTTTGCTAATCTCGACCGGACAATTCGAATTTCGAATTTCGATAACCAAGTAAAAAACGACAAAGAAAATACGACATGTAATTCGCGTGCATCAAAATAAACGACATGTCGTGTGTATAAATAAACTTCGGTGAGCGCTTCTAGAAGGTACGCTACTCCTCACGCCGTTGCTGACTTGCTCGAAGAAAAGACAGAAAGATGCAAAATTCGGTGGAAGCAGAACACCTGAGTAGTTTCCCCATCGTCCTCAACCTCGGTGACTAGGGTTTCGTCTGTCAGAATCAGAGTCGTCTAGAACCAAAATTCGATCCCAACTGATCGTCCAAAGCTTCGTAAAACTCTGATTTTTCGTGTTTTCGATACTCAAAGCTTCGATTCATTTCTTCAATTATGGCTACTGCCTCAGGTACGAACATTTCTACTATTTGCCCCAATTTTGGTTAGACTTCATCTAGGGCTAAAAGTATCATTCTGGGCAAGATTCTTTAGTTTATTTGTAGTGTGGGAACTCGGTAAAATTTTCGTAAATGAGTATTTTTCCGGGGGAATTTGATTGGGTTTGAATGATTTATAGTCATGTGTCTTTGAATTTATTATTTCATATAATTTATTGTAATGTATGGTGTTTTTCAGTGGCGTTTAAATCTAGGGAGGATAATAGGAAGCAACTTGAATTGGAGGAAGCTCGTAAAGCTGGGCTTGCACCAGCCGAGGTTGATGAAGATGGGAAAGAGATTAATCCTCATATTCCTCAATATATGTCATCTGCTCCTTGGTATATTAACGCAGAGAGACCGGTAAGCTTTAGACTTCTGAGGTTGCTAACTTATCTTTGTGAGAATCTAATGGCAATACTGCGTATTCATGCAGAATTGTTCGTTCTTTTGATTTGTTTCTGTCTAGAGTTTGAAACATCAAAGGAAATGGAAATCGGATCCTAATTATACGAAATCATGGTATGATAGAGGTGCCAAAATATTTCAAGCTGAGAAATACAGGAAGGGAGCGTGTGAGAAGTAACTTTTAACTTTTGTTGCTTTTTCCTTTTCTCATCTCCTTGTATTTTTCTACTATATAAATGATTGCTTTTACCTTTATTAAGATTTTGTTATGAAACTTCGTATGTACGGAGACTTGGTTTAACTTATTTCTATATTTGTTACTCTTTTCGAGATACAACTAATTCAACTTGAGTTATGAGACACTATTTCTATTTAGTGGGTATAATGTTTCTATTAGACCTTCTATAGTCATGCATTTTTTACGTTGGCTCTGGGAATGTTGCAAACTTGAATGAGAATTCCACATCTTTCTTTGTTGCTTGAAGATCAAGTCATTTTGTTTCATCTATGGTGTAGTTTTGATTTCTGTGTGAACTTCATTATTCAGTTGCTTTTGACAGCTGTGGAGCCATGACACATGATGTAAAGTCTTGTATGGAGAGGCCTCGAAAGATAGGAGCAAAGTGGACTAACATGCACATAGCACCTGATGAGAAGATTCAGACGTTTGAATTGGATTATAATGGCAAACGAGACAGATGGAATGGTTATGATGCATCAATTTATGCTCATGTCATTGAGAGATATGAGGCAAGGGATGAGGCCTGAAGGAAGTACCTGAAAGAACAACAGCTGAAAAAATTAGAGGAGAAAAATAATAAGCCAGATGGGGAAAGTGCAGGCAGTGTTGATGATGATTTTGAAGATGCACTGAAAGTTGATGAGGCAAAAGTTGATGAAAGCAAACAGATGGACTTTGCCAAAGTTGAGAAGTGTGTTCGTACAACAGGTGGTGGAAGCACTGGAACTGTTAGGTATGCTTCGTTCACTTTTTGTGTCTTCTTTATTTGTTAATTAAGCTTAGATTACTTCACTACTATACCCTTCCGCTGCAGTATAATGTAAATTTGTGTCTCTTACAGAAATCTGCGTATTCGGGAGGACACAGCTAAATATCTTTTAAACCTTGATGTCAATTCTGCTTATTATGATCCTAAAACACGGTCCATGAGAGAGGATCCTCTTCCTGATGCTGACCCGAATGAGAAGTTCTATGGAGTGAGTGTCCTTGAGTTTGTGGACCTTGTGTAACATTCTTCGTACTTTCTATTTTGTGAATGTAATTCATGAGTTTGATGTGTTATCGTGCTATTGACACAGGGGGATAACCAATTTAGAATGAGTGGGCAAGCATTGGAGTTCAAGCAACTTAATATTCATGCATGGGAAGCATTTGAAAAGGGCCAGGATATCCACTTGCAAGCTGCTCCATGTCAAGCTGAACTGCTGTATAAGAACTATAAGGCCATTAAGGAGAAGCTGAAGTCACAAATGAAAAGCACCATAATGGAGAAGTACGGTAATGCTGCAAGTGAAGAAAACCTTCCAAGGGAGCTTCTCTTGGGACAAACTGAGAGAGAAGTTGAATATGATCGTGCAGGCAGAGTTGTAAAAGGCATGGTATGGTATGCAGTCGCTTAAAAGAATCCAACTGGTTTCAACTTTTTTGCTTCTGAATAATATTTATCATGACTTAAGCCTACTGAACTATACTTTGGTTCCAACTTCTTGGGTCTTTTTGCTTTTACTTTTTTACATCATATAAATAAGTAGTATACTCAGATCTTGAAATATGCTGCATCCTGAGACTTGTGCTACAGCTCAATTGTCTCTAAATTATTGTCCGGATTTTTCCGGTTTGTGATGTAATCATAATTGGGAATTGGTCAAATGGCTTTATTTGAAGTTAGCTGCGTGTGTCTAAGATGTTGTGGTCGTTTTCTTGTAGAAGTTAAGACAAGGTAGACATAAATCATGTAATTGTTTATTGTGTAAAATAAATTGTGGTTGAGCTCTGCCAACTTTTTCATACTTCAAATGTTTCATGAAATTGGAAGTATGCTTGTAAAATTTTGTTCCCAGCATCATTTAATACTTCTTTTGTTCTTTTCTCTTCTTTTGGCTTTTGAAGGAGACATCCCTCCAAAAAGCAAGTATGAGGAACATGTTTTTATCAATAACCACACTAGTGTTTCGATCCTTTAAGCTTCTTAATGTTTCGATCCAATGCTTTGCCTTTTCCATTCTGATTTGATTTTTGAACTTGTCGCAGAGAAAAATCTTCTACTTGGGGAACGGATATACCTGATGACGTGGTCCTCGACCGGAAAAAACTTGCTGAAGCTCTTAACTTGCTGAAGCTCTTAAGAAGGTGAAATACCGGATTTACCGGTTTCACTTTTTGATTCTCTATCATACTGGAAGTAAATGTATATGCTTAATTATTCAACATGGCCATCTATTTAGCAGTTTTATTTTCCACACTTTCTCACAGAGCGTTATTTTTTATTTTTTATTTTCCTTATTCTTACATAGTTAAATGTGTTCTGTTTTGCCAGGAGGATGAAAGAAAGAAGGAAGAGAAAGATGAAAGAAAACGCAAGTATAATTTTCGATGGAACTGCAAGGTATTAGATTTTGTTCTCTTTCACCTCGATTCATGTTTAATTTTAGCCTGCACATTTTATCTCCCTGCTTTTGGTGTTCATAAATTCTATGCAATGGGTATTTATGCAATGGCTTCTTCAGGTTACTGCGGAGGATATGGAGGCCTGGAGGATGAAGAAGATTCATCACGATGATCCCATGAGAGTTTTTCTGCACTAATGTTGACCATCAATTTTGTTTGTATACTTTAATCGTTTAACTCTTAATTTGAGCATGTTGGTGTCTGAACTTGGGAGACAATTAAAGGAACTTCCGAGTCCCTGTTTGCCATGGCTTTTCAAATTTAGTGGTATTTTACCATGTTTAGATCCTTGGATAGTTTACCATGCCGTGCCTACTACATGGGACAATTAAACAATTGAGGATGCTAAATCTGTATCATTACTGTAATTTGTGGTAACTAAAATCCCTCTCTCTCTCTCGTTTTATTGTTGTATGAAGATTCTCTGTTACCGGAGAAAACGGGGAATAAAGAAAAATAAACTATGCAAGGCTAGCTTTATCCCGTGTCTGATTTGGTAATATAAGCTACTAGGAGAACTCGTGATTAGAAACCAAGTAGTATGCTATGTTAAGAATAATGAAGACGATATGTTCCAATTTTTATTCAGAGTTGAGACCTAAAAAACGTACTCTTCAATTTTTATAGAGGTAAAAGAAAAAAAAATACATATATATGTATAGCCAAAAGTAAGCGTTCCCTGGACAAATAAATCGAAAAACCAACAACCAGAAGCGAAACCAGAAAGTAGTAACTAAGTTATACATGATAAAGTCCCACACGAAGTATCGTTACCAAACTGACTATATAGTTTAAACTCCCACATCCTTCTGAAAAACCAATGTGTAATTCATCACTGTACACAATACATATGCCAAACAAAGAGACTGAAAATGAAAAGAAAAAAGTTTCAAACCCTTGGACCATTCAAGCGTCTAGAATTAACATTATATCTTGTATACCAAAAAATAAAAAGTATGAAAGAATTAGACTTAACTCATTTTAGCTAGGCACTGCGAATTAACATCTCCTGGAATTCAAGAATGGACTTCTCCTTCTGAAGTTTCATATCTTGCCTGAAATTGCTAATGAACTCCTCAGCCCTCTCGTCCACTCCTCGGAGCTGCGGCGACGAAGCTACCACCACCTTCCACGCATCTTCGACGCTATATATACTCTTACTACTTATTCTCTTCAAATCCTTCCCACCATGATCATCTTCAGCCACTTGTTTACCCTTATAATCCTCCTTATTACCACTCGTTCCAGCTTGGTCGGCATGCATATTTTTATTGTTGAAACGAACAATATTACTCTTGTTGTGCGTATTTTTAGTAGTAGTGGAGGCAGAGAAGACGACAGGCTCCGCCGTGGAAGCGAAGAGCTCGTCTATGTGTATCGCCGCTAAGCTCTTGTAAATAGGCCGAGAGGTGTGGTTGTTGTAATAGTAAGTACTCTGGCGACGACGAGAGCTGGAGTTGAAAGGGTTGGAAATGGTACGTAGTTTGGTGGGGAAAAAGGATTGGAGGCAATAAAGGAGACGACGACTTGTCGTTTTGATGGCTTCTGGGATCGAGTGTTTAATAAGTTTGATCATCCTTGGTTGTAGTCTGGTTGCGAAGCTCTTCCATGCTTTCTTAGCAGGAGAAAGCTTCTTCCCTAGGCTCCAGCGAGACATTAAAAGTGGAGGTGGATGGTTTTGGTTGGAGAGAAAATCAAAGTGAGCTATGATAATATTCGAACTTAAGTTTGAAGAGAGAGTACGATATATGTATATATATATCTGTATATGGTGTGAGAGACATACTTCATGTATAAGAGGATAGGTTTCTTCCTGTCGTTCTATTGACCGGTGGTTTGGTTTTTGGAGGATTTTTATTTTATTTTATTTGAAGTAATGGCAAAAGCAGAAATAAAATTAAATTATGAAGTTTTTTTCCTAGTCAAAGCAATTCTAATAATCACTTTCGGCAGCATTAGGAGGCCCCGGCTGGAAGCCAGCCAAACTTGGGCCCTAAGTTATAGATTATTGACGATAGCCAAATCAAATACATATATAAAGATCAAAGTGCACTCAATTTGGTGGTGGGGTCCGATTGATTCCCATGTAGTACTTATAATGTGCTATTTTTTGTGCCTATGTATATGGTACACCAATTTATAGAGCATGGAGATAAAAGAAACTAAAGAAGGAAAAAGGAAAACATTAGTACTAAAATTAGATGCAACTGCTAAGCTAACTAACTAAATCAAACACGAAAACCAAACCTGTAACTAATCGACCATATTTGATTCAGAACTTATAGCGAAAAAGATACGTTTTTTCCTTTGGTCGATTAGACCATTCAAATAAATACAACTTTATTATTTGGGCAATTTGTGTGGACTATGGAATGGATGGATGGCATTGGCAAGGCATGTTGCCTTTCCAACTCGTAAAGAAGAAAATTACTTTATCAACTTTTTCTTTTCTTCTTCCCCCCCCCCCCCCCCTCCTTTTTTTTGGGTGGGTTCTAGGGACAAAAAAGCAGTGGCGCTTCTTGTCATTCCTAACTTGCTTTCCAGGTCATTCTAAATCTTAAGATCATTCTTTTACACCTGAGATCAATAAAGTTCTTCCAGAAAGTCATCGATCTAACAATACCAATTCGTGATCCATACCGCTAAGCTATTAGGGCATCCTCTCTCTCTCTCTCTCTCTCTCTCTCTCTCTCTCTCTCGTTTATCAAATTAACGTTAATTACTAATTTTTGATTAACTGAAGAATGAAAATGGAGACTTCAAATACGTGTGGTGTCGATAAAACCTCGGTAATTTTACGGCACTACGTACTGTTGATGGAGGTTTTATTAACAATAAATTTAGAAAAAATTAAAAGATGTGGCTTGGGCGAATTGAGTTATTAATCAAAGCAAGTAAAAAGAGAGGATTTTATAGTGGTTCAGTCCCGAAAAAGATGAGCTTACATCCACTGTTTTTCACTATTTTATGGAGAATTACAAGCACTCAACGTTACAATGTCTCGTCTGAAAATTCCTCTCAAATTGGGAGTCGGAATTCTCAAGTCTGGAAATTGGAAAACTGAAAAGTAATTGGAATACTCAAAACTTGATCCTCTCCTTTGGAACATTGAGTCCCCTTTATATAGGTAAAGGTAACCCTATGTCCCTATGTTCCTAATTGTGAAAACGGGTAATTATACAATCGGGTAACACAATTTAAGTAACAACATAATTGGATAACTACTCAAAACGGGTAACTAGTTGATCATAAATAGGAGACTTGTATTTCCCTTTCCTTGTAGGTTTCCTGTTTGACATAGCATATACTTGTTTCCCTTTTCTTTCGGAAGAGGTCGCCCACAATATATACAGAGAAAGTCACACATAACTTATGCAAAAAAGGTCACACAACTATATGGAGGAGGTCGCATATAACTTGTGGAAGAGGTCGTACATATCCAATACGAAAGAGGTCGAACTTAACCCTTATACGACCTTAGGATTTTAGACTGCACAACAATTGCCCCCCAGCTCCATTAGTTCTTTAGGACGAAATGGAGTTTCTAATTACCGTGCGACCTTAAAAACGTGATGTCATGACCTAAACTTGAGGTCTCTGAAGAGTCGAAGAGTCGCCAGATTTCAAATCTCATCTCTCAAGATCACGCGTATCTTTTTTCTGACGGAACGGAACACGTGTAGCCTTTTCTGAAAGAGCAGAATTCGAGGAAGTCTAATGATATCAATCGTCTCTCTTTTAAAACCAAATCTTTTCAAATTTTAAACAATTCTGATTTTTCGGAAAGAATCAAATCCCGCGCAAACTTCGGCCTTCAGATTTAAAAATTAAATTCCCTGATCTACGGCTGTGATTTAACGGTGCTTGGAATATAAATATCAGAAACCAGCCTGTTCCTGTTTCATTTTACTGCTTCCATCTCAGAAAATATCGAAACTTCAGAGAACCCTCGAGCGCCGTTTCATCCTTCAGCTCGCACAATCACAGCTTCTTCTTCGACGAAGTTCAAATCATCTCAAATCCTCCACTTCTGAAAAAAGGTCAATTCATTTCTTTTTTTATTTCTTCTGTTCTTGAAAGAGTGATTTCAATCTTTAGGAATAAAAACTCATCCCACACTAAAGTGAAATGAGAATTTTTTTTTTTTTTACACTCCCCCTTTTTTAGTCCGTAGGGTAGATTTACTAGATAATAATCAGAAATGAACCTGTGAAAAGAATTTCTAGGTTCTGATACCCTACTTTATTTCCTAACAAACTGCTCGAATATTTATTTTCTGATGAACTGCTCGAATATTTACTAATGAACTGCTCGAATATTTTTATGAATCCGTAGACCTTTTAGGAATGAGCTTGCTTGCTTAGTACAGTCTTAGGATGAATACCCAAAATGCTGGCATAGTGAGAATCCTCGATGCCTGAATCTCTACATATTTCTTTTCAGATGTCTAGTAGTGAGGAATTTAGAGAAGGGAATGCGTTTTCCAGAGAATCTAACTCGAGTGTTAGCTCCATTAACCTCGAAGACTATCTCGAGACAGAAATAACAGGGGCCAGATAGAGTAGTCCTCGAATAGGCGATCTCCCCCAGGATCAGTGGCCCAGACATATCAGGAATGCCCCTGCATTTTCATCTGGCTACCAATACATAGAAGGGAATTGGTCATGTACCAATGTACGGACGAGCTGCACATCGAACAAACTCAGCAAAATTGCGAGCAGCTATAAGATCACCATACCCCTTCGTCTACCAATGGAATTTAACCGACCACACACTCCCCCACATGGACTCGCTTCTTTTTCTGAGGCAGTCCTCAAGTGTGGTGTGCATCTCCCACTCCATCCGTATATAAAATCAATTATTGATTACTATGGGGTCGTCCCTTTTCAATTGACCCTTAATACCTATAGATATATGGTAAGTTTGTATATAATGTACCATAAACTAGGTTTAGAAACCCCTTCTCCTGAAGAATTTGCTTGGTTCTACCAAGTAAAATCAAATCCGTCAGATCTCGGCTTCTTCTATGCGAGCAAATGGTCGAATCAGGCAATAAAAACAATCTACGGGGTTCGCAACAACATGGGAAAATGGAAAAATCTATTTTTCCATTTTGACTATGCAGCTAACGGCTTCTTTCAGAATCCCGATAGGTAGTCTTCCAATTTATTGCCTTGTTTCTATATTTATTCTTATACTGATCGCATTCAAATGTCATCGCAGATAATAAGGATCGACCCGAACTCTCCAGGGAACAGCTCACAAGAGTATATAAAATCAACGACCTTCCAATTGAGGAATTTAATTGGAAGATACTAGGTACTTCGAATAATCTGGTCGCTTGCGGTCTGCTTCCGAAGGGTGCCGCGTTCCCAGACCCCCCGGTTCTCTCGTCTAGGCCATCGAGCTCGAAGAAGAAGCCAAGGAAAAGGACAGACTTAGGTGCCTCATCTTCAAAGATTAGAAAACGAAAAGCACCAGCCACACCTCTACGCTCAGAACCTTCACCTCCAGAGACAGTGTCACCACCAGCTCCTCAACCAGCTCTACAAGAATAAGGTAATTACACGCTCATTCTAATTACCTTTATACTATATTTCCTCGCTCACTTACATATTTGTACGGAGATGGTCATTGGTAGCGGCTTGCGAGCACCACCTTTAACACTCAGGTCCATGGCAAAAACTAAGACACCCGAGAGTACCCCGCCATCAAAAGGGAAGGAGAAGGTCGACTGCTCGAAGAAGAGAAAAATTACCTTCGAGGACTTCCCAGTAAGCTCGCCTCCTCCACAATCATCTCAGCCAGTGAGTCATCCTGAACCCCCCACCGAGGCTGCTACTTCTTCGGAACTGACCTTAGCAGACAAGGGTGATGAGCTCTTCGCACTCCTCAACCAATTACCAGAGAAGGCTGGTATGAGCACAGCTTTTATTGACCGCTTCACATCTGAGGAAGGTTGGGAGCGGATGAAGCGACATTCTACCAAGGTCGCTTTTGGATCTACAATGAGGATGCTGGCCACTATAAGCGTTTTTATCTTCTCTCCGTGTGTATTCTTTTGGTGTTAACTTAGAGATTTATATATATATATATATATATTTTTAGACTGCGGCTGCCGCTGTCCTGATGCACGATCCAGTTCTCGAATGCTTGGAGAAAGCTGAGAAAGTTGAAGAAATAACACAAGCGTTCGAGAACTCGGAAAAGGCTCGGGAGGAGGAGAGA
>JXTB01000413.1:215048-257566 GCA_002914805.1 Parasponia andersonii
TATAACCCTCGATCAGTGATGAATGAGGTGTGTTCTTCATCTAGCTCGTATATGGGGATTTGGTTATATCCTGAATATGCGTCCATGAAGCTCAAAAGTTCATGCCCCGACGTCGTATCTACAAGCTGATCGATTCTTGGAAGAGGGAAGCTGTCTTTAGGACATGCTTTGTTGAGATCGGTGAAATTAATACAGGTCCTCCACTTCCCATTAGGTTTTTTTACCAAGACCAAATTTGCAAGCCAGTCAGGGTAGAAAGACTCTCTTATGAACCCAATTTCGAGCAACTTCTCCACCTCTTCTTTTAATGCGACGTAGCGTTCTGGATTCATGGCCCTTCTTTTTTGTCGTACAGGCTTTTTTGACGGATCTATGTTAAGACGGTGGGATATGATCCTTGAATCAATCCCTGCCATATCCGAATGCTGCCATGCGAAGACGTCCAAATTAGACTTCAAAAAAGCGATCAATGAAGCTCGCACAGGTCCTTAAGCCTCTGTTCCAATCTTTAAAGTCCTAGAAGAAAGATCGAATGATAAATCTTCCAGGTCTTCAACGGGTCCAGTTCTAACTTCATCGTCACTTTCTCGAGGATCGAAGTCTTCACTGGTCGTTTCGATTGACGCTTTCACTGACGATCCGACTGAGCATTCGCTTGCTGTCTCGACTGACGTTTTGTCCGCTGCCACGACTGACGCTTTGCTCGCTGCCACGACTGATGCTTTATCCGTTGCCACGACTGACGCTTTGTCCGATAGGTGGACCATCATTGCGCGAGATGTCATATCCTTTGCTACAAGTTTTAGCGAGTTGTTATAACATGTCCTCGCATCATATTGATTTTCTCGCACCTCACCTATCCATGTTGGGTCAGAAACTTCATTGTTAGATGGTAGATTGAGGTGACAGCTCGAAGTTCCCTTAATGTCGGTCTTCCTAGCACAGCATTGAAGGCAGTTGGGCAATCTACCACCAAATACTGGGTCATTATCGATGAAACCCTTGGAAAGGTCCCAACACTGACCATCAGTCCAATCATGCCCATAGGCATCAGGCTGTCACCAGTAAAACCATAGAGTGGAGTGGCGGCAGGTTTCAGGTCGCTCTCATTCAATCCTATCTTCTTAAAAGCGTCGAAGTACAGGATGTCCACAGCACTCCCGTTATCGACCAATACTCGCCACAACTGTATGCTTCCACAGTTAATTTTTATGACCAGCGCGTCATTATGCGGGTAATAGACTTCCCTTGCATCCTGCTCAGTGAAGGTAATATCCATTTCTGGTACTCGTTGAAGCTTGCGTGGTCACTGCTCAAGATACATGACGTTGGTTAATGGCTGCTGTCGAGCTTCTCGCGCATATCTGTCCTATGCTCGCTTGGAATCTCCTCCAACGTGCGGTCCTCCGAAAATAGTTCGCACCTCACGCTGAATTTCTGGAGGTCTCTGTTGGTCTTCTTCCTGCCTTTCGTCGCTCTGCCTGGTGTACTGCCGCAATCGTCCCTCTCTAATCAGTCTTTCAATTTCATCTTTCAGGGCAAAGCAATTATTAGTATCATGCCCAATATCATTGTGATATCGGTAAAACTTGTTGGGGTCGCGCTTTGTCCTGTCCCACTTCATTGGTTCTGGTTGTCGGAATCGCTCCTTCTGGTTTGTGACCGCATAGATATGATCTATGAGCGCGTTCAATTTAGTGTGATTGTTAAACCTCATGGGAGCTTTTGAAATCTCCTGCCTTTTGGGTCTAGGCTGATTCTCATTTGTCTGTTCATTATTCCTCTTGTTTTTCTTATTACTGATGTTGTTGGTAATGACCGCATCTTTACTCGCATCTGTCCTTCCTCCTATTTTAGTCTTTTGAAGATTCTCACGTGAAGATTCTAACCTCAGATGCCGACCAACTCTTCGGTAGAAGTCTTCGAGAGTTCTACACTCTCGCTCAAGTAATTCCTCCCAGAGTTTTGTTTCTGGTCACACCCCAGCCATCATAAGAGTAAGAACTCATCCTTCAGGTGGGTTGTTGACCTTTGCTAGCTCTGAAGTGAATCGATTGAGATAAGACCGTAGAGTCTCCTCTGGACCTTGCTGGATCGCGGACAAACTAACAAGCGGAACAGTGAAATTCTTTGCGGCTTGAAACTGTCTTAAGAACGCCATCTGTAATTATTGCCAGGATGAAATTGAGTCGGATTTAAGTCCTCGGAACCACTTCTTTGCTGCTCCTGAGAGTGTTATAGTGAAACATCTGCAGCATGCTTGATCACTAACCCGATGAAGTTCCATCAAGTCACTGAAGTGATCCATATGGTCCTGTGGATCAGTTTTCCCATCAAAAGTGTTAATGGTGGGAAGTCTGAATCCAGTGAGAAGGGCTGCAGCTCGAACCTCCTCGCTGAATGGCGACTGACGATACCCATCAGCGAGCTCATCGTCCCAACCAGCAAGTGCGTCTAATGCGATCCTTAAATTGTGAACATCGACGTTCAGAGAGAAAGCATCATCCCTTGCTGGCGGTACAAGCGGCCTTCTTCGTTATCCTGTTTCATGGCAGGTTGGTCAGGTAGAGTCTTCTGCGATCTGTGAGAGGAATCCAGTGAAATAGTGCGATGAGACCGACTTTGGTCATTGTGATGCGATACAGATCGATCATGACTACGTCGTCACTCCAAATACTGTCTTAGGTCTGCAGGATCTTATCTTGACTCTCTGCCGATTCTTTCGAAGACGCTTCTCGATGATCGTCTCTATTCGCCGCTCAAACGATCTTAACTATTAGTGGATTTACGAGAAGGTTGTACACGATCACGGTTCGTACTTGAACTCTCCGTACCAGATTCTGGAGGCAAGTTTGCGACCTTGCCTTTCCCTTTGGAGATGCGATCTTCATGACGCTCTTGCTGAGTTCTTGGCTGGCCGCGTCTTCTCGTCTCTAGGATCTGTATTCCTTTCTCAGGTAATTGAGTAGGACATTCTTTGGGACGTTTGTGTTGTGGTGGGGTCACCATCCGCCCTTCAGCAAGTCGTCACAGGATGTCATTGATCTGGTTAGTGACTTGCTGAAGGTTCACCAGCGTCTCCTCCATACAATCCTGTCTCTGGGAAAGGTTTTCTGTTACGGTCATAGTAGGCTGATCCGGAGCAGGGTCTGCTTGTGTAGCAGCAGTACTTTGAAGTTGGTTTTGGCTAGTTCTGGTGACTCTGGTAGTGTTTCTAGTGTTTGCCATTTTTTAAAAAGTTGAATTTGACAAACTTTTCCGCCGGAATAGCCCTCCTTCTAGCACCAATTGTTGATGGAGGTTTTATCAACAATAAATTTAGAAAAAATTAAGAGATGTGGCTTGTGCGAATTGAGTTATTAATCAAAGCAAGTAAAGAGAGATGATTTTATAGTAGTTCAGCCCCGAAAAAGATGAGCTTACGTCCACTGTTTTTCACTATTTTATGGAGAATTATAAGCACTCAACATTACAATGTCTCGTCTGAAAATTCCTCTCAAATTGGGAGTTGGAATTCTCAAGTCTGGAAATTAGAAAACTGAAAAGAAATTGGAATACTCAAAACTTGATCCTCTCCTTTGGAACATTGAGTCCCCTTTATATAGGTAAAGGTAACCCTATGTCCCTATATTCCTAATTGTGAAAACGGGTAACTATACAATCGGGTAACACAATTTAAGTAACAACATAATTGGATAACCACTCAAAACGGGTAACTGGTTGATCATAAATAGGAGACTTATGTTTCCCTTTCCTTGTAGGTTTCCTGTTTGACATAGTATATACTTGTTTCCTTTTTCTTTCGGAAGAGGTCGCCCACGACATATACAGAGAAAGTTGCACATAACTTATGCAAAAGAGGTCACACAACTATACGGAGGAGGTCGTATATAACCTGTAGAAGATGTCGCACATATCCAATACGGAGGAAGTCGAACTTAACCCTTATACGACCTTAGGATTTTAGACCGCACAACACGTATTAAATAGAATACGTACTTACGTACACAAAATCATGTTTATAAAAAGTTCAATACTGGAGTACTTACAATTCAAAACTGATTAATTGCAGATTAACTAGTTGGAGAATGGAGATATTAACGCGGAGAAAAAGAGGGACACACTAACTATAAACGTACATCACAAGTCGTGAAGGAATTCCCCCCCAACAACTAGGAAAATAACAAGTGGAAAGGTTTTAATAGATTTTTTTTTTTTTTTTTTGGGAGGGGGTTGCTGGAAGGTTCCAATAGAGGTTAATGTGTCAAGTTGGATTCTAACGTGATTGAAGCATATGCCAACGGAACGGTAGGTTTCGTATCTAGCCGGCCACTACATTGTTGTGCGCTCGAGCTTGTTACACTAACTCTATAACCGGCTATATTACGCACCCAATCGATATAATTAAGGTTCGAGCACCTATGGTTCAAGTCATCATACAATGTGCGCAATAAAATGTACAACACGTGCAATCATTAATTAAGCCTTGATCAGGATTAATGTCGCCCAACTCTATCTTGTGGATACCGTCAAATCCATCTAAATATTCGCTCAACTCTTATCTGGTTTATGGTTTTACATCTAAACAAGCTACATTTTTTTACACCTAGCAGTTAATAATAAAATCTAGTTAAACAGCCTTTTCAAAAAAAAAAAAAAAAAGGAGTTAAACAACAAACAAAAGAAAACAAATACGTCACTCTAATGAGTACAGTTAAAGAAACCATTTTTTTTCATCAAGTTTTCTACTCAAAATGACAAGACGATTCTTAATCGCGCATAGTTTAAACACTGCTATCATCATGAGCTTTCAAAGATATGATCTATTTTTTGAAAAATAAATATTATCACATTAGTGGGTGTAGAAAACTATTATATATAGCACAACATTTGAACCTGGAAATTGCAAATTCAGTACATCAAGCTGGAAAACTAGCTCCATTTATGGCTATTGATTGTAATTTCATCTCTCGTTTTGTAGCATATAAACTGGCCCAAAGGGCCATAGTTTGTAATTGTGCAGGGGTAACAGAAAAGGGCGTGGATGGGATTGTTTGGGGTCTTTATTTTCTTTTTTAGTACTAAGTTCATATCTGATTTTTTTTGGACCAAAACTTAGGACTAAATAGAGAAAGAAAAAATGGGTTTTCTAATTTGCCGTTGGTCAAAAGTGAGGACTTGGTATGTGGGAGCATTAAATTGATGTCATTTCATTTTTTTATAATTTTCTCTCTTTTCATTTGTATTTTCATTTTCTCCTCTCTTTCTATCACTTTTTCTTCTCAGTCCTCTCTCTGAAACCAGAGTTTGGTTTTCATCTCATGAAAAATATGAAAACACTTTCTCTTCTCTTGCTTGATTAATATCTCTATCTCATGAAGAATATGAAAGTTTGGGTATTCTCTCTCTCTCTCTACCCTTTTCTTTCCCTCTTTCTTAATAGCTTTTTTACTGTTTATGGTTAATAATGAGTAAGGGATGTTTGAAGGAGGACCATAATACTAATCTGAGCAATAATGAGTTAAAAATTTTATATTTTGGTGTATTCATCGTCTTATCAATGTCTTATAGATTTCGTTGTCATACCATAGGTCAAAGTGATCTTAGCATATGATCAAGACTAACTTGACCTTAGGTCAAAATCATTTTGACTTTTGGTCAATGTGATACTGACCTTTGAGGTCAATTTAATCTGTGATTTTGACTTTTGGTCAATGTGATACTGACCTTTGAGGTCAATTTAATCTTAGCCTGGATACAAAATATTTTGAATAGTACCTCATCATTTTGAAGTCATTTCTCTTTCATTTATTAAATATATGAATTTATGTATCATGGAAGACATTATTACGAGGATATAATTTTTGTGTTATTTTGTGGATATGAAAATTTCTCTTCTCATTAATGGGACCGTTTGTGTGGAGTTCATTTAATTAGGACTCAATTGGGATAAATTCTGAGATTATAGTCCGAAAGAAATCACAACAATCAGATCAGTACTTACACTAAATTTGAATTATTTTTCACCTATAGTCAAGATATTTTTAACTTGGAGTCAGGAAGTTCTTGACCTAGGATCAAGAAATTTCTGACATATTGTCAAAAAATTATTGATTTGGGGTCAAGAACTTCTTGACGACAAGTGATGATTTTTTTTGACTTAGTTCTTGATTTAAGTTCAATAAGTTATTAACTTAGAGTCAAGTTTTATCTTCAAGTCAAGAAGTGATTGACTTAGAGTTATTAACTTAAGGTAAACAAGTGATTAATTTGGAGTCAGTAATATTTTCAGTAAAGGTCATGACGTTAGTACTTAGGTATAGTTTAATATGAAATTTGATTACGATGTTATATATAATATATTCTTAAATTTATATATTTTCTCAAAAATAATTTAGCATGAAGTTAAAAATAACTTGAGAGTAAGTGTAAAATAATTTGATTTATAATAAAAAATAATCTGACATAAGGTAACTCTAATAGACTATTAATTCAAAGCCCATAAAGTTGTTCTTGACTCTAGGTCAAGTTTTACTAATTAACTTGACCTAAGGTCAAGTAATAATTGAAATAGAAAGTATGCCAAACGTCACCTATGGAATAAATAAACTAAACTTCACTAAAAAGTATGCTAAATGAATAATTATAGACAAGATGATAGTTATGCCAATACAACAAAACAAAAGTAAAAACTAGATATGAATAACGAAAAAAATTGTCTAAGACATATACACAAAATAAATCATTGTCTTTTCCCTATAAATTGGATCATTTCTATTGGCCAGTTTCAGCTCCTTTTTTTGCAATGTATGATAATACAACTTACATGCAAGCTTATGATGTAAGTATTTCATCCTCTTTGTAGTGACCTTGGTAACAAGCTTGTCAGACATCACAAACTCACCGTACTTCATCACAAGCATCACATAGTCTCCGCTAGAAAATTGTAAAACATTAAGTTAAATTAAACAAGTAAAGATCAAGTGAGATCTGACCTAAGATCAAGTGTGATTTGACCCAAGGAAGATTAAGAAGAACTTAATCTCATATCTAGAAGGACTTTACTCTACGTCAAGAAATCCCATAAAGAGTTTTACCCAAAATTATCTCTACAACAAATAAGAAAATGATACACACATAGATAAACTTACCAAAATTACCAAAAAATCTCATTCTATGACACAAAGAGAAATGGACATAAATAAACTCAAAAAACAAGGATTTTGCATGAACACTATTAAAAAAAAAAATCGAACTCGTCTATCATGTTCTATTAGACTCTTTTCTTTTTAACCGACCGATGCATTAGGATCTTTTTTTCTTTTACTATTTTCTTCTTTTTTGGAGAGTTCTCGATCTCGATGTAAAGTTTTAGCATAATGGATTTTAGCCATTTTGGGACTTTTTTGGTTCGTTGAGACAAGAATAATAGGTTAAAGATCTTAAAAACTAACTTCGGTTCAATTCCATAACGATTTTTGATGATTTTTAATTCTCTTTTTGTGAGTTTTTTGTTTTAGTTTTGAGAGAAAATAGAAAATGGAGAGAGAAAGAGAGAGAGAATTGGAGATGGAAATGAGAGAAGAGGAAGAAATAGAATTTTATGGAAAAATATAAAATCATGTCAATCAATAATAGGTAGGGTCATATTATTGAGTTAGCTGGGAGTTCTCAGAGAGTATTTAGTCATTTATTTCGTGTAGGCTCCAATTTTTTGTTATAAGAAAACTTATTAAAGAATCTGGTCACTAAAAAAGTCAAAATGACCCAAATATCCATATCTTTTTTTTTTCCTAGGAATAATCCCTCATGAGTCCATCCTTATGATCTTCTGTAACTCTGTTCTTTGGAATTTCCAGGGTGCCCAAAGATGTTTTTTTAATGAAATATCTATGGTGTTTAACAAAAGAAAAATAGCACAACATTTGAATTTCCTAATTTTACTAGCTAGTTCGTACTAATTTGCTTGATTCATATCCAAACATAGATATATATATTTTTCACGGTATTATATATATTCTTTGAAAGGTATAGCCTTTCATGAGAAAAGTTGAAGCACATGCTCAAATTGGGTTCCAATTTGTACATAGCCTATAAAACAAAAGTATATACTGACTACTGATTAGAACGTCTTCGCCGCCAGTACTCATAATTGATGCAACTTCTTTCTAAAATAAACGAGACTTTTGAATCTACCAGACTATTACTATTAATTAGTGTTGTATAGACGCATTATCATTTCCCACCTAGACATGATCTAATAAATATTTTTTTAATTATATATATATATAAGTTTCAAATATTTTTTTAATCTATTTATAGATAATATTTTTTAGTCGTTGGATCTTTGTGTAATAATTACTATAATTTAAGTAGTTAGAAAAAAATATTTATTATTTAATATTATTTATTACTTTTTATATAAAAAGATGTATATAATGATTTTAAAATATATATATACAGGCACCAGATTGTTTTTGCCAATTTAAATTTAAAATTAGATAGGCACCAGATTGGAGAGGCTGTGGGCCGTGGATTGTGTTTACATATAGGTATGTTAATATTCGGAAGCTATGTATGGAGGAAGAGAAGCTCCACAATTTCTAGATTGATCGAAAAAAGAGGTTATGGTGCATTTTGGGTCAGATTCACTTAATTCCCGCGTTCGTCCAAAATGCCGTCTACTCTATTTACTATCTGGATTTTTCAAACTTCGGATTTTTTTCATCAAGAGAAAATTCAAACTTGGATATTAGTAATGGGGCATAGGTTGGATTGGACCAAATAATAATGTTGTACTCAAAATCGAACAGTTGTGCTTATTAGTTCAACGAATGTTAAGTAAATTTCAACGACGATTTAGAAAACTTTTACTATCAATAGAGTTTTTTTTTTTTTCGAGTAGCTAGCTCTACAAATCTTTGATAATTTTTTTCCAAGAAATGTTGTGATGTCACATAATTGGTTAATATTTATTGTAAAAGCTTAAAATTCATGGTTGTTGTATAAATTTTCTTTTTCATAATTTATTTATTTACTATCACCTGAAAAATCGCGTTTTCAATTTATGTATCTAGAAAAAAAAATTGTTAAATGTCTATAATTACGCAAGCCTTTCGCTCCATGGTTTTCTACGTACGGATTCTAACAAAATTCAACGGTGGTTTAGAAACAATCATTTTCAATAATAAATTTTCCAAACTTTGGTTTACTTTTAGTAATTTTCATCTAAAAAGTCACACATGCAATTATGAATCCAAAAGAACTGTTAGCATTTCCGTATCTATAAACAAATTAAGAGCTGATCAGGTTTTACTTATTTTGCCCTAGCTACAAGAGCCTCTCTCAACCTAAAATAGTGCAACTCATGGCAAATCAGGAGGTTAAGCTCTTGGGGTTTTGGGTTAGCCCATTTGTGCGTCGCGTGGAGTGGGCTCTTAAGCTGAAGGGTATTGAGTACGAATACATAGAAGAAGATATCTTCAACAAGAGCCCTCTTCTTCTTAAACTGAACCCAGTTCATCAAAAGGTCCCAGTTCTTGTTTTTGATCACCACAAAGTCATCGCTGAATCATATGTTATTCTCGAATTCATCGATGATACTTGGACCCAAAACCCTCTCTTGCCTCAAGATCCTTATCAAAGAGCCAAGACGAGGTTTTGGGCTAAGTTTGCTGAAGAAAAGGTAATTTTGATCACTGAAGTTATTTTCTTTGCTCAATACTAACATTATTTCCATTGTCCTTTTTCTTCTTTACTTTAAATTCTTAATTAATATTTTCAATTTTATCTAAAATTAGTGGGGTTTGATCTTTATTTATTTTAGTAATAAAGTTTTGAAATAAGATGTATAATTTTGTACGAACTAAAAACCATGGTTAAATTTGTTGAATATACTGGAGAATATTTTTTATTCTTTTTGCAGATAACTCATTTACTTCATCCTAAAGAAAGGTGGTTAACCACGTTGTATATCCACGACTAAATTCAATTCCTCACTTTTCTCGTGTCTTATGTACTATAGGATTTCCATTAGTTGCAAAAAGTAATCCACAAAAAAAGGATATATAAAACCCCTCAGCGAATATAACGTAAAAGGAGGGAACAAAAGAAGTTAATTTCAGTTTTTTTCTTTGAATAAAGTTAATTTTGGTTTTACTTTAGTTCTTGAATTATTGTTAGGTCAGTAACTTTGATATGTCTCAATTTGCTAAACCGACCTATACATGTTTTTGTCTTAGTTTTGGTCTCCGAATTACAATTTTGGTCTCAGTTTTGGTTTCTACCAAAGGTCAAATAAGAGAGAAAAACATAGTTACACTTAGTAGAATTATGTGACCTCTGAAAGTTTTGGGGGTCAAAATTTAGCTAAAATATAATTTGGGGAAGCAAATTGATGCATTTCAAATTTTAAGGACACTGAAATTTATAGTATAATTTGAGTAACCAAAGTAAAAATAGCCAAAAAAAAAAAAAACACTTTAATAAATGATAGCGCATAGGTCTGCAGCTTAATTAACATATTTGTTGAATTGTTGATGGTATTAGCTATGTATTAGCTTTTGGCATCATAATAAGCAACGTAATTAATTAACTGATTTACTTTGCCTTTAATAAGTTAAGAAACTTTGTCATCCACGGGGTAGTATTTATCTCTTGATAAATATACGTATATATTTATTATAGGTCCTTTTTTTTGGAATATTTATAATAGGTCTTTGAAGCTGCATGGAACGCACTTTGCTCTTCTGGTGAAAAAAAAGAAATGGCTCTAAAACTGACCATAGAAGCCATGGAAAGAATAGAGGGAGAGTTGAAGGGAATAGAGAATTTCTTTGGAGGTGAAAACATTGGGTATTTGGACATTGCAATGGGCTGGATGGCCCACTGGCTACCTGTTTGGGAGGAAGTTGGGTCCATGCAGATTTTGGACCCAAACAAATTTCCTGCCACGGTTGCATGGATCAACAGGTTCATTAGCCACTCTATGATCAAACACAATTTACCTCCTCGAGACAAGATGATCACTTATTTTCGTAACAGGAGTCAAGAACTTAGTTCCAGTGCCCAAGACTGGATTAAAATTTAGTCATTGATGTCAACTGATGACATAGTTTGGAGATCATTAGCGCTTCAATAAAAAATATTTAGTATTGAGTTCCAAAATCAATTGGTTATATGGTTCTGAATACTATTAACTCAACTAAAAAAAATTACTTATCTTGGATAAATTTTTTTTTTAATGATTCATACTATACTATGCTTTTGGAGTAATCTTTATTTATCCTTGCTCTATAAATAAATCTAAATTATTATATAACGGAAGAATACGTAATAAGAATGAAAAGATAAAATTCACTTTTTGGATCTTCCTCAAATTTTACTTAATATTTGGTTTTTAATAAAGGTGCTATTATTTTCTCTTCTTTTTCAAATAGGAATTACAGCATTTGACAACGTTTAACCTCATGTTTGTAATTATATGTTCAATATTCAGGTCCAGTTCATGGGCCTGGGCGTAGGCCTGGCCTTATATGTTTGTTTTTAAATGTATTTAATATATTTAAATTAAAATGCTCACAAAAAATATTAAAATATCTCGTAAGCTGAATATACATTTTAAAAATTACGCCCAGAAATTATAATTTTTTGATTTCTTATTGAAATATGACCGATTCTGTTTAATTAAACAAGGAAAAAAATTAATAAAAAATTAGGACTAATGCCGTGGGACCACTTTTGTGCAAATTTTCCCGATCGTTTGCAACGTGTGAGTACATGTCCTTCGTACTTATTTTTCACTAGATAATTTTTCTAATTAGACCTATAATACATATTAGTTAAGAATGAAAGAACCAACAGCATTAAATTAATAGGCAAAAACATATTATTCTCACTAATGTTCTTATTAGAAACTAGCTCGTAGATGTTGTACATTGCTCTCGCAGAAAGACAACCCTAGTACATAGTTAAGCCCAAACCGGAACTACATTAGCCTCACCCATAGTACCCCCACGAGACTTTTATTCATCACAAACCTTTGTTTTTTTTCTTTTTTTTTTTCACTCTTTTTAATACGTTGCACGTTAATTAAAGTTATAGAGCTCGCTACATACAAAGCGAGCTAAAGTACTACTCCAAGCCACCCTGCTGTGAAGAAGGGGTGAAAACAGAGACCTCGTCCCTGTTGTACTTCAACCTCCTGGCTTGCTCTCTCGAGATACGGAAGGCATTGGCCAGAACGTCCTCCGGCATCGCCCGGATCGCCGAGATCCTTCCGGCGAGAGGTTGATTAATGGCATTTTCGTTTGTCTTCACCGAAATCCACTCAAACCCACGGCTGCTTGCTTGCTGCACCACCGCGTGGTTCTGAGGCACCACGAAAACCTGACCCTCCTGGAGCTCGCCATCGAACACATTGCGGCCGAAGTCGTCCGAAACCTGGACTCGCCCGCTGCCACGTGTCACGTAGAGCACATTGTGGCTGTTCGGGCTGTAATGAGGCGCCAACAGAGCATTCTGCAACAATATTTGTAATATACATACGTGTTGATAATGTATCAACGTGTATAATTATATTATGAAAAAAGGACTCACATCTCAATCTTATTAAAAAAAATAAAAAGGTAAAAAACCTTGTAAAGGACTGCCCTCTTAGCGGTGAGCTGGAGGAAGCGGAGGATGGGGAGGTTGAAGCTGTTGACGGTGGTGACGCGGCCGCCGCGGGGGTTGAAGATATCGGCCTGAGAAGGATGGTCGATGTTGTGTCTGAGCCTGAGAGTGCAAAAAGTCTCTTCTAAGCCATTGTAGTACTCGCCGTACGATCCCTCGTACCCACCATAACGACGTCGTTCCTCTTCTTCGATCCTGGCAGGGGTGATGATGCTGAGGTCTTCCCTGACTCGGACGATTCTCTCTCTCCGGTCGTCTCTGTTCTGGAGCCTTCTAGCCAACTCAGTGTCGATTTTGAAAGACTCGGCCAATAGTCTGACATCGAAACCGCTGAAAATGTTGCCGTTCGGGTTCTGCAGCCGTAGAAGGCTCCTTTCCTCTCTTCGGCTTTGTCTCTGGACACGGACTTGTTGCTCACTTCTCTGCTCCCTTTGTGGGTTACCGCCTAAGTGGAATCTCTGAAAATTTGTAAAGAAGCATATATTTATTAATCAATATTAATAATGTGGTCGTAGGGGTTAGCCTAGTCCCATTAATTATAACCACACCTCGCCTTCGATGAACCTCACCCCCTAATTCCAAAAAAAAAAAAAAGAAAAGAAACATTTATTATTGTTATTACTAAGGTTTAGTGAATTACTCTGGTGAACTGGTCGAGCTGATTGGCTTGGTTGCCAACGTCGACGAAGGAGATCAAAACAAGAGGCGAGCCACCGTTGTTGTAGACCCAACTGGCGACTCCCGCGGGCAAAGCGACGATGTCGCCTGCTTGGATTTCTCGAACCTTCTGGTGTTGTTCTTCGGATCCCTGGGAAAGATATCCTCTGTACTGTTGTGATGATCCTCTTCCGAACGTCTCTGGACAACCTGGGATCACAGCCCCATGGATTCCCCTACCTACATTATATATGTAGAAACTTATGTTAAAAGATTTGAGGAATTGTGCATAGAAAATTACATACATTGAATTCACTATATATTATAAATGCATGCATGCCTTGAAGGACGTAGAAAATGATAGGTGCGTTCAAGAAGGAAGGCAGCAAGAGGCCTCGTTGCTGGATGGTATGGCGGGCAACCTCAACTCCGGCGCACTGAAGCTCGTCGTCCTCTTGGCCTTGGATGTCCCAGTACTCGCTGACGCCGGCCTCAGACTCGACCCGGCGATTTGGCTGGCGGGCGTTTAGGCGTTCGAATTGGCACTGAGTTTGCCACCGCTGCTGCTTCTGCCTCTGCCGCTGGCCGCTCTGGATTCCGAGTGGAACTTGTTCGATTTGAGCGAGGCAAAAGTTGGAAAGGAGAAGGGAGAGTAGGCTGAGGCAGAGCAAGGAAGAAGAGCTAGCCATGGTGGAGAGCTTAATACGAAGATAAAGAGGAGGGCCTTTTTTTTTTTTTTACTTAAACATTACTTGTGGTGAAGAAGGAACGTAGGGACGTTCGGTATTTATAGAAGGGAAAAGTGGGTTGGAATCTTGGACGTGGCGAAAGGTTGATGAGAAGTTATGGTTTGATGTGCATGTTTTTGTATTATTTGCATGGTTTCAGAGCCCTTATTTGCTAGCACATACTGGTTTTGGTTATTGTATGTGGCATTCATCTTCTGAGGAGAGGAGGGTGTACTTATTTGGAAGGATGGTATTATCTGATGTCTCGACTTGGCAGGCTGTGTAAGGCTAACTAAAGGAAAAATATAACTTTGTTTTTTGATATTTTATTGTTTAAAATGGTTCAGAAAAATAAAATATAATAAAAGGTAGCAATGGTGCTCATAACACCACGTACTGATGGTAAATGAATATCACACTTTCAATTTATACGACTCAAAACACCACACCCTATAACAGATACTATGTAGATTCAACATTTAAATTTTTCGTGACTCCATATCCTATGTTATTTGTTGTGATATCAACAATTCATGACAATAAATGAATAATTTTCTATCACAGATTTTACTATCACGACTTTGTAGATCATAGCAAAAATGTTAAGTTTTGATGAAATGTTGAATTAATAACAAAAAGGATAAATTGTATTTTTTTTTTTTACCCCCGGAATTCTTTGCCGCATAGAGTTCTGGTCAGCCTACTATTTTTTATTGTATAAATTCCCAGTGTATTATTCAAATACTGCAAAAAGCAATCCTATAAAAAAGATGCAATGGCTGATGTGGCACCAATTTTGTTATTTTTTTATTTAAATAATTTTTTAAAAAACAAATTAATTAAAAAAATCAACTTTTTCCCTATCTCCGCTCCACATGCTCCCCCCTCTCTGTCTCGTCTTTCTCCTCGACTATCTACTCCCAGAATCTCCAACAATTCACTATAAACTGAAAAAAGGCTCACTATGTCTATGGCTTGTACAACCATCCTCTACGTGGTCTCTCTCATTCCTTATACCACTTATCTCTCTCAAATCCTCTCCTAAACATCGAAACCCACTTTCCCTTCTATACCTATTCACTATTGTCACTTTCTGTCTAAACCCGAAAAACACCCTACAAAATCATTCAATGGGAGATTAAAGCAAAATCATAGTCAAATGGGGATTGAAGGAAAACCCAACAAAATCACAAATGACTCGAAAAAAGAAAAATGGATCATGGAGAATGGACCTTGAGGGAGAATAAAGGTTAGAAAGAAATAAGTTAATGAATGGACTTGGGGAAGTTGTTGGTGAAGATTTACATGTAAGAAATATTAAATAGAAAGACAGAGTTGTTGGAGAAGTTTTAGATGTAAGAAATATTATATAGTAGATAGACAGAGGAAGAAACTGATAGAGAAGAGGAGATAATGAGGAAACAAAATTGTCTTTTTTATTTAATTTAGTTTAACAAATTACAATAAATGAATAACAAATTATTAAAGAAAAATAACAAAATAGGTGCCATGCCGGTGATTCTCTTTATTTATACACCGAGATTAACAAAAGGACCATTTTTTAGCATTTGGATAATACAAGAATAATTTATACAGCAAAAAATAATTTGTGCGGGTAAAAGTACTATTCTACATGGCCAATATATGGTTCGCTAGGAAAAATAAAATTTGTCCTAACAAAAATATCCCGTAAGATTAAAAAAAATCATTATAAATTTCGCCATTTATCTAATTTAGTCAAAATTTGACGTACAATCAAAAAGATAACATCACTCTTGCTCTAAAAATCCGAACAAATACTAAAAAATACAAGGCAAATAGTGCTGGGTAGAAAACAAAAAAATAAAAGTAAGAAAATTTAACGAAGAAAAGTCGAATATAATATTTTTGAAGAAATGTCTTCATTTTTTAGTGAATTAATAATAGAGATAATATCTTAAAAAAAAATTCATCGCATTAAAAAAAGGGGATAGTATCATCTTTATACTTTGTATTTTAATATTTTGTTCAATTTATACTTTCTGTTTTAGTTAGAGAAATTATGTTATAATAGACATATTTTGGCCCCTATGCTCCCTTCAATAAAATTCTGAAAAATACGTATATGCTCACCTAAAATGTCACTTCTATCCTTAATAATTGATTTACAATGTATATGCCGTTCTTCTCCTCCTTAACCTAGCTGTAACTCTTCATTCCTCCATTTACATCTTCACAATCTTTCCTCTAATCTCATTTTTAAAGTTATTACACCATCTAAGAAGCTAAAATTCTAAGAGCGGAAAAGAAGAAAAAGATAAAAGTTGAAAAAATAGAAAAAAGACTTGGCGGTGAGACGGATGATGGAAATCTACGAAATGAGTATGTAATTTATGTATTCCAATATTAGGGATATTGTTTGAAATGGTTTTTAACTGAGTTTCGATATATTACGAGTATAATTTATATATTAAAAGTTGTTTTATGATAATATCTGCAAAATTTTGCAAAAAAAATAAGTCTACCTCACGATAAGCATCGAATTTTCGATGTCATTTCGACCATATTTTGATGAAATCTGAGATGTAAGAATTTCTTCGACTATATTTCGACTATAATTCGGTGGTAGTCGAAATTTTGACCTATTTTCGACTTATTTTCGATGACTATTTTAATTCTTTCTTTTTCGATTAATTTCGATATATTTCGATTATATTTGAGCTTATTTTGACCAATTTTTCGATAGCTAGAAAATATAGATTCTTCTTTTTACATTTTATAATTTATCTGTTAATTTTGTATACCACATAAATCTAATTTCTTTTTTCTATTTTATCTACAAAGTTACGTTTCAACATCATAGTTTTATATAATGGTGAATGAATATTTTTGTCAGAGAAAATATTATGGTCCTATATTGCTAAAGAAAGTAAGGCTATGGGTGTATGGAAGGATATAACTTTTGTGACTCTTGTAGATAAGCTGTATGAGGTGATTGAAGTTGATAAAAATCATTTTGATTTAGAACTTAAGGTTGTTTATAAATGTGGTGGTGGAGATGGAATCCTTATTCCTCTAACGAAGATTACCACTGATAGTGACCTAGAACTTTGGCTTGAAGAGATGTTTTACTCTATTCAGATCTGTACTCCTTTATGTGTATCCATTTTACCGAAGTTGAGACTTATGTGTAAGGATTGCAGTCAAAATACTTCATTTGTGCCTGAAATAGGTGCAAAGAAAATATATGAGCAAGAAGTAGATCCAACTCCACCTGTAATGGCAGCGTGTCCTCCAGAAATATGTCCACCAATAAAGGATGATAATGACTACTATTATGATTAAGGTTTTGGTGCGGAAAACATCCGTCCAGAAGAGTTAAAGGAATACTTTAGTAAAGTACTTAAGACTCCAAGAACAACACTAGAGACTTCGAGTAGTCAAGTGTGTAGAGTAAGAATAGTAGATAATGCAGCGAAGTAGAGTACTCCCTTATTTTTAGAGAGAAAATTGCCATAAATAACCCCTAACAACTTCTCTACTTGATCTTCTAATTTAGTAAAAATCGTAATCGGTCAACTATTTGAGAATAAGGAAGACTTGAAGCTGAAGTTGCACTTACATGCAATAAAGTCCAATTTTGAGTTCAAAATGAAAAAGTCAGGCAAAGACTATTGGTTTATAACATGTATAGACGATAATTATATTTAGCAGTTGCAAGCTAGAAAGGTAGAGCAGTCTGATATATTTGAAGTATGAAGATTTGTGCCTGAACACACATATTCGTTGGCAATAAGGCATAAGGACAATAGACAAGCAACACCATAGGTTATTGGACATTACATTAACAGAAAGTATACAAATCTAACTAACTCTAATTATGCCCCTCGATCAATAATCGACGATTTCTCTAAAGACTATGGGATTAACATGACATATAAAAAGACATGGAGATGTAGGGAAAAATCATTTATGTATGTGAGGAGAATAGTGGATGGTTCATACCAAAAGCTACCATCTTACCTATATATGTTAGAAAAGACTAATCTTAAAATAGTAACGCATTTAGAGACCGATGAGATGAGATATTTCAAGTATTTCTTCATGTCACTAGATGTATCTATTCGGGGCTTTAAAGTAGCATACCGTCCTAAGTTATGTGTGCATAGATCTTTCTTAAAAATAAACTATGGAGAGACAATGTTGGCTGTGATTGCACAAGATACAAACAAGCAGTTGTATCCTGTTACATTTGGAGTAGTCGACTTAGAGAATAACGACTCCTAGATGTATTTTATCATGAAACAAAAGGAAGCAATTAGAGACGTTGAAAACTTAGTCTTTGTATCGAACTAACACTAAAGTATTACGAATGTATTGTTGACTATGTTCCTTGAAGCACACTACAGAGCTTGCATACATCATACTAGTATGAATATCCAAGCAAAATTTAAGACTGATCATTGCCACAATGAATACTTCTTGGCGGAAAAATCTTATCAAGTGATTGACTTTCTTCATAATTTTGAGAAGATCAAAGTCAAGGATCAACCCATTACTAATTATTTAGAAGAAATAAGCATTGAGAAATAGAGCCGTGTAAACTTCTCTGTCATTCTTCACAATATCATGACAAGTAATAATGTTGAGAGCTTTAATAACATGCATAGAGATGCATATAAGTATTTAATCATAACTTTGGTGGAGTTTCTAAGGTATATACTACAAACTTGGTTCTTTGAAAGACAAATAATGGCAATGGAATCCAATAAACCATTAGCAAAAAAGATTAAAAAGAAATTGGAGGACTGTATTGAGACAACGAAGACTTTGATTATTCAGACTCTCAGCCACTATGAGTTTTATGTCATGAACGGTGACAAAGATAGTCAAGTTAACTTACTTACAAAGACTTGTATTTGTAGAAGATTTGATTTGACAGGTCTGCCATGTACACATGCATTGGTAGCCACTCTGAGTCGACACATTAATCCATACTTCTTGTATTCCTAGTATTATATAGTTGATGTATGACTACACTTATAAACCAAAGGCTGGCCAGCCGAAAATAAAATGTAGAAAGTTGGAAGGGGAGAAGATTAAAATGCAACACTATTATAGCTGTCGCGGGGGAAAAGGCCACAATCGAGTAACTTGTAGGTATATGATACCAACAGTTTCAAATAAAGCATCAACACAAGAACAAACAATAAATAAGGTATCTTGAGAATTTTGTACTATTAATTTTATCATTTTAATTTTAGGATTTTAAGTACAATATTGTAATGAATAATTTTAATATTTTAGTTGGAATAAGTTTAGAATATTATTTACTTTATTATAATGATATAATGTTATAAAAAAATGCAATAGTAAAAAAATCCCGAAAAATGCATCTAAATATGACAAATTGCATCAAATTCGACTATTTTATTCGTCTACAATTTTTAAGATTCATAAATCGAAAAATTCTTGAAAATTCATCGAAATTGCATCGAAAAAGTGTCGAATTACGTCTAATTCGACTATTAAATATGTCTACACTTTAAGTTGTGTGAATCGAAAATTGTCAAAAATGCATCGAAGGTGCATCGAACACAGTGTCAAATTGTATCAAATTTGACTATTTTATATGTCTACACTTTTTAGGTTGCGTGGATTGAAAATTTATCAAAATGCATTGAAAGTTCATCGAAAATGGTGACGAATTACATCGAATTTTGACTATGGTAAAAGAGCTGAATTATATCTCATTCATTTTGACTTCAAATTTTAACCTGAGTATGTACAGTAACACAATACATACACAATATATCGGCTACTCCGTCTCAAACAAAATTATTTACAAAAATGAGCAAATCTAACTACTATATAAAAATTAATAATATACACCTATGGCTCTATATTCTGGTAGAATAAATCTATATATAATTTGTTTCTTGAATGTTGCATAACATCATCAACAACATTAGATACTGGAATGTCAGCTAATAGACATTCCAAGTACTTTACAACAAAAATGTCACAATCTCCACTCCAAAGGCAAATAAATCTAGTTAGTGTCAAATAACCAATTAAAGAAATGTTTGTTAATATCCTTATGTTGTATTGAATTATCTCTTCGTTTTTTGTGGTACTGAATAATCTTCTAATATCAAAATCACGAGGTTTCATCATTGTAGTCAAATCAAGATCATCGCGATTAAGAGACTCCTTCTACATTCAGCAAAAAGTATAGCAGCATCTTCATCATTAGACACATGACATCCTCGACACAATCATCACTATATAATGTATGATGCCCAAGATTCTCACATGCATATTAAGCCAATAATAAACATATTCTAATTGCATATTAGGCATCTAGAAGTCGTTAATATTAGTTTCATAGTAACATGATCATTCATTATATTATGTGCATTTACATACATGTTATTACACTAATGATTGTCAAAGTGTCCCCATGCAGTATAAAGGTTCAATACCCTCAGAGAGAGAGCTCGGTGTGCTAAAAGAACAAAGTATATAATTATAAAAGCAATACTATGTCCACATGCATTAAGATCGTACTTGTTGATAATTTGGTCAAATAGTAGTTTTTTGATAAAATATAATTTTCACGCATTTCGGAGCCGAATTCACTGCGTGTTTAACACATCAAATAGGCTTGATTCAACGTCTAGGACTCATTTATAACCTTTTATTTGTCAGCTCCAGCTAAGCACGAGGTGGCATTCAAGACACTAATTCATATTTAGTTGCACTAAGCTAGCTTAGATTAGGTTTAATCGCGTAATGTCGTTTTTGTGCATTCTAATAATTGAGTGCTGATACTATGTTTGCATTATTAATTGGAGTCTAATTGACTTTATTTTTATATTTAATGATTGGTTAAGGGGCTAGGTTCCACCAAATTACAATAGGATTGGTCATATAGGATCATAAGTCAAAGTATGTTTAGTTTTCACTTTCTAAGATAGGATTCACCAACTTTGGCTATACTTGGGTGTATAGAAGTGACCAGCAATGTGGTGACTATACTAAGGATGTTTTAGAGCTGGACACATGGAAAGTAATGTGCAAAATACCTAAAATATCCCATAGAATTTAAGTTATACCTTTTCTTAACCATTAAGTGTTGATTTTGGGTCAATCTGGTCATTTGCTTTCCTTTTCTCTTCAGCCACGACCTGAAACTTTCCAATACTTTTTCTGACTTCTCTCAACTTTTCTGAAATATTTCCAAGAGTTTTCAAGTGGTAGAACTCAAATTGGAGCCCTAGAAAACAAGATAGACAAAAACTAGTCAAGGTAATTCTACTAAGTTTTTCTTTCTAGGTCTTGTCCATTAATTTCAATTCTCCACTTGCTACCACTTAAATAATAGTTCTTTCAGGTTCTCTTGAGTCCTTAAAACTAATTCTAAGTATTGAGAATAAGTTTGGTAGAGGTAGAAAACAAGAGCTCTAACAAAAGCTCAAACTAGTCAAGATAAGATTTAAATGGGAGTTTGAATTTGTAGTGAAATTATTTTGTTTCAGCTCTTAAACCAAAGCTAGTATTTGATAAATAATAGTCATAGGAATCCTTATATATCATTGGAAATATAAAATTTAGGTGGAGAATTAAAGTTAAACCTAAGGCCCCAAAGATTGCTATTTATGGACTTAAATGTTTTCATGTGTAGTAGATTTAGTTTTTCATATTTGTAATCTAATTTCTTAAACTTATAGTATATATTTTATTGATTCTATTATTTATTACACTTATCTAATGGCTGGTTGTGATGGCACATAAGTGTAAAATTTGTTTAAACTTTGTGAAAATTGAAAGAAATTCAAGTGCACTTAGGTTGTTCCAAATGATCCTCTTTGATGTGTATATGTGGGAATTGGATTTTTAATTATTATTGTAGATTTAAAATCATGATTTTAATTATGTGAGAATGTCCTAAAAATAGAGAAGGTGCTGTCCAAATATTTTTAAAATGAAATGGCACCATTTATGGGCAAATGGACTAGTTTTTACAAAATTATGTATCATTTTGAACCATTTTGTGCTAATGAACTAGCATTCATATTTTAATACTTTTGAACAGTTTTTCAATGCTAGTTGTTGACTGCCAAGTAGCTTAAGTGATTTATATACTTCCGAGTCATTTTAAGATCAAGTCTCCTAGTTTGGTGAAAGTCGTTATTTCGGTCTTGTTCAAGTATCTTAATGCATTCTTTTTGTAAAATGTGCATATTGAATAATAGTAATTTATGATAGGTGATTAGCACACCAATCTCTAGAGGATATCGACTCTTTCCACTATCAATTCTTATTCAGGACACGAGGTAAGTAAGACTTACAACTGTATCACAAGAACTATTTAGAAGATGTAATTATGTGAAACTTACTTATTCCTGAAAGTTATGAAATAACATGTGCATGGCACGTCTTGATGCAAATAGAGAATTTTATTATAAGAGTATTTGAAAGTGAGTACCATTGTACTAATTTTATAAGATAAGTTTTAATTACAATTGCTAGTTTGTCAGAGCTGAATATGTAAGTCTGTTGATGCAGACTCTCCCATTGAAGCGGGATTTGTGGATCTTATGATATGTCGTTGAAGTGGGACAATATTAGTGTGGTGTGGGATGCCCCTTGGATGAGAGAAAGAGTTTTCAAAAACCTCACACCCTTATTTTTACTCTTAGCCAGAGCCCAATGTTATCACGGCCTATCGACTTACGGGACAAACAATGTGCTAAGGGGCCTGACTAAGAATAATTTTTACGGAAAATACATGGACTCTAATATTTAAGAAAGAAAATGGTACAATGGGAACTTTATAAGATTTTAAAGCATTCATAAACATGCATAGTTTTTACTTACTGAAATTTAGCTCATTTTAGTCTTGTGATGCAGATGAGGAGGCACATTTTAATTTTGACTAGCTGGTTATCTTGTTTGTCTTTTATTGCCATGATCATTCAGATGTAGACGAGCTTGACCTGTGGACAATATTTTTATTTTGAGATATTTTGGTGTAATGTGAATACTACTGCTGATGGCAAAATAAACTAGTGAAAACCTCTTTTAATTGTACATTTTGTAAAGACATTTTTAACAAGAAATGCCATGCAGTTGCTTTTGTTTAAAGGTTTTAGAAAGTTTAAAAATACACACCTTTTTATCAAAATAAAAGATATGGTAGAACAAAGAATAATACTTCATAGTTTGACTGTGTATGATTAGTTAAACTAGAGGGTGTTACATAATGCTTATTCAGAGTTATATACCGTGAGCATATGTGCAAGAAGATCTATCTGCATAAGAACCCAATAACTTGAACTGATGTTTAAGGGATAATAAACTTCGTCAACCTTCACCCAACCCTGTTGAATATTATCTAGATCTCCTCTAGCATAGTCAATAAGCTGGTCATCCCACTTAAACTTAACCTTATTGGATGTTTTTTGAAATGCATCCCACTGACCATTTATGTATACAGTGTAGACCATGTCTGTAAGGGCGACCTTTTTTTGATAAGTCTTTAGGAAAAGCCAAAGACGTTCTCATATCAACCAAAAATCTACGGCAATATGCTACAAATAGAGGAAATACAATAATTTTTAAATGAATATAGAAAAGGATTTCAAAATAGACAAAGAAAAATTTAATTATAAATCCAATTACTTCATCTGAAAGCCATTTCCAACGAGTCTGCAAGTCAAAGAAGAATCTAGTAGTAGTAGTACCAGTGGGAAGCTGGATTAGTTTCTGATTATCAATAAATCCTATAAGCCATCTTCTAAATGTATCATACTGTTTTTTTTTTTCAATTTTTCAGAATGGGTTTGGTTTGCATAGATCATTAATCTTAAACTTCTTGTTCGATGGATCGGTGTAGTCAATGAGTCTCTTGGATCGTTGGGCGACCTGTTTCTTCCTGCCAAACTTAACTGCAACCACCTTATCTAGTTGTATCTCTTTCACTCTCGGAATTTGTTGTTTTTCAGGAGTGTGCTCCTTAGTGGGAGTCCATATGACAATATTTTCACCTAGCTAATACCCTTGAGGAAAAACATCTGACTGGATGGCCTCAGAATCAGAACCAATTGGCTACCGATGTGCTTTAATTTCCTCTGTCATCTTCAATAACTTATCAAGTTTATCATTGACAATCACATGGTTCGTCTTCAATTCAGTTTGGTTTTCCTTTAACTCAGCGATGTCAGTCTTCAACTCAAGATAGAACTTATGTGAACTAGGCAAATCATCTAATGGTTCCTCCTCTACTTTCTTTGTAGGAGCGTCAAAGATGCCCGTCTCCTCTACAGCTCGCTTTGCTTCGACAACCTTCTTATTGTTCTCATCCTCCTTCTTAACATCAATATCCTCTTCCTCAACTCTAGTATTACCGAGGCTGTAGTGTGGATCATCATATATATATTCATAGAATTCTTTCTCAGTTTCCCATAGATTCAATAACGCCTTTGTGACAAGCTGCAAAATAGTTCAAAATAAAGTTCAATCAACTTATAAATTTATAAAATTAATTATATAAAATAGAATTAATTTTCTAGACTTACTTTCTTAATCTTGAATATATCAATACAATACTTCACTGATAGTATTTTATTACTTATCCATGATAGCATTCTTAGGAATTTGATACCAAGGTTCTCAGAAAATATACCAGTAAGCTTGGAGATGACCTCATAAGCCTAATACTGTAAAGCAATGCTAAACTCATAGATTGTGTATTGAGTTTCCTTCGCCTTCTTATTCTTTTTCATCTTCTGAAGGTAGTTTTCCCTCTGATGCATCATGTCCTTATTCAAACTAGCAAATGTTCTCTTGTAAGATCGTCTTCCCTATGGATAATTAAAAAAATCCTCTTCATTCTCCACAAAAGAGAGTATATCTATCAGAATCTTGGTGCCTGACTTTTGTGCTATCAAGAGCCCATCTACTAAGTAGCACAACCCAAACTTCTATACATCCTCCTTCTCCTCACAATTTAGAAATGCAACTTCTAATTCACCGGATCTCACATTAGCTTTATTATTCAGGTATGTTTGCATAAGCCTCATGCTACTAGACATAGATTTGTACTTCACAATATCTAGATCTTTGCCAAAGTTTAATGTCGTTATCAAGGCAAACTCACTAAGCCCGAATCTCAAGTCGTTATCCCCAGTGAAAAACTGCAACTCTATTAGGTTTTTGGATTTCACCTTCCTTAATAGTAGTTGGTGTATAAGTACTCCTGATGCCTGCATTGGAGATGCAAGAAAAAACTGTTTAAATGAACATTGCTTTGCCTACTCTAACAAATCATACTTCTCAAATCTTTCTTTAATCTTCGACATCACTGTTGTTCATTTTTATAGTAGCACTTCCAAGAAAGTGTTCATCAAAGCGTACAAATAGCTTTTGACTTTTGGTTCTGTATTAGAGGAATAAAGTAATTTAGACAAAATTTTCACAAATTTAACATATATCAAAAGCATCTAAATTGAGTCAAAATATAGTTGAAACACATCGATATAGGTCGAAAACTAATCGAAATTTCTATTATCATTGAAAAATCATACAGAAACTATCCTAAATATCCAGGAAGTCAAAATTAACCATCGAAAAGTATCTAAAAATAGAGCACATCAAAATAAAATCGAAAATTATCGAAACAAGATTACCTACTGGCTACTAGAAAAGGGCATCGAAATGTCATCGAAAAACTGTCGAACTAATATTGAAAATTTAGAACTGCCTTCTTTTAAAATGTCATAAAAAATATATCGAAATTTTACACTATTCATCTAAATATAATTGAAACACAGTCGAACTAATATCGAAAATTTATTTTATCTATTTTAAAATATCATCGAAAATGTATCAAAAGTTCGATGCTATTAATCGAAAAACCATCGAAAATACGTCGAATTTCATGCAATTTTTCTAGTACTATTTTTAGTCATACTCATCGAAATATGATCGAATTTTTAACGAAATAAATCAAAAATGCATTAAAACGGTATCGAAATAAAGTCAAAAATTACGTCATACAAAATTTTAAAAAATCACTATCTCATAAGTGAGAAATTATCTAACTAAATCGAAATATCAACCAAAAATTTCTAAATTGGCTTCTGCTGCAAATGCCCTAAATTCAAAAATATAAAACCATCAAATTATATTTTGCTTACATTCTTTTAGGGGCTCATTTTCCTCAACATAATCCTCAACAGTGACAGAGATTTACGATTTACGATAAGGCGGCACGACAGATTTTCGTCTTCCTCAGTTTACAGCACGACAGGTTCTCGGTTCTTCAGAAAATGAGACGAAAAAGACAGTTCTTGTCTTCTTTTGTTGCTCTTCAGATGACACGAGACGGCGGGTCTTCAGACAGTAGCAGTGACGTTGATTAGAGAGAGAGAGAGAGAGCAAGAGATTTCGAGAAGAGTTTCAGAGGGAAGTATGATAGACACTCCTTTGAAAGTGAGGCATATTTTTTCTTAGGTATTGGTAAGTGTATTTTGTCCGCACACATATTTTTCAAATATTTTTTAACTTGTGCATAAAGGCCAAAATAGGGGTATTATGAAGTATATTTGGCCTAATTTCTCTTTAGTTATTATCAATATTGGCCAGTAAATTTAAAATTTATTATAAATTTATACTCTAACACCAATTTAGAACAAATAATTTAACAAAATGATTTAATATACTTATTCTCAAATCAGTTTTTATATGGTCTATTTTTAATTTTTAACGGTATATTATTAAATTAACTGCTTTAATTTAGTGTTAGGATATAAATTTGTAATAGATTTCAAATCTAAAGGTTAATATTAATAATAGTCAAAATACAATGTATAATTTGAATAAAACATCAAAATACTAAATATGAAAATAATATATCCTACCAAAAAATATACCCATAGATTTTCATTTATATCAAATAAATGTCATTCGGTTTTTGTTTTCCTACCAAATAACCCCAACCTATGAACATAGTCAAAATTAAAACTTAATATACTGCTAAAAAGTGTTTTTAGAAATAGGCTGGAGATAGTATAACAATAATGTCAATCTTTATTAAAAAAAAATGGATAACATAGGCCCTTCTTCTATAATATTATAACTGAAATTCCAAATTTTAGGGAAAAAATTAGTTGTATACCACTTTTATTTCCTTCGTTAATTAAATCTATCACTATACCATTTTTTTAAAAATGAATTCTTGACAATCTTAACGAATTCTTGAAGAATTCTTAACGTTAGCTTCAGCGGCGATATTGATGGATTCTTAATGAATTTTTAATGGATTCTTGACGATCTTAATATATTCTTAATATTGGTGACGATCTTAATGATTCTTGATGAATTTTTGATGTATTGACAATCATAATAAATTTTTGATAAATTTTTTACGTCAGTGATAATATTGACAAATTATTAATGGATTCTAGGTAAATTCTTAATAGTTTTGTCAGAATTTTTATTAATTCCCTCTTTAAAGTGGTAAAATCTAATAGTGGCAATAAATTTAGTTAAACATTTGAAAAAAAAAATGATAATCATCTCCTTAACCCAAAATTTAGTCCTAAATAATTTTCTACATGGTTGAAATTTTATCACTAGTCAAAATAGTTGTACTTAATAACCAGAAATGTGCACTAATTATTCTTCATGCAAAGCGCAAACTAATGCTTCATTTACTACTCGAGCGTCACTCGCATGATAATAGAAGAGTGCAACCGTAAGTAGGGACAACCTCTAAAACCACCCCTTGCACAGTCACCATTCTGTTTCAACAACACGTGGCAAGTGACCTTTTGGAGAAGATGGTTACCAAAAAGACAAAAACAAAAAATTAACTACTGGCTCTTGGGGGCCGCTTTTCCGCAATTCTTCGAACTCCCGTTTTGATCCATTTCAAAGCGCTTCATCATCTCGTTACTAATTTCTTCACTCTCTTTTTATTGGTCAACAATTCAAATATCTCAAAATAGAAATCTCTTTCTCAAGAACTGTTGACTAGATGTGTAGAATTATCTGGGCGAAAAAGGGTGATCTCCTCCCTACTATACTTCAAAATCCTAGCTTCCTCTATCGTGAGGCCGAAGGCAAGCGCTACGACATAATCGGGCAGAGCCCGGATCACCGAGATCCTTCCAGCGAGAGGGGTTCTGGCAGCCTTGTCGTTGGTCTTCACGGCAATGTACTCGAAACTCGGACCTGTTGTTTCCTTCACAATCACGTAGTTCTGCGGCAGCACGAAGACATCATCCGACTTGAGCTCGCCATCGAACACATTACGCCCGTGTTCATCAGCAACCTGGACCCGAGCGCTTCCGTATGTCACGTAGAACACGCTGTGGCTATTCAAGTTGAAGTAAGGCGTCATCATACTGTGCTGCAATAAGTACATGTTCATCCATAATTAGTCTCTTCCTTCTTTTTTTTTTTTTTTTTCACTTGGATCACCATAAATTAATTGGAAAATTCTATACTATATTACATACATTCAACCAATCCAAACCAAATTTTTTAAACTACAATGCCATTCGCTAGCTATCTATACCCATATTAGAATTTGACGTAGTATACAATGAGTTAATACTACAATGTAAACACATTAATATGAAGTGTGGTATATGTAACTAACTTTATGCCAGATGATTAGATATAGTATGTCATTGTCCTGACTAGCATGTTATCGATCCCACAAAGTTGAAAACTTATAGTTTATTTAGTTTGTTACTTACATCGTAGATGACTGCTCTCTCAGCGGTGAGCTTAAAGGTGCCAAAGATAGGGAGGTGGAAGCTGGTGACAATGCTGACACGGCCGCCGCGGAGGTTGAAGACATCAGACTGATCTGGATCGTCGATGTTGTGTCTCAGCTCGAAATTGCAGAAAGTTTCTGCAACTTCGCCATTATAGTTGTCCATGTATCTCAAGTTCCGTCGGTGTGGCTTATGCTTTTGCATCAGGGCATGGGTTAAGACGTGGAAGTCTTCCCCGGTTTGGACAATTTCCTCCACCAGATCATTCCGGTTCTGGAGCTTACTCGCCAACTCGGGGTCTACATTGTAAGCCCTAGCCAATGTTTTGACGTCCAAACCACTGAAAACGTTGCCCTTCGGGTTCTCTCCTCCAAGGCTTCTCCCCTGGCCAGCTAAGTGGAATCTCTGAAAATAGAATAAAGATCGTAAAGAGGTTTATTAAGTAATCAATTATTTATTTATTTAGGGGAAACATGGTGTGAAAATAAGTGAATTACTCTAGCAAATATATCGAGCTGGTCGGCGTGGCTGCCAACGTGGATGAAGGCTATCAAAATTAGAGTCTCGTTGCCGTAGTTGTAAACCCAGTCAGCGATTCCGGCAGGCTTAGCAACGATGTCACCATGTTCGATATTTCGAACCTTCTGGTGCTGCTCTTCCTGTTCTTTGGACTCTTTTGCTGTTCCTGCTTCGTATGTTTGTGCACAACCTGTGATCGCAGCTCCATGGAGTCCCTTACCTGCATGGTTATTACTACTATTATTACTATACAAAAATGACTAAATGGCTGTAACTAATTAATAATGACAACTAGAAACCGGACTAGTATAAAGAAACTTTAAATTTTTATGATAAAAACATCACTAATTAGTGTTTTAACATGTCATTGTTCAAACAATTGATGAAGCTAAATCTAGTAGTTATAGTTTAAGACATGCCTTCAAGAACGTAATAGACGAGAGGTGCGTTCAGGATGGAAGGCAGCAAGAGGGCTCCTTTCTCAAGTGTATAACGGACGACCGACATTCCAGCACACTTAAGCTCTTGAGCATCGGGGGCTTCAATGTCCCAGTACTCGCTGATGCCGGCCTTAGACTCGACCTTGCGATTGGGCAGGGGAACCTTGAGGAGTTGGAATTGGCACCAGCCGGTTTGCTGCTGAGCGAGGCAAACATTAGAAAGAAGAAGGGAAAGTACGCTGAGACAGAGCAAGGAACATCCAATTTGTCCTACAAAAACCAACCGTCATTAGTACAAATGCTTAATAATAGGGGCTAAAACAACAAAATACAACTGACACAAGTGAATATTGTTTAAGAAAACATCCACCCTTCTTTTTATTTTTCTAAAAACAAGTCGAGATCTCATCCACTAGCACCCTTAAATCCGCACACCCATGCAAAAACAGAAAGACTTATATCCACTCTGAATGCCAAAAAAAGAAAGACCCCTCAATAACAATCCAATAACCAAAAAAAAGGTGACCTAAACTCAACATTTCTAGACTCCAAACCTATCTAAGTTTAGTTTGTGAAAACGGAACAACATTGATGGGATACGTACTTTATATGCTATTTAACCTAATGGATGCGATTAGTACAACTGGCCGTCCGATTACAATCGCGTGGCTAAAAGAGTGAACTACATACTAGCTGAAAAAAATCAGCATAGCAGAAAGTTTTGCCCCTCTTCAATTTGATAGATAGAAGGATTCACGGGTTTATCCTTTGTTTTCTTCCCCTATTGTTTCTTTACTTTTCTTCTCCAATTTCGTCTTCCTAACCCGTGTATTCATCAAATTGAAAATAGAAAATTTTGGAAGACAATACCAAAACCATATCAATTATTGACGAGTGCAGTTTTATTTGTGATAAATTTTTTTCTCTTTTCTCTCTACTTTGATCCCATTTAATCTCCAAGCCCAGATGCCAAACATTTTTCCCCTCTCTGCCAATGTAAGGAGATTAATGCTCCTTTGCACTCTGCTCCGCTCACGAGTTCTCCTTCACCGAACAAAATCAAGGCCGTCTTTACTCTTTCACGAAACAAAATCAAGACCCACAACTCTTGTGGAATAGTTCAATCCACCAGATTTTCATCTTTCCTTTTTTTTTTTTTTCCTTTCAATTTTCATTTTCATTAAGAAACACTTAATATATATATATATATATATATATGGATGATGGAACTCCATTATAATTACCACCATAGTCTTAAGTTAACATCCAATTAGAATAATTAGTGTCTTGAATACCGTATGCGAATTCCCCAACATTGAATTAAACACGCAATCATTTAAACAAACTAAAATCATAATATATATATATATATATATATTATTTAAAAAGAAAAAAGTCCAGATCTTCTCAAATTTAATGCCTCGAAAGATAATCGATGTTCACGAAAATGGTTGTAGCACTAAGCTATTAAATCATAAACAAGATCTAAGATTTTCTCTTTTTTTTTTTTTTTTTTTATAAAAAAAAGAAGCAATTAAAAGGCAATATCACGTATATAGATCTGAAGGCGTAGAAATAGGTACCTGGAGCTCTAGAATGGTGGACCCGAACTGGTTCCTTGGACGCCATAGCTGTGTGAGTGACAATCGAGTTTGGGAAAGTTCGAGTGAGACCACTACTCAGCCAAGCATCTGAAGGTTGAAGAAAGAAGAAACAGGAGTAGAAGTAGACGTAGCGCTTGAAGTGGCCCCCACACACGCCCAGCAGGGACGAGAGGAATTTATTAATTATTATGGCTGAAAGTGAAGTTGCCAAGAAGGAGATAATGATTCTCCACTCCAGCCAAAAAAATAAAATAATAAATTAAATTGATTCCTACAAGGACCAATAATTGACAATAAAACATAATTTATAATTTAGGTTCTTGATTTTCGAAAATAGAAAAGGAAAAAAAAAAAAAAAAAAAGTTATATAGTGATGTTGTATGCGGAACGGAGAGTATTTTATAATTGGAAGGCAGTACATTGATTGATCGGGAAACTGTTAATGCCATCTCAGCTTTGTCGGGTTCGGACCCCCCAATAGGTCCACCGATAAAGTAGCTGAGTCGTGATACACATTAATTATATGCTTTTCTCTGCATGATTCAATATTTTATAATCTAGTTAAAAAATTCATTATTGCATACTAACAGGTGAAAAGATTCTTTTCATGATCTATTATTAAAAGGAAAAAAAGACTTCATAATCTAAGATTGACTTGCAATGGGAGATTTTATACTTTTGTGGTTGATAATTTAAAAAATTAGGTGCGCCACGATAGACATGCTTGTACCAATAAGGCACGTGAAAGGTGATGATGTATTGTTGTTTTTATTCCAATCAATATCATAGAAGGGTTTTTAGAGTATTATATTTGCAGAAACAAGCCAAATGTTGAAAATATGCTATTAAAATATATCATGTTTTATAACCGATATTTTTTCTTTTTCTTTTGAGTTTAAATTTGAGAACCAAGAGTTAAAATGCAGAATTTTTGTAAACTTGATCTGCTCGTGATCCCCGGATTGCCGTCACATGACCACCTAAATTTCCAAAAAGCCATGTTTGAGTGAATAAAAATATAGGAGAGCTTCTGCTGTGAGGGGCAAAAATTCTCCTACTTAAGCAGTATTTAAGTCATTGGATTTAATCTAATAATTGTATGAATAATAGTATCAAATGATAGCAACTACACATCGCTACACTAAAATATGCCCAACACGTATACCGTTTCTTCTCTTTACTCTACTCTCTCTTTCTCTCTTTCATGGTCTTTCACTAATCTAGTTGATTAAATTGGGCACATGCACTTAATTTTTGTACACATGCACTTAATTTTCATGGTCTTTCCTTCTTATGTGCTCACTCTTTGTCTAGATCAAGCCTCCATTTTCATCTCAATGAATTTCTTAAAAATCAAAATTATATTGCTTTAAATTTCAAATTTGCTTCACTTCTTCAATCCTTGCAGCAATTTTATATCTCTACCACCATCGTCAATATAATAATTATTCATTTGCTTTCCTATATTTGAAGCCTTTTACCCATGAAAATCTCAGTGTAACCCAACGAACAACAACTAAACCAAGGAAAAGTGTTGGTTAAAAAAAAAAAAAAAAAGCAAATAGGGGAACGAACGGTTACATAGATCTCTTCAATTTTTTATTTAATTACTGACGGGAATATATTTTGCTTTGCTGAAAATATGTAGAAGATTTCAGAATTAATAGCAATAATTGACCTTCATAATTATAGAAGTCATTGCATTGTATGGAGCAAAATTAGAATCTGGTTGCTAAGTTTATGAGCATAAAAATCATTCTGATGGTTGTAGGACAGGTTTAAAAGAGAAGGCATCTAGAAAGGAAAGTGAGGTTTGTCCAATTTTAATTTTTATTTTACTATTGAGTATTATGTCTATGTGTTGAAGTGCATCATATATTTTATACACTCAATCTTTTGATTAGTATCAATTTACATCCAATGGTCTAGAAAACACTCCTATGGTAGGAGGGATTTTGCCCGTCGTGGCTCTTACACTAGAATCTCCCTCAAAGTATATAGAAAGAATTTGTACGGGCCATATACATTTAAAAAAAAAAAAAAATTGGATTGTAGTGTGGAGGGGATAGAAACCCTCCTGCAGATAGCTTGTTATCAACATTGTTGGATGAGAATAAATGAACATATTGAGAGGAAATCAGGTACACTTATTACATGAGAGTAAAACTTGAATTTGAAAAAAAAAAAATGAAAATGCTCTTTCCTTCCTCTTCACTTTTAGATTAGAGTTCTCTTCTTCTTTTTCAAACAACTTAAGACTATCAAACCATACAAATTTGAAACTTCTTATAGCCCGTGACTTACCAACTCAAATCTTGGAGGAACCAATTTCGTTCGTCTATAAGCAACTAATAGCTTCACATAGCACTCAAAATCTATCTTTTCTTACTCAGAATTCAATTCTTCGCGAATCAAAGCCGATGAAACTAAGAAAATTAATATTCATCACAACTAGCTAAAAGCACATAGCGTGTAACAGCAAATAGATCAAAGTAGTTAAGCTACAATCTCATAAACCCACTTCCAAAAATCAACAGCAACTATCAAATACTCAATCAATCACACAAAATACCCTTTTTGTAAGATCAAAATCTTCCAAGATTTAGCCAAAGATAGAAAAATTTGCCCAAAAAAAGAAAGGACAGGAAAAGAACTAGTTAAAGCACATAAGCTACCAAAAATCTATAGAAACTATCACAATAGAGAACCCAAATACAAGGCAATGATTTAATTATATGTTCATGGTAAATAACCACCTATAGTTGAAATTCTTAATTTTGTTAAAATTCACATTAAAAATAGTTTGATAAAGAGGAATCATCACCTTCAAATAGGCATTTCTTGCCAAATCTAAGTGGCATTTTCAATATATCTCCCTTGCATTGTTATGTTTTTGTGAAATCTTTGGAGGAAATTAGGTCATCCATAAAAGAATTACAAAAATACAATGGGCTCAGTATTTCTAGATTTGCTACCGCTTTTTTTTTAAAAGAAAAATATCACCTTTTAAAAAAAAATTTAAAATACCATAATCTAAAATAGTAAGTAATAACCGATAGCTAGTTTTCGAATGCTAATAACTAGTAACTAAAAGTATTTATAACTTGTATCTGGTAACCAATTTTAAATATTGGTAACTAGTAACTGTTTTTAAAAATAGTATTTTTCTAAAATATGGTACTGGATCAAAGAAAAAAACTAACCCACCGTGTATATATAAATATATATATATATATATATATATATATAATGTAAAAGTTTGGAAACCCAAATTTTAAGGGGATTGGACTTCTTGCAAAAATCGAGTCCCATAATCTAAATAATAGAAAACTCCTGAATGGGCTAGAATTTGAAAAATCTTATATTTATTAATAAAATTCAACTTTTTAATAATATTTAGAAAAATAATATTTTTAAAATATGGTATTTTAAAGGCACTTGAAGTAACTAATTAAGTTACTTAGAGTAACCAAGAGTTACTTGAGGTAACAAATATAATTATCTTAAGTAACTTGATTAATTATCTTAAATACTCTATTACTTAATAAAAAAATATTTTTTAAATAATTTAAAAAATAGTATTTTTCTAAATAATTCTGGAATTTTTTTAAAAAATAAAAATTCCAAAATTTAAAACCCGGGATTTTTCTTCTCTCTTTTTTTTTTTTTTTTAACTTTATCATGTAAATTCAAATTTTCTCTACAAGATTAAGAAATGAATGGCCCAAAAAAGAGTGCCTCTTCAAATCCAAAAACCCACTGCGAACTTTGCATTAGAATAGTAACCTTTGTTCGTATTGCTGTAATGGTCTTTTGGGCTTTTGCTTATAGGTTTGAGTGAATTATAGCTTCGTAAAAAATGCCCTGTAAATGGTCAGAGTTAAGGAAGAGAAAGAGGAAAGAAAGAATTGTGTGATGTTGGTGTATTTTAAATTTTATGCATCAGAGTTATTTCAGACCATTTGATTTAAATTTTTTTTTTAAACATATATTGTTATTCAGGTTGGGTACACGGGTGGGTACCACAATACTCGTACCTGCCCGGCCTGCACCCGGATCATGTTAAAAACTTTACCCGTCCCAGTCCCATTTACCGAAGTAATACACTGTCTACACATCGGTAACAGGATGGCTTGTAAAATAACTTGCCATCCTAAAGTACGTATGAATATAGTTATAAAAGAAAGTACGTATGAATATTTAATGGGCGATTATATTCGCAGCATTGTTGGATATAAAGGTACCTTTCTTTTTCAAATAATTTTTTTTTGTACAATTTTACCCATATATTTTAAATCACGAAATAGAACTTGACTCAAGGTACCCCATTTTACGATTAAAAAAAAAAAGCTAAAAACAATAAAATAAGAACCTGCACAGAAACGGTAGAGTAATTTTTTTCCCTCTAAATCGAATAAAGGATAACTTTTTATTAATTTTCGGAGGGATATCGGGAACAAAAAATTAAAATAGGAAAAAAAAAAACATAAACTTTAAGGCACAGAAATTCAAGAAGAAAAACATATATTAAAATAAAGCAATACAGTAAAACATCGTACATATCTCCCAACACCCACAAAATACCACGTATAAAATAAAATATTAATAAATAATAATAGTAAGATCACATATATTTGAATGATCTGGGCATTCCTTCAACACACAGTAGTACAAAAACGAAAAAGAAAAAATAAAATGAAATCTCTTCAAGTTAGGGGAAAAAAAATGAAATAAAGAGAAGTTTGCGACGAAGAAATATTTGATTTAGTAATTCTTCAATTAATTGACTGGAGAAATTGGAGAAAGAAAGGAACTTTATGAAAAAAAGAAAAGAAAAGAAAAAAAAAAAGAGCAGGCTTGAAGAATGTGTTAAACAAAAAGGGTGTAATGAGTGTTTTTAATTAATCTAGTAATTTATATGTATTACTTTATTCAATTTAGTCTTTCATCATTAAAAAGGTATTTTTATGCCATTTTGGTTAAAAATATAGTCCCCATAGTTAATAGGGATAATCCCAAAACCAATTTTTTTATTATGACTAAATATCACATTTAATCTTATACTCTCGTAAAAGGCAAAAATATCCCTCTATTTTTCAATTTTCCTACCATTTATGCCCTTCGTTTTTTGTCAAATTTCTAATTTGAAATATATAAAATGCCCTTAAGCTGTTTCAAATCTGATTCATAAATACTCCCATCTTATCTATTATTTTTTAGTATTACTCTTTTTAAAAAGTATATGTATACTTTTGGGTTTTTTTAAGAACAAGATGATAAAATTATTGTGGTATTTATTATTTAAAGAGGGTGATTTTGATATTGTCCCATATTGATATTATCAATACGAAACAACGAAATAAAGTATTCCTAAACTAATTATTCTTGTAAATCCAGGTTTGAAAAGCGTAATTCACTCCTCGTTTCATCTAATCAGGGGTTGTCGATCGGCCATGCATGTAGTTAATTTGTTGCCTAATTCATTTATCTATAATTGCCCATATAATTATAATTATATGTATAAACCCTATACATAAAATCTTTTGAAACTGGTAAAGTCCCTGAAGCGACCGATGATTCTTTACACATGCAAAGCAGTTGTGATCATCATCTAGACATCTTTAGACAACACACTTGTGATTATCAGAAGCTCAATGCCACATATCCTAACCAAACTCCTTATGTGTTCGCAACACAAGAGTTTCCAGCCATGCAAATACCTACAAAACCAGGCACATAAATCCATAACCTCTCCTTAACCATTCGCCACGTCCAAGATTCCCAAACCCCATTTCCCTCCTATAAATACCATGCCATTTCTACTACTCCTTCCTCACTACCACAAAAATATAGTAATAGAAGCAAGTAGCCCTTAGAGCTTCAAAATGGCGAGCTCTTCCTCCTCCTCCTTATTCCTCTGCCTTAGCTTAGGTTCCCTTCTTCTCTTCCATGTCTGCTTCGCTCAAATCGAGCAAGCGCGACTCCCCGGCCGCAGCCGCCAGCAACATAAGCAGCAGAGGTGGCAAAGCCAGTGCCGCCTCGACCGCCTCGATGCCCTCCAGCCCTCTCGCCGTATCGAGTCGGAGGCCGGCGTCAGCGAGTACTGGGACCTAGAAAACGACGAGCAGCTCCAATGCGCCGGCGTCTCCGCCGTCCGCCACACCATCCAGCGCCGCGGCCTCCTCTTGCCTTACTTCACCAACGCCCCAGTTGTCGCTTTCGTCCTTCAAGGCACATATACTCTCACATATCTATACTTATATACGTATACACACAAATAATTAGTACTTATTATTGTGTTTATATAAATATATATTTTGTTGTGATTATATTTCAGGTAGGGGAATCCATGGAGCTGTTATCCCAGGTTGTCCTGAGACGTTCGAAAGAGGCCAATCATCACGGCAGTCCAGATCAGTATCGGCCCAGGAGGGATATTCATCCGACGAAAAGCACCAAAAGGTTCGAGAACTCAGAGAAGGCGACATCGTCGCAGCCCCGGCCGGTGCGGCCCAATGGATCTTCAACAATGGTGACTCGCCTCTTGTCTTGGTCTCCTTCATCGACGTCGGTAACCAAGCTAACCAGCTCGATCAGTCCGCCAGGGTAAAAATATTCACCCACTGTCCACTATAACATTTTACCTATAAACTCCCTTCTTTTTTTTTTTAAGATATATATGTTTTATGTAATATCAGAGATTCCACTTAGGTGGAAACCCACAAAGGGACCAGAGAAGCGAGGAACAAGTCCGCTCCCAGAGCCAGGGCCGAAGGCAGCGGAGGAGCCAGCAACGGCAGACCCCGAACGGCAACATCTTCAGCGGCTTCGACACCAGACTCTTGGCCGAGTCCTTCAACATCGACACCGAGTTGGCGAATAGGCTCCAGAACAAAGAGGACAAGAGGGAGAGAATCGTCCGAGTCAGGGATGAGTTCGACGTCATCACCCCAGCTAGGATCCAAGAAGAGGAACGACGTCGTTATGGCGGGTACGAGGAATCTTACGGCGAGTCCTACAATGGCTTAGAAGAGACTTTCTGCACTCTCAGGCTCAGACACAACATCGACCGTCCTTCTCAGGCCGATATCTTCAACCCCCGCGGCGGCCGCGTCACCACCGTCAACAGCTTCAACCTCCCTATCCTCCGCTTCCTCCAGCTCACCGCCGAGAGAGGAGTCCTCTATAGGGTAAGTACGTGCATGCATGCAACAAACTTATATTACCAAACGATGAATCACTCCCCAGTCCCCACCTTTCATTATATATCTCTAAAATTATGGAAAATTATTTTTATTATAGCTATTGAGAGGCTTAAAAAAGTTGATCCAGAGTTATCTATATATGATTTTAAAATATTATTTATCTATGTGCGTAGTATTATATATATATATATATATATATATATATATATATATATGTATACCATTTTTTGACATGTGAATGTTCTTATTGATAGTCATTTTAAATATTCCCTGAAACCATCTTTTTAAATAACATGATTTTTATTATATATACGTCCGTAGTACCATTTTCGACACATATTCATAGAGGCACCAATTCTGTAAGTATTTATATATACGTCCGTAGTACCATTTTCGACACATATTCATACAATTATTCTATATATATATATATATATGCACCAATTCCAATTCCGTAAGTATTTCTTTTTTTTTACCTACATCAATTTTGCCAATGAAATTACCATGCACATTTTTTTATCTTATTTTTTATCTTAAAAATAAGAGAGAATATTTTTTTATTTTATAAAGTAAAAAAAAAAAAGAGAATGCACATTTTTTTTTCCAGGTATTTCATTATATCCATATGTTATATCCATTAGATCATTATTTAGATCACGACTAAAAAAGAATAAAAAATTATAGCAATTAGATCACCACTTCTAAAAAAGAATAAAAAATATATCCATTAGATCACGGCTAAAAAAGAATAAAAAATTATAGTCATTAGATCACCACATCTAAAAAAGAATAAAAAATAAAAAATACCTATTGGATTTAGCAACCTACATATATCGTCTCTCTCTCTGTCCATAGCAACCTACATATATCGTCTCTCTCTCTATCCAGTTATTGTTTAACACATAGCAGCTATAAAATATAAAATAGTTAGCTCATGGGACAGAGAAAAAGACACATCTAATTCTTATATTGACGTCCCAATTACTCAAAATTATTTTTTAGATAATATGTTGACCAACAAAGTACAAATTGATGTATAATAAGAGTTATTCATTTGAAATTTCCTACACAAGTTATATAAGCATACCTATAAGTCACACATATTGCATGTATACTTATAAACATTATTATTGCAGAATGCTCAGTTGGCCCCTCACTTCAACTCGAAGAGCCATAGCGTGTTCTACGTGACACGCGGAAGTGGCCGAGTCCAGGTTGCCGACGACTACGGCCGCAACATCTTCGACGGCGACCTCCAAGAGGGTCAACTCTTCGTGGTGCCGCAGAACCACGCGGTGCTGAAGCAGGCGAGCAACCAAGGGTTCGAGTGGATCGCAGTGAAGACCGTCGACAACGCCAAGAGGAGCCCTCTGGCCGGTAGGATCTCGGTGATCCGGGGCCTCCCCGAGGATGTTCTGGCCAATGCATTCCAAATGTCGAGGGAGCAAGCCAGGAGGTTGAAGTATAACAGGGATGAGGTCACAGTTTTTAGCACATCTCAACAACAGGAGCGCGGTGGCAGGGATTAAATAAGCTCGCTCGCTTGCTCGTCTTATAATAATAAGTACTATATAATCTATATATATATATTAGCTAGCTAGCTAGTACTATAGTACTACTAAAAAATCTGGGACGTGTGTTATGTAAAAAAAGTTAAAAAAACTAGGAATAAAAGTCTCATGAGGTTCGAGGCTATATATAGTATCGTCGACTTTCGTACCAAGCTCGTACGTACTATAGCAGTAGTGCTCTGTATCTGTCTGCGGGAATGAGATGAATTTCATCTACGAGACTATGAGTGAATGAATAATAGTAATATAATGTTTCAGTCTCAGTAATATTATATATATATATATATGAGCACCAATCTTAGGAATTTTTTCTTTTTTTTACCTATATATATATATAGATAGCTATCAATTTAGCCAATAAAAATTTAACATACATATTTTTTTATCTTAAAAACTAAGAGATATCTTAAAAAAATATCTTAAAAAAAAATAAGAGAGATCATTAATGGTGCACGTTTTTTCATGCATTTCATTATAGTTATTGGATCACTATTAGATAATGATTCAACGGTTAGAAAAAAAAATCTACTTATAGATAAAAAAAAAATACCTATTGGATTAGTAACCTATGTATATATACAAAAAAAAATCTACTTATAGATATAAAAAAAAATACCTATTGGATTAGTAACCTATGTATATATAAATTAGTAACCTACGTATATATACAAAAAAAATCTACTTATAGATATAAAAAAAAATACCTATTGAATTAGTAACCTATATATATACATGTATATATATATATATATACATGGTTGTATTATTCGACAGTTCATCGTATAACATAAAAAAAATTATACATAATTAATTTTATTTTTCTCTTATTTTTTTATAAAAAAATGCATACTATAAATTCTTCTCTCTTATTTTTTATAAAAAGATGCACATTATGAACAAAAAATGTGCATAATAAATTTTAATTAATTAAAATAATATAAAAATAAATAAAATACCTATTAAATTGGTGTTGTTATAAATAATGTGATATGTGTCTAATATAGGATAGAATTGCTAATTTCATGCTGCATTGACACGATGCCATATGTCGTAATATGATTGGATCATGTGTCAAATTCTATTAGACCACTTCCTCGTAGCTAGGTGTCAAATAAACCAAAGTTCTCATCTAGGACATGACACATAGCATAAGATGTGTCAAGAAAAAACTCTTGGGTACGTTGTCGTTGATGACCGCTTGAAGCATTGCCTATATACTTATAACCCATGTAAAAGAAAAAAGCAATATAGTTAATACATTTCTATTTTTATGTCATTTTATCTCTCCCAAATAGTGGCATTTCTCTTTCTGAAATACAAATAACCAAAGTCATCATCATCTTCATTTGTCTTTTTCTCTATTATCTTACCCAAAGCTCCACTTATTCTCTTTCTTTCTATAATTAGTTTAATGTTTACTGTCTTTCCTCTACTTTTACACGGCCAGACTACTTTCTTTAGTCGTTGATTTCATGAAATGTACTAAAATTTTCATCATCATCGTTTCCTTTTGTCTTTTGCCAAATCAAGTCGTAGCTTATATATAATCTACCATCACTCGTGCATGTGTAATACAGTTAGCTCCAAAAATTAGTCCTTGATCGTTTACATCATTCAATAGTCCTCACCATCTCCAATATTCCAAATTTTTACCCGCTTAGTCTTTCTATTTTACTCCCAATTTTACGAGTAAATTAATCACAAAATTTTTCCTTTTTACTCCAACTTTTCAAACCACAGATTTTGGAACTTCGGACCAATTTCTCATGTTTCATATATTTGTGGTACTTATCAACTAACTAACTATATATTGGGCTAGTATTAAATTCTGCATTATTAAATACCTACAGATTCGTGATTCTGAGTTGTATAGCAAATTCAGTTATAGCGTATACGACTATTATTACCGTTCACATTATATTCAGTATCTTTATTTTCTTTTATCTTTGACAAAATGGCTGGAATCACCTTTGTCAAATATCTAATTTTTTAATTATTTATTTTTAGCATTGTTTATTTATATTTCTGACTGAATGGATAGAATCACCTATGTCATAAAATTAATCATATTTTTATTTGTTTTTGACCATATAGCTAGTATCACGTACGCCAGAAATACTGATTATCTAACATGTACACCTATACTTGTTTACTTGCAGGTTGAGCTATTAAAGACGTAATAATTTTTTGACAAGTGGAATTGTATTACTACAATTTTCCATATCATTTTCTCTATTTTCTACTGTTATCTTGCTTATTATCAATTAAGTGTTCTTATACTTAATTAATTTTTCCCTAAACAAAATTACAAAAAAAGTGCCCCTGAAACATCCTATGTTGCATGCATTAAG
>JXTB01000413.1:263142-295241 GCA_002914805.1 Parasponia andersonii
GTAACATACAAAAATAATTGGATAACTATTCAAAACGGATAACTAGTTAATCATAAATAGGAGTTTTCAGTTTCCCTTTCCTTGTAGGTTTCTTCCATAGCGTTTACTTGTCTCCCTCTTCTTGTAGGTTTCCTTTATAGCAGTTACGTGTTTCCTTCTCCTCATAGGTTTCCTGTTTGTCAAGGCAAACTGCACGGAGAAGGTCGCACAAAACCTGTGGAAGAGGTCGCATATAACCATCACGGAGAAGGTCGCACAAAACCTGTGGAAGAGGTCGCATATAACCATCACGGAGGAGGTCGCATATAAACTTTATGCGACCTCAGGATTTTAGACCGCACAACAATAACCATATTTCAAAAATTAAAAAATAAAAAAGACTAAAAGCAAAGAGTTGTGTGTGTGTATATATGCATACACATGTATCAAATTCTTTCACTATAGTCAGCTTGATACTTCCAGTTTTCTAAATTATTGCTTCAGTATATATACCATGCGATCAAAGGTCTAGGCCATAAGCAAATTTTTACAGATGAGTGGATATACAAAGGATCTTATCAGATCTGATGGATGCAGTCGTTAGTCCACGTTACCGCGCAGTAAGGGCGAGTAATAGAATCCACGCTAAAAATTTTTAAAAACTGATATGAAAATTATAAGTTTTAAAAAGAAATAGACTTCTGCTAGTCAACAAAAACGGCTATACCATGTAATTTTCTTTAAAAAAAGGAAAAGAAAAAAGTACGTGCTTAATATGCTAAAACTAGTCAATTGATTACTTTTCATCCAAGATTTGAGGAATCAATTGATTACTTTTGATCCAATAACTGAGGAATGTACGAGGAATACAGGTATGAATTTAGGAATTAGAATTCAAATTTTGATAAAATATATATTTTTTAAAATTTATAATAAATAATAGCCTTTAGTTAAGCTCACTATTTTAGGAAAAAAAAAAAAAAAAAAAAAAGCTAAAACTGCTATTTTATAAGAATTTTATAAGTATTTGCTTTATTATTTTTTGTCCTTAGTACTAAGTCCGCTGATGATATACTTCCAACAGCTATATAACGATGTTAATATTTGTTACAGATAAGGCGAGAGAGAGAGAGAGAGAGGAGGGACTCAGCTAAAGTAAGGAGAAGTCTTAGCCATGTCCACGTCCTCCTCGACCTTCACCGCAATCCCTACCTCTCTCTACAGAACCACGCGCCGCCATTCCCGCCGTACATTCACGCGCTGCGCATCAAATGCCGGAATCGAAATCCTCCTCCGCCGCGGCCAGCGAACCTCCCCGAAAGCGACGAGTATCAGCGCCAAGCTGGGCGAGAAGAGTGGTTTAGAGTACAGGAGAGTCGGGGATTCAGACCTTGAGATCAGCGAAATCACTCTTGGAACCGTACGTTAAGAAGTTTAAACGAATAAAATAAATAAATAAATTCCCCCTAATTTTTGTTGTCGTTTTAGCTTTTGCTTGCGTAGATTATGAGTTTATGACACATTCTATTGTCGTTTTCAAGTTTTTGAGTTGTTTCTTCTTGTAATACAGATGACATTTGGAGAGCAGAATACTGAGAAAGAAGCTCACGAAATTCTCAGCTACGCATTTGAGCATGGCATCAATGCTCTTGACACTGCTGAGGCCGTAAGTCATTTTACTCGTATATATATATACGTATATAATACGATACGAATTGAACGATGAAGGTTTTGATTTTATGTTACAGTACCCAGTTCCAATGAGGAAGGAGACACAAGGAAGAACTGATGTCTATATTAGTAGCTGGCTCAAGTCTAAACCTCGTGATAAGGTTCTTCCTTCCCTGATAACCATTACGAAGGAATTTCATTAATTTATTTGTGTTGATTAAGTTTTTTAAGTAACAGAACAATCGAAATCGTACTGGGACGAGGATTCTAACTTTAGACCTCAACATTAGAATCTGATTATTAGTTATAGTATCAGGCTAAACGTAGTTTTAAGTAATTGAGATGGTGTCTAAGGTGAGGGATTTGAAATTTAGACTTCAACATTGGAATATGATTATAGTTACCAATCAGGCTAAACTTAATTTTAAGTAATTGAGATGGTGTCTAAGACGAGGGATTTGAACTTTAGACCTCAACATTCGAATATGATTGTAGTTTCTAAACAGGCTAAACTTAGTTTTACAGGTAGCTGGTGTCTGGGTGGATACTCTGGCTAGACATTTTTATTTTGTTGCTGTGTTCTTTTGGCTGAACATTATCTATGTAAAACATATGCCTTTGTATGTGCAGTTCATAACTTCATATCAGATAATTCAAAAACCATGTTCTTTTTCGTTTGATATATGTATTCAATATTACATTTCATGAACAGGTTCTTGTAGCAACAAAAGTATGTGGTTATTCAGAGAGGGCAAGCTACATACGTGACAATGCGAAGGTTTTGCGGGTCGATTCTGCAAATATTAAAGAAAGTGTAGAGAAAAGCCTTAAACGTCTCAATACAGATTACATAGATTTACTGCAAATCCATTGGTAAGTTTTTTATTTTATTGGTTGTCCCTGTGCATATGTAATATTCATTAAGTTCAACACCTGTATATTTCTAAGATGTATTTTCCATTTATACGAGGAAGAAATTGATTAGTCGATAAACTTTCACTACAGAGGATAACTAAAATGACTTCTCCTAGGATAATATTTTTAAACATCTGTCCTTGACAATTTCTACTAATATGTATCAAGTATAAACAAAAGTCTTTCATAGGGAGTGTCTGAACCTAAACTGGTTTAAGTATTGGTTTTTGAAAATTTGAACTCTTTCTAAATCCAGGCCAGACCGGTATGTGCCATTGTTTGGTGAGTTTTTCTACGATCCTTCAAAATGGAGGCCTAGTGTGCCTTTTGTAGAGCAACTGAGGGCTTTTCAAGAACTTATTGATGAAGGAAAGGTAACTTACTTTTGAATTTTGGTCTCAAAATTTCTCTACCTGTAATTAACTCGCGAAAAAAAAAAAAAGCTTATTAACCGGATAAAATTTTGAAAACCCGACTTGTTTAATTGAAAGAAAATTATAGTGCTTTTGATTTATCTTCTCTAGTGACTGGCGAGTGCTTAGTGGTTGGCATTAAGATTCTTTAAGTTATGAATGGTTTTGAACCTTTACAGGTGCGTTATATTGGTGTTTCTAATGAGACTTCCTATGGAGTGATGGAGTTTGTACATGCAGCTAAAGTTGAAGGGCTACCAAAGATAGTTAGTATCCAGAACAATTACAGTCTGCTTGTTCGATGTCATTTTGAGGGTAAGTTAAGTAAAATGGTTAAAAATATGCCAAAAAAATTAAGAGGTTACTAATATGGAGTTTCGTTCACCACTTGAATATTTGCAGTCGATCTTGTTGAAGTATGCCACCCGAAAAACAACAACATTGGTTTGCTAGCTTATTCTCCACTAGGTGGTGGAGCACTAACGGGGAAGTACATAGATGTCAATTCTGAAGCTGCACAAAAAGGAAGGTTCAACCTCTTTCCTGGCTACATGGAAAGATATAACAAATCTATTGCCAGGGTATGTAATTAACTCAACTCTTGCATGTGACAGAATAGTACCTAACACAGCAACAAAGTGTCAATATGCATGTTCCAGGTGACAAAGTTCAGTATTTGTAGTTGGATTTCCATTGTCTCTCGTTCATTTCAAGCATTTGTACATATTGGTTATGGTAGTAGTTTGTGCTATACCTTTTTGAGCTGTTGACAAAAAATAATTTACCTATAGTTCTTTTATTTATGTATAGCATCTTTTATTTGATCCAATATACGTGAACTTGGCCAATTTAATAATTAAAACTAACTGAAAAGACCCATTTACCTTTTCACCCAAAACAGGGGCTGGAAAGATTTTCACTACTGTACCAGATGGAACTGCTTAGAACTGATCACAAAATCTATCTCTATATTCTCTAGTTTGCTTATCCGGCACAACGAATAATATTCATGAGATAGCTGCAATTAGGTTCCTTTACTAACTAGGGATTGTGTCAAGAAAATTTTCATAAGCTGTTTAAGTACAAAACATCGTGTCTTTTCTATTCTCGCATGAAGTACAAAACTTTGTGTTGTTTCTTTGATCTTTATACAGGAAGTTACAGTAAAATATCTCGAGTTAGCCAAGAAGAATGGTTTAACTCCAGTTCAGCTTGCTCTTGGATTTGCACGAGACCGACCATTCATGACGAGTAGCATCATTGGTGCAACCTCTGTGGAACAACTGAAGGAAGACATGGATGCTTTCTTGACAACAGAGCGGCCATTGCCTGAGGAATTGATGAGCGAAATTGATAATATCTTCAAGAGACACAAAGATCCTCCTCTTTGAAAGCCTTAGCCATGGTAGTGTAATGTATCTTAACCCATTTTCATGTATTCAATTAATTAAAATTTTTAGTACATTGTTTTAATTTGGTTTATTATTTTTCTTGGTCATCAAATCATACTTAACACTTCATTGTGAGTGAAGATCAAATATATAAAATTGTATTCCTCCTTTTCCTTTATTTGAAATAGTGGATGATCATATAGTTAGTTTATCCATTGTCTCTCTCATCATCAATATTAATGTTAAATCGCTCGTCCGCTCGTCTTGCATAAAATCTTTGAGATTAAAAACGGTTCAACGGCCACGATTTATTCTAGTCTCATGTGCAATCTTTGTTTCATGCTAAAGAATCATCCAAAAAATTAGACCGTCTTATTTATATATATATATATATATATATTTATATATATATATATATATATAGTCCAGTAGGTATTTTTTTTTTTTTACCTATGGATAGGTATCAATTTGACCAATAAAAACTTAGCATGTACATTTTTTTATTATAAAAAGTAAAAGAGAGAAAGAGCATTAATGATGTACGTCTTTTTATACACTTTATTATAACCATTGGATCACCATCTAATGGTGATCCAACGGCTAAAAAAAAAATACCTACCCATAGGTAAAGAAAAAAAATACCTATTGGATTGGCAACCTATATATATATATATATATATATACATATATTCCAACTCGGATGCAATCTCAACTCAATTTTGTAGAGTTAACAAACATCTCGAAGATTAGAAGAAAATTTAGAGCACTTTTAGATGTCCCAACTCGGATGCAAGCTTAACTTAATTTTTTTTTTTTTAATAAAGCAAGCTCAACTCAATTTATTAAAAGTTAATAGCATCTCAAACATTAGAAACAATGTAATAGTTGTTGAGTTAACAACGTTGACAACTCGGTCATTTCATTGACGGGCGATTGAGATAGAACATTTTAGAAATTATTCCTATTGATTTTAATCTCAATCATTATCGTTGTTCTTAGAACATCTATGGTTGTTCTTAAAAACGTCTATGTACCTTCCAAAAAAAAAAAAGTCTATGGTTTGCCTGTTTCACTTAAGTTGTGTGAAGAAAAAGTAGTGAAATTTTTTTATGGTGGAAAAATAGAATTATATCTATAATATATGTCTTTATAGAATTCGTCATTTGGTTGGTCACTGATTATTCTGAAGTCCTATGAATAATCCATGAATTTTCAAAAAATTGTTTGCTTAAGTCCCTGATACACTTTTCTCAATTTTTGTTTAGCTGGTTGAGCTTTATATAAATCCCTAAGCCTTTTAAAAAGTCATACAAATAGCCCCTAATCATCTTTTCATTTATTTATTTTTTAAAATAAAAAAAAATCTGTAAGCCTCTTGCTCAATTTTGTTAATTATTATCGACAACAATTGTTTTAGAGAAACCGTCCAATTTTAAGATTAACGTAATTTAAAATGATTTTCACTTATTTCAAACGAGAGCAAATTTCGTAAGCAACAAAATTCTTGTAGTATATTTCAGAAAAGGGGAAAAAAATTAATGTAGTAATAAAAAAATGATTTAATTTTGAAAAGTAGTTTAATTAGGTATTATTAGTGTACGTGGAGGCAGAGGAAGAAGCGCGCCAATTTCTCCCTTTCTTTTCTTTTGAGCTTCAAACTTCCCTAAAACTTGTACGGCCCTCATTTCTTATCTCTCTCCCTTCTCTCTCCGATCTTCATCGTCTTCATGGTGACTTTCGATGACCAAATTCACCCGACAACTCGGAAAATCGACATTTGATTTTCTTATTTTGATGGTGAATTGAACCTGTTCATTAATTTTATTTTTGTATTTTTTTTCAATTTTGGATCATTGTCTTTTTTTTTTTTTTTTTTTTTCTGTGGATCCAAAATATTTAGTTGGTGATCTTGTGCAAGATTTTCGAATAGTCGAATCGAATCGGGTGTTTTTTCGATTCTTAATTATAGGATTGTTTTGAAAGATCGGGATAGTGGTTGAATTTTGATGAGAGGCCACAGAAGAAAGCAAAGGCATCTATGAAGACTTGGGGACGGAAGTCGTCGCCGCCGCACCACCTGATGCAGTTGCCGGTTGAGCTTGCTTCTTCTTCTTCTTTCTACGCTTTCGGGATAATTAGTTGTTCCTTAAGAAACTTTCAGATGGAATGGCAGATCCTGCTAGCTATGGTAATCATGAGCGTGACATTGAGCAAGTGAGTCATTTTCTTTTCCTCCCATATTATCATTTTATTTTTGTTGTCTTATCACTTTTTGGATTATTAATTCAGAGTTTTCTTTGATTTGATCCTGATCTTTGAGGCTTAATACGTTTAATTTCTCTAACTGATTGAAAATTCGGTTGCATTCTTGTCAAAAGGTTTATGTGTTAGCAAAAATATGGCACTGAGTCACCTTTGTAAATTATACATTTATAGAATCTAGATGGGAGCGGTACTATCACATAAAAAAATAAAAAAAAATTAAGACCCATTTATGCAATTTTGTTATTCTTTTTTACTATGCTACTGGGACTATTACTTTGGCAGAACTCTATATTTTGCTTCTAGAAAATTTGGTCTGCATTTTTTATGGGATTTCATCTTCTACTTTTTGATCATTATCCCCTCTTTTGCAGGCACTTGTTGCTTTGAAAAAAGGTGCTCAGTTAATCAAGTACAGTCGAAAAGGGAAGCCTAAGTTTTGTCCATTCAGAATTTCTGCGGTAAGTTATTCCCTATTAGTTTCAAATATTCAATTTGTTTGACAGAAATGCATAGGACATGTTACAATTTTTGATCGGTTGTTGCGAAAGACATGGATATTGGATGTGCTTAAAACAGCAAGGGACGTCATCCCTTAAAGGAAGACTTGTAGAAAGGAAGCAAAATCACTATTCTTGTTACTATACATAGTATTAATTAAGCATTCATTTGTTTGCATATCATATATTTCTAAGTTTCAGCATAAAGTCTCGGATGTCAGAAAAACCAGAGATGAAAGCAGATACTGATAAAAGAATGAGACTGAATTTAATTGGAATTGTATTAAAAATGAAGGGAAAGAAACATATGAGTAAAAGAATGGACATTAGAGCAAGACAAAAATGAACCATTCTTGTGAATTATGCTTTAGATTAGTCCGCATCATATTTTTCATATATAGTTGTAATCTCTTATCATTCATTGAAAATCCAATTCAAATAATTGGAGCGAGTATAATTAAGCATGATCANCTATATTTGAACTAACCTAACCTATATTCAAATAAATTGAGCAGACTAGCTTGCTTATTTTTCTCTGTTCATTAACTTTAAATTCTCTATGGATAATTGTGAAATATCTCAAGTGCTTGAATGATTTCAGTTTTAGTGTCACTAACAGGATGAAACAACATTAGTCTGGTACTCTCATGGAGAAGAACGGAATCTGAAATTATCTTCAGTTACACGAATTATACCTGGACAAAGAACTGTGAGTTAAATAATCTTGTGTGCGCATAAATGCGTTATGTATTGTCCTAGTTAATTGACTTTTTTAATCATCATTAAAAAGATAAACTTTCCCTGGTTGATAGGTTTCTATGTTTCTTTCTAGGCTGTGTTTAGAAGATATTTGCGCCCTGAAAAGGATTACTTGTCATTTTCTCTTCTATACAATAACGGTGAACGGTCACTTGATCTGGTCAGTAAAATTACTTTCTGTACCAGCTTTATTTGTTTATTTTGTGAAGTTCGATGAATATTTAAAATGTGATCGCTTGATTTTTTATTTTTTTATTTCACTTTTATAGATCTGCAAGGACAAAGCTGAGGCAGAGTTATGGTTTGCAGCGCTTAAGGAATTAATTCCTTCAGGACAACAGCGTAGTAGACGTAGTAAGAGTGATTTTTTCGAAGTGAGTTCTATTTAATACAAATCCACTCACATGTTTAATATAGCAAGTATGATGTTATATCTATCGATGTTAAATCTAGCACAATCACAGTGAATTTGTTTGGTGATTCTCACGATACATGCATTATGAGAAAATGCCATTGCTATGAAGCAGAATTGTTGTCTTGGTTTCTTCTCAACAATTGTTTCTAGTAAGATAGTTTCAGAACGTCTAAATTAGTTGTTTCTTCTTTGGCAGCAACAAGATGGCAGTGACATTCAGAATGGCAGTCCGTTAAGTGTAGCCTTAGATTTTGCAAGTATTGCCCATGGTAGGGCGTCTGTTGATTTGAATCCTCGCGAATCTTCATTAACTTTGGCAGGCTCAGATGTGGGCTCGGAACGTGCAAGTATGCAACTAAGAGCAAGTCCTGGAGATGGTTTTCGGATTAGTGTTTCAAGCACTCCTAGCTGTTCAAGTGGAGGATCTGGACCAGATGATATTGAATCACTAGGAGATGTTTACGTGTGGGGAGAGGTTTGGCTTGATGGAAATTTACCTGATGGGTCTGTGAGCTCGGTTCCTACAAAAGCTGATGTGTTAACCCCAAAGTCCCTAGAATCAAATGTAGTTCTCGACGTGCATCAGATCTCTTGTGGAGTGAGACATGTTGCTCTTGTTACAAAGCAAGGTGAAGTGTTCACATGGGGAGAGGAATCTGGAGGAAGACTTGGTCATGGGATTGATAAAGACTTTAGCCGCCCTCGTCTTGTTGAGTTCTTGGCAATTAATAACATAGAATTAGTTGCATGTGGTGAGTATCATTCATGTGCTGTATCTACGACTGGTGATTTATTCACCTGGGGTGATGGTGCTCATAATGCTGGACTTCTTGGCCATGGCACTGATGTTAGTCACTGGATTCCAAAAAGAGTTAATGGTCCTTTGGAAGGACTTCAGGTTTTATCTGTTGCCTGTGGCACTTGGCATTCAGCATTAGCAACTTCCAATGGAAAACTATTTACATTTGGAGACGGAACCTTTGGTGTTTTGGGCCATGGAGATCGTCAGAGTGTTTCATATCCAAGAGAGGTACAGTTATTAAATGGCCTAAAGACCATAAAGGTCGCATGTGGAGTATGGCATACTGCAGCTATTGTAGAGGTTATAGGCCATTCTACTACTAGCACTTCATCAAAAAAGCTGTTTACCTGGGGTGACGGTGACAAAAATCGTTTGGGCCATGGAAACAAGGAAACTTATCTTTTACCAACCTGTGTTTCTTCACTTATTGACTACAATTTCCAGCAGATAGGGTGCGGACACACTATGACTGTTGCCCTCACTACATCTGGTCATGTGTTCACCATGGGTGGTACTTCATATGGACAGCTAGGAAATCCAGTCTCTGATGGTAAGATACCTTGCTTGGTACAAGATAAATTGGTAGGTGAATTTGTTGAAGAAATATCTTGTGGGGCAAATCATGTTGCTGTCCTGACATCAAGAAGTGAAGTATTCACTTGGGGAAGAGGTGCTAATGGAAGACTAGGACATGGGGATATAGAAGACCGAAAAACTCCAACATTGGTTGAAGCATTGAAAGATAGGAATGTAAAGAATGTATCATGCGGCTCAAATTTCACGACAAGTATATGCATCCATAAGTGGGTCTCTGGAGCTGACCAATCAGTTTGCTCAGGTTGTCGACAAGCATTTGGTTTTACCAGAAAGCGGCATAACTGTTATAATTGTGGGCTGGTGCATTGCCATGCTTGTAGTTCCAAAAAAGCATTGAGAGCTGCATTGGCTCCCACTCCTGGCAAACCACATCGTGTTTGTGATGCTTGCTATGCAAAACTGAAAGCTGGTGAGGCCAGTAATGCTTCTAATTTTGGTAGGAAAGTTACAGCCCCTCGACGGTCCACGGATTCCAGGGACTCTCATAGTAGGAGAGACGTAAGGTCTTCAAAGATTCTGCTATCTCCTACTATAGAACCTGTCAAGTACCTTGAGATCAGGTCTGGAAGATCCGGGGCCAAATCAGATTATCCTTCGATGGTTAGGGCTTCTCAGATTCCATCACTATTACAACTGAAAGATATTGCATTTCCTAGTTCACTGAGTGCCTTCCAGAATGCCTGGAAACCCGTAATGCCATCATCACCTCCGCTCACTGTCAACTTAAGATCATCTTTAGAGTACACAAGGAGACCAAGCCCCCCACGATCAGCGGCTCCTGTATTTTCTAGGGGCATTATTGACAATATGAAGAAGTCAAATGAGCTCTTGACTCAAGAACTATCAAAGTTGCACGGCCAAGTACTAATTTTAACTCTGGCAAATTAACAATCTTACCTGCATTCTTCTATCAATTGTTGATATTGGGATGTAAACCTGGATGTTGTCTCTCTGAAATAACCTAAATGCTTATTTCCTCTTCTTCACCAGGTAAAAAGTCTGAAGCATAAGTGTGATACTCAAGATATGGAGATGCAAAAATTACGGAAAAATGCCAAAGAAGCTGCTTTATTGGCTGAAGGGCAATATTCCCGGTGCAAAATAGCCAAGGAACTTGTCAAGTCCTTCACAGAACAGGTTTGGACTAACTCAGGATTCCGGTATTGTTTTTGAACAAATCGAATTTTTAGGATATAAAAAATGCTCCCAGAAATGACGTAATTGTGAAAGTCGTACAATTTTTAGGAATGTCTTGCATTGTGCAAACTATGTGAAATCATTTTATTAAGTGGTGACAATTGGTATTTAACATTTACTTTTGTACAAGTATTGGTATAAGAACGTCCAAATTAATATCATCGCAGCAATCATGTGCTTGTTCGTGTACTTGTGTACCTGAAAATTGATCCTTCGTGACAGATGACATGACCGGAGATTCCTCTCAGGGCAAGGATGAATGGAAAAAAAAATAAACTGTTCTGTTATGCAGAAGACGCTGTAATATTTTTGGTCAATAACTGTAACTTAAACAGATACTTCAACTAGTTAGTTTGACAAATTCTACCTTATTATGATTGCTGATTAATCTGAAAAGTTGAGTATAAACTAGTTAGTTCGAGTTCTTGGGTATATGCCTTATTTCCCTAGTCAAAGATATGAATACAAATACTGCAATTTTCTGTATATTAAGCATAGGCCTGCTCTTTTATTTTGTAGTGGTTCTTCTCTAATTAGAGAATTTACTTGCTACTAATTGCTTTCAATTCTTTCTGCCTCTGTTGTCATGCAGTTGAATGTAATAACAGAGAAGTTGCCTCCAGAGGATTCAAACAACGAAGTTTTAAACTCCTTGCGTGCTCGAGCTGGAGATTTTCTAGACTCAACCAATGCAACACCAGAAATTTCTTCCTCGCAATATGCTGCACGAGTTACTGACAGGACTCATGAAGGTGGAAATATTCATCCAGGTAGCGATAGACCATCTGCTTCTAGTACTAAAGACGATGAAGCTCAACCAAGCTCAGAAGAAAGCTCGAAATCCCAAGAATCTTCAACAACGAAGACTGAAAGAGGAAAAGAAGTTATTGAACAATTTGAACCTGGTGTATATGTCACTCTTCTTCAACTTAAAAATGGTACCAGAATTTTTAGGCGTGTTAAATTCAGGTAGTTTACAAAAGTATTGGTTTCACGGAATCCAAATTCTCCATATTTATGCACACTAACTAGCTCAACAATTACTATATTTGATCTCGTTTCAGGCTTCTCATAATTTTGTGCTCATTTCTTCTAATATTACAATTGTACACTATTACAGTCGAAACAGAAACTTGTCATAATATGTAGTGTCGTTCCATATGTGTGCATGTCTGCAGCTGCATGTTTTCATAAGATCTATTAATGCTATAAAGCATGTCAAGCTCTATGCTGAGTTCAATTCGATCATTTCAATGCCGAGTTTCACTCATTCTAACTTACACCTACCTTCAATGTTTTCGCAGTAAACGAAAGTTTAGCGAGCAGCAGGCCGAAGAATGGTGGAATAACAACAAAGACAGGCTGCTTAAGTCGTACAGCGTCCCCAAGAAGGAAACGCCTGTTCCAACGGGATCTTCAAGCACGCCAGCAGCACCGGCTGAGGAAAGCTCTGAGGCAGCCTTATCTACCTAGACATAGTTTTTATTACATAGTCTCTTGATATGATGTAGAGAGTTGGCAAGTAGGATCCACAAATTGCTTTAGAAATGGCAGTTTTGTGAAGGCGTTTGTTTTTGTTCACATCAAAGCATGAAAAAATCGAAGCGTTTTTTATCACAGGAAAATGATAGAGCTGAAATTCTACTTCAAAGTAAGAGCAAAACTTTGGCTTGATTTGCAGTTGGGACTAGAAAAGCATTGCTTAATTCTTTCATTTGATTTTAGTCTTTGTAATTTTGTTGATGCATTACTTTTTTGTTACCCATTTCTGGTTGCATAGAATATGGACTTCTTATTGGGATGTTTGTACGCTTGGGGCCATCTGTGTATTTGTAAAACCTGTGATATTCAGTGTAACGCCTTTTATATTGTCTAAAGTTTTGTGTACATCAAATTAAATTATATTTTCTAAGGTTCTGAGGTATTAAAATACATTTATACGAACTCAAATACCTGCCCAATTTTGGTATCATCAATCATGTGATTTAGAATTTGAAATTAACTCTTTCATTTGAATTTTACTTATAGTATCTTATGTATTTATTGGTTGAACAAATTAAAGAGAATATTTTGAATTTTGTTTATCATTTGATACATTTTTTTAGGGGGGAAAAAACAAAAAGAAAAAGAAACAAACAAACAACATTACTCTTTTAAATAAGAAAAATATTTCTGGGGTTTGGAACATGGGATGAGGATTATTTATCATGATTTCATGTTCGTCAACTTAGGAAATAGTCCATATCTCAAAATTAGTACATGGATAGCTATTATTTCCTACAAAAGTAGGGATTAAAAAAATAATCTTATACTTAATTAGTGGGACTCATATTAATTTCACATTTCAATACCAGCACATCCTAAATTAAAATATTTTTTTTTATATTTAAATTAAATCAAAACACATCTATCATTTACGCCAATGCTAGTAATCTCACTTAATAAAAATTAATTTTAATACATTATAATTCCAATAACTGATGTCAACGTAGACCAGATATTACGGGATCGCATTCTAAAAAAAAAAAAAAAAACTTTATTAGTCCAACTCGACCCACATTAATGCAGGCGTGGCACGTCTCATACATATAGTAGAGGGTTTTTTAGCATACATACTCATTGAATTTATTTTGGAATGGCAATGTGCCCCCTAAACTTTTTTTCTCGACAATTACAATAACACCTTGAATTTGTAAACCAGTAGCAATTGACACTATTCTATTAATGGGTGTTAAATTGATAACAAAAGTGGTCATATGACAAATTTTTAAGAGGATGACTAGTGTTTTACATTACCAAATGAGTGAAAATAAAAAATAAAAAAATAGGGGATTTTAGAAGGAAAATAAGAAATTTTTTTTTTAGAAATAAAAATAACAAGATTTAAAATTTCAAAATTTAAACTAATATTCCAAAAAAACAAAATATTACCAAAAATAAAACTAAATAAGATTAACTAGATCGATTTAAAGAGTTCATTTTGGAAAATTTGTTAAGCACTTAATTTAAATTGATCTAGTTAATGTTATTTAGTTTTATTTTTGGTAATATTTTGTTTTTCTAAAATATTAGTTTAAATTTTGAAATTTTAAATCTTTCTATTTTCATTTCTAAAAAAAAAAAGGACTTCCTATTTTTCTCCTAAATTCCCTATTTTTTATTTTCACTCATTTAGCAATGTAAAATACCAGTAATTCCCTCAAAAAATGCATCACATGACCACTTCTGTTATCAATTTAACACCCATTAACAGAATAGTGTCAATTGCTATTAGCTTACAAATTTATAGTGCTAATTGCCAAGAAAAAAAGTTTAGGGGCTACATTGCCAATCCACAATAAATTCAAAGGGTATACATGCCAAAAATCCTACAGTAGAGACCAGATACTCAACTTAGCCTATATTTTTGCAGGCTCACATTTCTGCAGATCTACATTTAGCCATTTCAATTTTAAATATATCTTAATTAAAATTTTTTTAAAAAATCTTCATTAAATATTTTCTTTATATGTTTTAATGTTATCTATTTATTTATTTTTAATTTATTCATATTTTAAAAGAATATGAATGGATTTTAGGTTCATATTTTGGCTCACATAAGTACATATTTGATATTTTAAAGTATAGAATAACAATGAAATTAGACCTGCATTTTGACCACATTTGGCACTTGTAGACACGATCTACTTAGGTCCACATAAAATATAGGGTAGGTCTATAGGCCGTGCTGTGCTCCTTGATAGGAATAGGGCCAGGTCGAGCTGGTACAAAGCTCGTATAGTCTTATCAAATGTGAGGTGGGCTGGGCCGGATCAGCCTAGTTTACATCTCTAATTCTAATACCATATTAAATAGAGGAAATATGATTTTTTATAGTAATTTTTCAAACAAAAATTGAAAAATCTCAAAAATTTGAAATTGTTCTGAAAAATCCCTGATCTAATTACAAAAATACTATTTTTAAAAGAATTTAGAAAAAAATACTACTTTTATTAATTAATGAGATATTTAAGGTAGCTCGCTAAGTTACCTAAGGTAGCTTAATCAGTTATTTCAAATAATTGAATTAATTACTCCAAGTAACTTAACTAGTTATCTCGAGTATTATTGAAAAATACCAATTTTTGAAAAAAAAAATGATTCTTTTTGAATATTTTTTAAAAGTGATATTTTTTTAATAAAACTTTTAAAAAACAACATTTTTCTAAAATCTAAGATTTTTCAATTTTTGGCATTTTAGACCTAGAATTTTAGAAGAAACTCCATTAAATAAAGTAAAGATTGGGACACCAAAATTTTCCATAAAAAATTTACACAAATGATGTGACATCATTTTTAATTATGCAATTTTAAACAATGTGGTCCCATTTAAAAAAAAAAAGAGTTGAAATGAACGCTACTTTATATAATATAAGTTTTTGGTGTAAAATATTAGTGTATCTAGCATTACTATTTAATAGAATAGTATTAAACTTAACAGTTTATCCCAATCTAGTCTACTATAATATAATGAAACAATAATTGATTTAATCTGTAATACTAAAGTGAAAATAGGCGTATAGAGCAACTTCAATATAATTGGATACACTAATTTAATCCAATCCCACAATACTAAAGTGAGAATGAGACCATAGAGCAAGGAACGGAGCCACTCACACATTAGTGGAGGCTCAATCTTAAATTTTCTTTTAAATGACTGCAAAATTTATGTACATTTGTAGTTTTTTAATTTAAATATATGTGCAAAGCCTCACTAAAAAAGTAAGAAATTTTAAAATAGACCCTACCCGCTAGATAAAATTATTGGCTCTGTCACTTTATGGAGCAACTTTGGGTTTCATTATTTCAAGGGAAAAAAAAATGTAATTGAAGTAGAAGAAAAATATAATTAGAAGATAAAATTCGCAACTAAAAGATAATGTCCCTTTTCCGTGTAGTTTCGAGGCTACTCGTCTATGTCGAGGATTATCGATGGATCACCTAACTTAATAATTTTTACTAAATTCCGCCACCGAATACCGATCACCTGCCCAAATTAATTGTTAATAATTAACAAATTCTTGAATTAGATTTTGATTTTTTTGACTTTGACTTCCTTGACCTTCTTCATTTCTTTGTCACTAAGAAAACCCATATCTCTCGTCCTTTACCCAAAAAGATGTAATTTCATTTTTGCCCCGGGTTTTGGAACATTTTGCTAGAAACTAGCAAGTATAAGCGATAATAAGGTCAAAACAGTCAGAAAGGGTCTCTCAATTTTAATTTCCCGGAAAGCTATAGAAATTTTCCTGAATTTTCCGGGAAAGTTTTAGTTTTAGTTTTTTTGTTTTTGTTTTTGTTTTTATGGGTTGAAAAGCTAGCTACGTCATATAAAATTCGAGACTAATACTCCATCTCCCCCGCCAGTTTCTCTTTGGGGAAAAAAAAAACTGATTTAGAATGGGGCAACAGCAATCGAAGGACGAGCTTCTGTATCAGCAAGTCAGCTATGGAAACATCGAAGGGATCAAATCCCTTTGCAGAGACGGTGCACGCCTTGAGGTAACCAAATCCAGAAAGAGAACTGAGATTGATTTTCTTAATGCTCCATGATTGAATTCATCACTAATTTTTAAATTTAAATGTGAAATTTTTGTATTTTTAACGATAATTATTGGGTTTTTTAATTTTTATTTTTAATAAATCAATTTAAATGCTCAGTGGATTGATAATAGAGATGGGAAAACCCCTCTTATGGTAGCTTCTATGAACCCGGAGTTTTACAATGTAGCAAAGACTTTAATTGAACTTGGTGCCAACGTCAATGCTTATCGTCCTGGTATGTTAATCCCTCATTTTAATAATAGTAATAATAATTATAATAATTTTGATTGGGAAATAATAGTAATAATGATTGTTTGTTTTACTTTTGATTGTATTGATTTAAGAAGAAGCTAAGATTTTAGGTCTTATATCCCAATCATTGTACCAGTGTTGGGTATTGAGGATCAAAAGTGAATAAGGGGATATTAGAAGATGAATTACGAGTACATTTTCGCTTAACACAATTTCTGCTTTGGTGAAAGAAGAGCCTATAAGACGGGGAAAATGAACGAAATAGAAGAAAATAATGAATATGTTATTCATCTAGATTGTGATACACACCGAAAGTTCGACTAAGTTTCCTATTTCTAGATCCTTTCATAATCTAAATACCTCTTATGTAAGAGAAGTTTAACGGGGTTCAATAGCTAAATATGTTAATATCCTTTGCGAAATGTACACGAACAGAGTACTGTTTGAAACTTTATTGTTGGACCACATCTATGACCAATTTACTTAATCCAGTTTCTCTCTATTTTTTATTCTTTTCTTCCCCCCACCCCCACCCCCCAATTGTAGGTCGTCATGCTGGGACTCCTTTACATCATGCGGCTAAAAGAGGCCTTGATACTACCGTTAACTTACTTCTTTTGCATGGAGGTACCCTGCTATTTTGGCTATGGTTTCGGGAGAAATATTGTGTTTTGGCAATCTAATTAGTAATTAATAATATATTTCCATGATTTCAGCCAACGCATTAGTCATGAATGATGATTGTCAAACTCCTCTTGATGTTGCTAGGGAGAAAGGGCACGTTAGTGTTGTCCGTGCAATTGAGGTATATTATAAGTTTGTAATGTGGTTTTCTTTCTCACACCTATTAATCATCTTCTTCTTTTTTTTTTTTTTTTTTTTTTTTGTTGTAGCTTATGTATTTCTGTTGTGTGTAGAATCATATATGCTTGTTCTCTGGTTGGATGCGGGAGTTTTATGGGCCTGGATTTCTTGAAGCATTCGCTCCTCAATTGCTTTCAAGAAAAGTGTGGGTATTATTATATACATGTGATCATGTTGAATTATCTTTTTATTTACTTCTCATTCCTCCATGTTGAGTATTTATCGAGCATCCTGTCTGTCCAATATGGGCAGATGACTGGAGCTGTACTAACAAAATTTCAACTTTTATTACTTGTTTTCTTTTCGCATCTCGGTTAAGCTTTAACCTGAGGAAAATACTAGTTGTTCATGCCTGGTGTTTGTTCTTTGTAGTTGGGTTGTCATTTTACCATGTGGTTCCCCCAATCCTACCAAGCCTTTCAAGTTGGAGCTTGCGCTATATCCTAGTTTGCAGGTATTATGGAGTATCATTTTGCATTTCTTTTGAAGTATACCGTTTCTGTTTGAATCTTGGCTATTATATGTATTCCAAGCCTTTATTTTCAACTGTCTATTAGTTGTCTTTCTCTGGTGTAACGGCTACAAAATTGGTTGCATGAGTTTAGTTTTGTCTAATCTAGTGGTTTCATAATTTTGAAAGCTGAATTCGAGTCTACTGTCTAGATTAAACATTCCTATTTTTCTTGCTGGAGATTTAAATTCTCATTCCATAACTACAGATTCATACACTTAAACGCTTTATGTATCCATCAAAATGTTAGTCTCTGTGTCTAGGTTTTGTAGAGAAGACCTTGTTTACTCTAAATGATTTAACGCTTTATGGTGCCGTATCTACATTTTACATACACACTTCAAAATGCTGTCACCTTTTATTTTTATTATTTTCTTCATGACCCATATGTGAGTTGCAATCTTTTTATATTTGTGAGTGATTATATTCGCCAATAAGGACCAATCATAAATCATGACCCCAAATTTGGGAGATGGCTGGGAATACCCGTAACTAATTTACAAAGTATATAAGATGGAGAAAGAGGTAAAAAAAAGAAAAGAAAAAAAAATTACTTGCACAAGTATTGCTGTAGTTTTCCCTTTCGTGTATGATGTACTTGCTCTGTTGCCTACTCTTATCTTTATAAGTTCTTGGTTTTGTTTGGCTTTTTGATCTAGAATATAGAGACACCAAGTAACCATGATCTGTTTTCCTGTTGTTAGTATTACTTTCTGCTTACTGATATAAATCATCTCAAAGCCTTACCTCTGTATGGCATTTGGCAGCTGGGATGCTGCTAGCCTGCTACATGACAGCTGGCATAAGTTTGGCACCATTTTAATGTCCAACCTTCTTTTTTTACTAGCTGTTCAAACTGTACTAGTTGAAGTATTGTGGTTTCACAAAATGCAGAATACAGGAGCCTTGACCCTTTCTACTCAGTATTATTTTGGATGAAACAGTTGTTTAGAAAAGTATTCTAAATTTGGATTCCAGGTGGTTATATAAAGGGTTTTTCCTTTCACGGTAGTCCATTATCAGCTTTATGGCATCATTGGCTAATATGTAGTGAGAGATGTTTATTTGTTTTGTCTTGAATTTGATGTGTATTGTTGGCTTATTGCCTATTAACTTTAAGCTTTTGAGGCGACAAGTTCTCCAACATTTTTACTTTTCCTCCTTTAGCACTCTAAATTATTATACCTTTGGTTCATCACGTAAAATGTGTTCAGTCTTTTCAATTGTTGTTGTGTTATAGTAACAAGAGATAATGGTCTCTTTTTTTTCAATGATCTTAAATGGCTCTGTGATTAATGGCAGGATGCGAAACCACGAACTGTTATTGCGTTATGGAAAGCCAATTTGGAAGAACCAAAGTCACTCCAGTCTGATCCTTCAGTGATAATTCTCGAGAACATCACAAGTAATTGCTTGATACTAGAAAGTTTCTTTTGGCTTTTATTTTTGTTGGTAACAAGTTTAGGAGTTGATGTCAGATTTCATTTCTTGGTGTGTCTTTAATATGTCTGGTGTCCATGCATATAGTACCAAGAGGCAGGAGGCGGAGAAGAAGGTGTAGGCAACGAATGCTTAGTCGTAAGTACAATAACTGTCAATTTTCTTAGATTCCTGTAGAAAATCATGCCAGAAGAACAGACATTAGAACTAGTGATCTTTTAGGTCAGTTTTGCGACTGACTTATTGGGTACTCTGTACCCATATTACTCTCCAGCCTCCGAAGATATGATAGAATTGGCCTTTTGTTAGGGGAAAAAGTTTTATATATGTGTAACCTTTTTATAATTTTGCTTGGGATTAGTCATGGATATTCTTCTTTTAAGCACATTTGACTTAGTGTCCCCCCCCCCGCCGTTTTTTTTTTTCACAGAAACACGTATTAAACTTGCACCTGAAAAGGAAAGTGACTGGCAACAACTTCAGCAGTTTTGTAATGCATGCAAAGGAATTCCGCAGGTACTTTTCAAACTTTCCTTACAGATTTCACTCTTCTCTGTTACCTGTCCAGCATAGTGGTTACCTGATCCAAACTTCTCGTGCTAATAGTGGAGTGTCCAGTGTCTTATCAGAAAAAGAAAAATGCCAATTGTGGAATTTTTCATATTGTAAATAGAAGATCATTTGGAAAAAATTTGCTTCAAGTAATTTGCAATTTGTTTATATGGAAGCACGCCTTTGGAATCTGTTGGTGACTGCTTTTATTTTAGAGAAGTTACAAGATAATTGTTTTTAGATATTATGTAAATAGGAGTGAGGAAGGTACATTGTTTCAGTGCAGCAAAGTGAAACCGCTTAGTTACTTACTGTTACTTTCATGGTTTTCTAATTCGATCCATATAATACAAAGTGCTGAAGCTTTTGAGTTGGATTCATTAGTAATAGAGAATTGACTCCTTGACCCCATCATAGCTATAGCTCGTTCTTATTTTCTGAGATACTTAGTAGCCGCACTTGTATTCCATCCTAGTTCTATTTTCTTTTTCTTTCTCTCTTTTTCTTTCTTTCTGGAGCCATCTAGTTCAAGTTATTATTCTATACTAATGCAAAAGCTAGCATATTTCAATATGATTTGAGATGTCTCATGGTCTTTTCAATAAGTTATGATGCCTTCTAAAATAAGTTAAAAGTTATGATGTATTGATCAAGTGCTACTTTTAAATTCATATTTATTGAATATTTCAGGCACGTCCTGCATTTTTGCATAATGATCAAAGGCCAGTTGAACCAGCTACTGCACCACCAGCTGCTGAAGATTTAGAATTAGCTATGGCTCTTAGTGCCTCTATTGAGACTGCTTTGCTGGAGAGCTCACCCCTTCTTGATGCAAATCTGAACTCTGGAGCCAGTACATCTTATGCGCAGAATAACTCTGGGAACACGAGCAGTTCTAATCCAGGTGCATCAGAAGCACCCCCTCTGGAAAGTATTGAGTGGCGGGGGCATGGAACTGTCCCAAGTGGCAATTCATTTTCTAATGAGCATAATCGGATCCAGCATGACTCAATTGCCCCTGCAATTCATTCCCCAGACTTGATTGCATCAGCTCCACCATTTCCAGATGGTCCAATTCAATATCCATCAATTGATTCAAGTCCTATTGATATATCTAACCCAGCTGTTGAGAATGTACCTGCTAAAGTTGGCGATGGGAAAGAAGATGGAGTTTCTTCATCCTGCATTATTTGTTTGGATGCTCCAGTTGAGGGAGCTTGCATCCCATGTGGCCACATGGCTGGATGCATGTCTTGTTTGAATGAAATAAAGACCAAGAAGTGGGGATGTCCTGTCTGTCGAGCCAAGATTGACCAGGTCATTAGGCTTTATGCTGTTTAATGATCACAACAATATGAAGAGGCGCCAAATGGTGAGTGAGATTTGAAAACTTTCTATTTATGTGCTTCCATGCAGAAGTATTAGTATCAACGATTTATTAGAGTTGTGCCTGAGGTCTCTTAATATGTTATTGCTTCACGCTCCTAGAGTGTCTCAAACCCCCTGGAAATTGTTAGGTGTCAAGATACACATACTTTACCCGATGGGTGCTTTATCAAAATTTTTTGGGTTTGCTACACAATATAGAAGTCCTGATTGCCAAACCACTAGTAGTGATCAATCCGAATTTAGCATAAGATCTAAGTATGTAGGACTATGTCTATGTTTGGTAGGAAGGAAGGAGAGTTACATTACCTAGGAAAATAAATGGGAGAGAAAGGAGAGTGCTCTTCCTTAGACGTGTTTTTTTATGAGATGGAAGGAGAATTTTTATTTTTACAATGACAACTACTACTTTAGTGGAAATTTCTCTCCTAAAATCTCTGTAGTTGGAGGGATTGAAATTTGCTAAAATTAAGGATTTGAAATCCATTGCCTAGTCCGCTCTTTCTTAGAATCCTTCTAACCAAACAACCACAGCTTCTCTTGTTCTTTCCATTTCTCCCTCTTACCAAAAAACACTCAAAAGTATTCACCAATCAGTCTAGGTTAGACAACCTTAGAATGTCACAGGAGCTGTGATATCCTTGTCCCATAAGCGTACTAGGTACTGATATTTAAAGACCTTGAAGTAGGGCTCTGACCAAATTTCATAAGTGAATGGTTGAAATTCTCGTTGACCAATGATATGCAGGTGATGAGTTGGGGCTATGGTTGAGAGTTAGGCTACTGCAGCAACAAATCTGTGTAAGGATGTTTTCTTCGTTTATTCATGGCTTTTGTGGCAAGAGCAGACTTATTTCTTCTAAAGAAAAATGCTGCATTTTAGTCTATCAATTTCTGCTTTCAAATCTTGATGTCTTGGTATACTGTTTAGTGCATTTGTTGTTCTTCTGTGTAGATAAATATTTATATTACTGTTGAAGCAAATTCACACCATACCCTTGTGAATAGGCCTTGTTTGAAACCCCAAAAGACAATGTGTTCGTAAAACTGTTGGTTGATGTATATGTATCAGTGCATATTTACCCGGTTGGTCACCCCGTTCTAACAACAAAAATGACGACGACAGTGACAGTGCCTCATATTTACTTTTTTGTATTAAGCTCATTTTTGGGCAATATTATTAGGGTATCTTTTTGAAGGTCCTAAATACTCGCATGAATGGTCATTTTGATCTATTTTCAAAACACACTATTATTTTCATTATTCTGTTTTTGGCCAATTCCAAGAATTCAACTTGAACTAGATGCTAGCTGAGCAATTGCCATGATAAAAAAAGGACGTGACAGTGGACTTGTAGGGTAGTCATGTTGGCTCGCTTTTCACTTTGGACATACATTTTGAATTAAGGGATTTCTCTTTTGGATGTCAGCCACATACTAGTGGCAAAATCTGCTGTATAGCTTCATTTCCTCGATTGACCATATCCATAGCCCTTCTTTTCCCCTTTTTTTTCCTATTTTTTTTCATATTAATTTGGGTTAAAGTGTATTATCCATTGAAGTGATTAAAGGTCTTAGGAATCTAGTTAAGGGTGGCCATGACGGGCCCAGCACTTTATTTCTGCACTTTTTTTAATTCTACGAACTCATATATTTCATCATTGATTCATTGTAAACCATCTAGTCTCTTTTCTAAGACATCAGTCACAAAACGTATTGGATAGCCATGTTTCCCTGGTTTGGTGTTCTTTTAGCTGGCATAAAAGGTTAAGCTTACTTCTACAAGGCCTATTCAACTGTTCTTTGTCATTAGAAAAAAAAAAAATCAACTCTTCTTTGTATATTAGAAAATTTCACCTTCGGCTGTGCGCAGTACGAGTCGAATGCATAATCTGTGGCCATAGGTGGATTTGGGGGGAGGTTTCGGAAGATAACCTACACTTAAAATAAAAGCAATGCTACTGGATATAAGTGGTGTTCAACATTACAATGATATATTTGTCTGTCAATTTAATTAATAAATTGTGTGCTATATAGGTTTCACATGATTAACCAGTGATAGAATGGCACATTATTGTAGTGTTGAACACAATTAGTGCCCATAGTATTATTCGAAAAACAATTATGGTTTTGATTGGCAGATTTTGTGTTTTTATTTTAAATGAAATGAATGGTGAAAATTTTCTATGTTATTTATGAGATTTTTATGATCCATTTTACTTTCAAAAACAAAAATTAGATAGCGTAATCATTACTAGAAATGCCCTATATATTCCCAATATTTCATAACTGCTTAAGAAATAGAAATAAACATATTGAACTAACATTAAAAAAAAATTAACTAATAAATTTCATTTATTACAAAGAAATAAAAATAATTCACACTTTGACTTTAGGAGTCAAACTCCCAACCTAATATCAAATCCACATTCCACCTACCGAGTTAGTCCCACTGGTCTGGTTTAGAAAAGAAACATATTGAACTAGCATTATACTAATGACTAGTTTATTTCATTGTAATCGTAATCGGAATAAATAAAAAAGAAAATGAATGAGAATAAAATAAAAAAGTATGAGAATAATTATTTGTAATACGTTGTTTATTTAAAATTAATAGGAATGAGAATCGTATTCATTAGAATACTATTCATTTATTTACTGAACCTAGGAAAAGTAATGAAAATGTGTTATATTTACTAAATTGTCCTTTTAAATGCATATACAATTTAAAGTAGATAAATTTTTTTTTGGGTAAAATTGTATTTTATAATTTTAATAATTAAAAAAAAAATAGGTGTTTACAAATAATCAAACTCCCTAAGTTGGTGGGAAAAGTATTTATATTCTTTTCTCTTAAATTTGTGTGAATTCCATATATATATATATATATATTTTCTATATTTTAATTAACTTTTATACGAAAATTATTATCCCATATACCATTCCATTACTCTTTATTAAATATGCCATAAGTAAATTGATGATTGTTGAGTATTATAATTCTCGCACAAGTTTGGTAGCAATCCTATTCAGAGATGATAATTGGCTTTTAGTATTAAACTCTTGTAACTTGATTAAAATCTAACCATGATAAACTATTCCTAAAATTTAGCACCTTTCAACCTAAACACTATATAAAACCTACTCACAGCCCTAGTTTTCTTAATATGTAAATTAAAGGAGTGCTATGGTCAGTTGCGAGTAGCACAACCAATCAAGTTGCGCCGTTGATTGGCGTGGATCCAATAAATGGTTTAATAAGAGATCCGTTTTAGATTGATATAGTGTCCTATGTGTTTCCGCTGTGTTGACAAAGTCACTCTAGGAAAATCGGCAAAGAGAAATTACCCGCTAAAAGTAAAATTGGACCATCCGTTGTTCCCTATCAAATAAGGTTGGATAAGAAATTTAAGCCAGGCCCCCACTCTCGTGATTAAGATGCTAAATATTTATGTTAATTGTACATCCATTTTCTGGTACGTTCAATAGTACTCTCAGAGCTTTTTCTGCATTCTCTTGTCTTAGTCTGCTCTACTGTTTGCAAATCTGTCTTCTATAGGATAAAGTAAAACTCAACTATTCTACATGGTAATTTTTTAAGCCTTCTGGTCGACTTTAGCTTTTTTATTTAATGCTAAAAAAGGGTTGTGAAAGACGCCATATACAATATGATTCAAGGCTTAAGAAACACTTCTGTTGTTTTACCAGGACCAGATTCGTAGCTCCCAAATTTTACGTTTTTGTATGTTGTTTCGGATGCTGATTTCTTTTATTAAACATTGGCTTAATATTGAAGAAAAGTAAACAAGACTTGGCCTAACTAGAAATCTCTATTTTCTTTATAGTCGAATCAATTATTGTAAGAGTAGCTTCCTTAACAGTTACATATTCAATTGGAAAAGGAAATTCTTCTAACAAGATACGCTAATTTTTCACTCTTGAGATAAACTTAGCAAAACCATGTTTCCTCGGCCGCTCTCCTTTTTTTAAGTCTTTTCCTTCTTCCTCTCTGTCAAGCCTTTTTTTTGTCCTTATATTTCAACCTTACCGGAGAGGGGATCCTTAGAATCTTTATTCTTCATCCGAAAGATTTTTCTCGCCATTTTGATATTCTATTATAATAATCCTTCCAAACGTGTAAAGACTTATATTCCCATAAATCTAGATCCATTGAGATTTTCTCTTACTTAAATCTAAATATGTGTGAATTTTTGTCTATTATTCTTTTTTATGTACTCTTATAGATTTAAAGATTATACGAGTGAAATTATTATTATTTGTCCATGCATACACACATATATATTTTAAACATTTAATTGTTCGTGTTATCTTTTTCCTATTTATATTTCTAACCTTTAATTGTTGTATTTTCTTTAATTTCTTTTCTTTTAAATTTCGAATTATGATGGTTTTAACTTTTATGGTGGTTATGATTTATTAGGTTAATTTGTTGATTATTGTTTTCTATGTTTAAAATATGTGATTATTCGTTTAAAATTATTTGGATTACGTTAGGGTGTATTAGATTTATAATATAATTATGATATTATATACGATTATCTTTGTGGTATTGAGTATGGGTTAGTTTTGCTAGAATCTGATTTTGGTAATACGATTTAGTTATTAGGGCATTTCTTATTGAAGATGGTTAGTTGAGTGGAATATAGATTTTGAATATAACTTGGTTCACTTTTTTTCTTCTTTTTTTTTTTTCCCAGATTTGAAGCATATGATTTCTTGAACACAACAAACTAATTAAAAAAGAAGGCAATCACTTTTTGTGGAATTTATTATCTCCCTTAATGGGAGATCTTTTCACTCCCAATGTAAAGTCTATTGTCTCCCCGAGAGTTTATTTCACTCTCTTTGTGGAGTTTTTCTCTTTTGTGCAAATTCAATTTGATAACGTTTCTATTTTAATAATATCCTTTAGTTCCACTATGTTTGATGTTTGCTTCTCCCAAATCCCCTTTTGAGTTCCTCATTTATCTCAATCTAATAATATTATTATTCAAGCATTAATAAAGTACTTTTTGAAAAACAAATTCTGAAAAGTGAAGAAACAATAATCTTTACGAAACACTTTGAACCAAGTGTTTTAAATAGTATACTTATGATCCTATTTAATTTAGTTATTTGTTCATATCTGAAGATAAATACAATTCTTTTTTGCATACACTTATGTTTAGAAAAAAAAAAAAAAAAGCCAAAAACCGGCGTTTATCCTCTTGTATTTTCATATATCACAGCTTTTTTGAATATAAATAAATATATCTAACTATCCCTAAATTTTCCCAAATAACACTCCCAATCTATATCCACGATCACATGTTCAAACAATTTGCCACGACGATTGATTGTTATTTTGTTATAATGGATCCTCTACTACTCACCGCTTGGCCTCTCTCTCCATGCACCGCCCATGTGCCTCAAAGCGACTGGCTCTGATTGCTAATAAAAAGATTGAAAGAGGGAAAGTTGTAGATCTCCCCCTTTAATACAAATAGGTAAGCAGGTGTTTGGCAATTCTTCAAATGATTCAACTATGATGCTTGGGATTGAGTACGAAAGTTTTGAGCGTGAAAGATTTATATTTGGGTTCTCCTATAAGTTAGGGATGTTGACTACAAATCTCCAATTTTTAAAATCAGATGTATTGACAATGTTTTGTTACTATTGAATGTATTTTTGCTTATTTTCCTTTTTTCTCGGTATCGTAGTCAATCAGTACCATTTGATTTGACTATGATAGTCTTAAGATTGGAAAATTAGCTTATTATTAGAAGAATTTTGATTTCTAATTTAATCAGTTATTGTAAAGATATCCTTTTTATAAAGACATATTTATTATCTCAAAAAAAAGAAAAGATTATACGGGTGAGAGCTTGAAGAACTTCCTATCACCGAATCAGTCAAAAAACTAACTCAAATGATGGAGTAGATTCAAAAGAGCTAAAGAGGTATTTCTAATGATGCTTTAGTTATCTTTCTTGTGGAGTTATATGCACATCTTGATCAATAGCTCGTAGATAAATATGTTTTATTAGATGTGTAAAGTCTAATTATACTGACGAATATCACCTAAGACAAAATATCATGCACTAGACCCATGTAGTTAAGTTTGGATAAATGAGAAGACAGAGAATTCGCAGAGTCTAGAGTGTGAGATTTTATTTGTAATTTTTCTTTTCCATTATAGTGAAATCCCGTAGCGGTAGAAAATGGACGTTGCTCTCACGCTAAAAGTGAACCATTATGAATTTTTGTATGTTTTCTTTTTTTCTACTTTTATTTTGCTCTTGGCAGTAAAGAATTAGGTGCGTTAATTAACAATATTTTCTCCCTAGTCGTCGATAGGTTGAAAAAGTTTTGACGATTATTTATTATTACATATTATATATAATTTGATCTGTGTATTAGATTTATTATTATAATCCTTGTTTTGATGAATTAAATATATGCTAGCTATTTTTATTCAAAATTAAACCATAAACAATTTATTAATTTTAATATCCACTTAATTAACCAGTATACCGGTAAAAAAATGCTAACCAGATATCATTACAACAAAAAAACCATTTTTAATTAGAGAACACTAAAATATCATCTCTGAAAAATTGCTTTCTGAGAAAAAAACTTTCTCTATAATAATGATTTATCGTCTCAAACGCTCGTGTTGTGGACAAAAATTTTGTCATTTAGAAACTAAAGTAGACGAAATTATTTGCTTAAACAGACTAATATTTTTGTCGTTAAAAATAACTTCAATGAAAATTTAGTCTCTAAAAAAAACTTTCAGAGCCTAATTTTTTCGTCTTTAAATATTTTTAAAAATATTTATTACTTTTTTCTTCATGTGTAATTCAGAGAACAACTTGTTTTCTCCTGACATGTTTCAAATTTATTTTTTTCCAGATTAATTTTGCATCTCAATTATATTTTTTATTATTTCCATCAAACAAATGCGATATCAATTTAATATAGCATGACTATTATTACAAATTTCTTAGACCTTAGTTCTAAGATTAGCTTCCCACATATCCATGAGCTTCTTACATTATGAACTAAAAGAATTAAAAATATATATGCACTTATATAACATTCACTTAGAAAAAGGAAAAAAAAAATACCATCTCACCTTTTCAATACATGTATTAACAAGCATGTATTATTATATAGCTGGAGCAATAATGTATTTGTCACACTAGGAACGTACGAATCTCATAAAAAGGAAGTGTGTACGGCTACGTCCAAGAAAAGCAATACTCACAAAAAGAAATGTTTATATTTTGTAACCCTTAAAATTTGGAAAGAGTATAGTAGATATTTGAGATTTGACCTTCGATTTATTGAAAATAAAAATAAAAAATGATTCTGATCCTTTTTTTTTAAAGGGTCACATAGAATTAATTATGCGTACTTTATGACCAAAATAAGTAAATAAATAAATATAATATTGTCTTCAATTGCTATTATATTCGAAGCCAATTTTTCTTGTTGTTCTTGTCCTCTTGAAGCTATCATTTGGGAGATAGGTAGTACATAGTCATGACCAGCTTGTTTGATTTTTATAATTTGGTTTCATGTTACTAAAAAAAAAAGTAGCTAAAAATTAATAAATGTTTAATTCTATAAAAAAAAAATAATAACAAAACTTTAGAACTTAGTCATCACTTATGTATGCATATATATGTAACATCCAAAATCCTCTTATCCAATTTTGGTGTACCGATTGTTTAAGTATTGAATAGATGCCACATTATATTTGAACTTATTAATAAAATTGATAATTAAAAAACTAATTTGATAGTTTTAAATTTTATCCCATTGCTCGGACATAAACTATGACACTTTGAGATCACCTCAGATTGCATTACAGATATGTATCTATGATTCATACAGTAAATATCAAATTGTTAAGTTTTACCTTCAGTCTGTTTGCGCAGTTGACTGTTCCTATTGGACAAAAGCACCCATCAATGCCACCTTTGTTAATGACATCTCTCTCTCTCTCTCTCTCTCTCTCTCTCTCTCTCTCTCTCTCTCTCTCTCTCTTTTTTTTTTTTTTTCGAGTGCTCCAATGACACTTTAATTTTGTTCACCCACAAAAAAAATCAATGAAGCAGTTTTCATGTCTAATTAATATTTGAAAATTTAGGTCTAATTATCGCTATTGCTAATTACCTTTATGCAAATAATATCTTCCGTATGTGAAAAGATAGAGACATGGAAATCTGTAATGCTACTTTTCTTCTTTCTCAATCAAATAGACCAAAAAGAAAAAGTGGGCAAATGCGGGTAGGGCTATATATGCTAGCTTCTTTTCCCCCCTAGCTACCCGGGTCGTCATTTTGATTTTTATGATAGATAAATTTAATTCAAGTTATATAACCCTATGCTTAAGTTTAAGGACATCCCTTTACTTAAGGAAGAAAAATTTATAATAATTATGTTTGTACGGGATCGAATATTAAGGAAGATTAGTTAGCGTGTAATCGAAGAAATTCGACTAAGGTATATATTTAGCATAAATCTTAAAAAAAAAAAAGAGACAAGGAATAATATTTTATACAATCATGCAAATTGCAATTAGCTTTGATCAGTTGATTATGTAATTGATGTCAATAAAACATGTTGTGGACAACTCAGTCATCATGTTCAACATGTATCATTGTTATCTTTTGATTAGAGTACAAGAGTACTAACCGGCAATGACAAAAAAAAAAAATAAATGAATGATTTGTGTTCGTGTTACTATTCTTAATTTCTTTATTAGCCAAGTGAATATAGTTGTTGGAGCGGTTTCTCACCAACAGTCCACGTGTCTCGAACTGCTGATACTGGATTCTCCAACTGTCCACGTGTCCTTGCTGTCTCAAAGCTCTCTGAACTCCAAGCAAGATCGGAGAAGCGGGAGTGGCTACCTGCAAAGACTCTCCGATGCTTAAGTCAGCGGTTTTTCTTTGTGTTTGGTAGTAAGGAGAAAATATTTCAGTATGAATATCTATCTTTTTTTATGGATCTCTGTCTGTTTTCTTTTTGTTCACAGACTGTTTTATATATATCAGTTTTGCTGTGCGGACATGCCCCTTTCGGGGATGCATGTCTTCTATATATGTAGTCATGAGGTAGTGAACAGTCTGGTTCTCTATCTCTAGAAAAAAAATGAGTATTTTTCACCTTAAGATCTTTTTTAACTGTCACGGGCCGAAATTTCTGTGATCTCTTCTGTGCTACCGTGGCCTGATTTTCGCCGTCTCCTATGGCTTCAATCTGTCAGGAGTAAGATTTGGGCAAATCGCCGTTTTGTCAGGACGGCCTGTCCTTGGTTCACACACCTACCCAGGATCGCATTAAATGTTCTGTCTGGGTCTGGGGCCGCGGGTCACCTTCCATTGTGCCCAGTCTGAAGACCCTTGGGGCTCCTGACCCCTTCGACTGTTGAGGTAAGGGCCGCCGCTCCCCGACAGCAGACCCTTAGGGCCTCTGACCCCCAGCTGTCATGGTTGGGGTCTGACTGGCCGGACCATCTGGGGTCAGTGATGGTGACCTCGGGGCTTCTGACCCTTCCAACTGTTGAGGTAAGGGCCGCTGCTCCCCGAAAGCAGACCCTTAGGGCCTCTGACCCCCAGCTGTCATGGTTGAGGTCTGACTAGCCGGATCATCTGGGGTCAGTGATGGGCTCGGCCCTAACCTTGGACAGCCCAAAAGCCGACGGTGAGATCACGTGCGATCCGCGTGACCCTCCTCGTGGCGCAAAGTTCGGGAACGGGTCCCACAACTGGCGGTGATACGCCATCTCTCACCATGAGATCTGTTTGAATTTTTGAAACTCTGACTGCTCGGTTTCTTTTATTTTTTCCTCTTCCAGAAAAACTTTTCGGATTCTCTCCTTTAAAAACCGCAACTGTGTTTATCTGCCATTTTACTAAAATTTTCAATCACCCTAATCTCACAACACCCCAAGGTTTCTGCTTCCTTTTCTTCCACAGATTCTCACTCTCCCAGTCGTCTTTCGGAACAATGGCTTCGAATCAAAATCAGGAATTGCAATCTGTTACGGATTCAGAGTTAGACTCGTTGAGGAGGCAGCTCTGCTTCCCTGGAGGAGTGACGCTTCAACGAGTCAAAGGTCCCGCAGACTGGTACCTTCGGCCCTGCGCCCCCGAGGGTTCCATCATCTTGGGCAGGAAGCACCTGGACTGCCTGTGATTCCCTCTTCCCCCTCTAATCCATCAATTTTTTGCCCTGACGGGGATCCACCCGATGCAACTGAATGCAAACGGGATTATGATTCTGATGGGGCTCTTTGCCCTATCAGTTATCTATAACACGCATATTGACCTGGAGGTGGTCTTCTGTGCTTATAAACTTGTTCTCATTCCTAAGAAGGGCTCCTACCTACCTTCTATCTCCAGCCGCTGCCTGAGCGCCACATCTTTTGGGGATTGCTGCGGTCAGACAAACAATGGGACTCTCACGCCAGGCTTTATGCCGTTGGAGGGGCGTGGTGCTCCCCTTGGGTAAACGGAGAACATTTCCAAGTCTCCTCAGTCTTCCTGCAGAGTAAGCATCGGACTATGATCTTTGGGTCTGAGTTCTCTCATGATT
>JXTB01000413.1:295320-392525 GCA_002914805.1 Parasponia andersonii
CTGGGTCGTCACCAAGCACCTGAGGAGTCGGCTCGACGCCTCCGCCCTGAACCGATTTCGCCGGGACGAAAGTGACCGGATCACCATGGTGAGTCAGCAGGTTGCGGCCTCAAGCCAGCTGGCGGGCACCAACGATCTAGTAGCGCCGTCAAACCACGAACTCGAGGAGGCCGTGAGGCTGGTGGCCGCGGAGTGCGTCAGGTTCCGCGAGAAAGAAAACGCCGCCCCCAAAAGGGTTAGGGGTAAGTTTATTTTTAAATCTTTGAATCTTTGTGGGTTGGGCCGTGACCGCAGACTAACTTCGTCGTCTATTTTCCACAGGCTCTGAGACGGGCCTATCTGCTAGCCCTTCTCCCATCAAAGAAAGAGTCGCGGCGTCAAAAGCTCAAGTTAAGACGTCCGCTGGCCGGCGCCTCGTGGTGCATATGGGGAGCAGAATCAGCGGTTCCTCGTCTTGACGCCGGCGGGTCTCTAGCCGGGGGCTGCCTGTCCTTCTGATCATGCGCGGGGAAGCGACGACAATGCATGGTCCGACCGGGGGGTCTGCAGCAGTAATCTCCCCCACCCCTGACTCCGGCTCGAAATCGAGTGCCGCTAGCCTCGGCGGAGAGATCGCCGAGCTCAGTGGGGGAGTTCCGAGACTGAAATCTAGACTCTCCTCTCCTCCTCCAATCCCCGCAAAGCGGCAACGCGAGGTCGGCTCGTCAAATGAGGAAGAGAGCCGAGCGGGGAAGAGGGGCAGGGTCGTCCTTTTGTCCGATAGTGACGATGATAGGGCGACGCTGACCCTCCTCAGGAGGAAGAGGTCGACACGCGGCGGGCAGACCGGAGGAGGTGTAACTCCTCCTCCCGTGCTCGGTGGCGCCCCTGACGGTCCCGGGTCTTCCTCCACCCTTATCGATTCTGCTCCGGAGGCGTGCCCGACGGATGGGGAGGATACCCCTATTGCCGTTGAGGAGGGGCCGCGTTCCCCGGGCGCGGATGGTGTACAAAGGAATGATCCGGCCACGGAGCCTGAGCTGGAGGTCCTCACTCTGAAGAATGTCGAGCTTCTCACTACTCGCACTCTCGCGCAGGTTTGTCACACTTGGGTATTTTTTACGTTTCTTCAATGTCTTTGATAGCTGCCGACCCCCTCTTTTGTTGCTTAATTTGCAGCTGTTCGCCATCCGGTCCTTCTACTCTGCTTATGTCAAGGGTCTGACCGAAGAGTTGAGCTTCCGCTCTGCACTGGCCAAGCGCAGCGTGGCCGCCCTCGCCGATTTGAGGTCTGATTTCGATGTGTACTGGGGCCTCGAAGAAGCGAGGGTTAGCAGCATGGTGGCGCACGCCATGAGTGCCGAAAAAGCCAGGAGCGAGGAGCTAGCGGCGAGATTAGCTCAGGCGGAGGCCGACATGCTTGCTCAATCCGAAGCCGCTAGGTTGGCTCAAGGCGAGCTGAGGATCAAAGAGCAAGAGCTTCAGAGCGCGGGAGCAGAGATGGGACTGGCCTTCATCGCTCGGGATTAGGCTGTCGAGGATGCCAAGGAAGCGAGGAAGGCCGAGGCGGCGGCCAAGCTAGAAGCCCATGCTCTGCAACGCAGGCTCGATCGGTCCCACGAGGTAAACCGACATCTTTTTCTGGACCATAAAAATCTGATGGGTGCTCAGGTGGAGGCATCTCGTAAACATTTCGCGAACCTCGCTGGTATTAATTCTTTGTTGGTCGACTTATCGCAGCGACAGACGGAGCTCAGACTGGAGAAGCGAAGAGACGGTTTCCCCACTTGATAGACACGAATCCATCAAGTAGGGAAACGGGGGCAGTTGTGGGACCCGTTCCCAAACTTTGCGCCACGAGGAGGGCCATGCGGATCGCACGTGATCTCACCGTCGGCTTTTGGGCCGTCCAAGGTTAGGGCCGAGCCCATCACTGACCCCAGACGATCCGGCCAGTCAGACCCCAACCATGACAGCTGGGGGTCAGAGGCCCTAAGGGTCTGCTATCGGGGAGCAGCGGCCCTTACCTCAACAGTTGGAAGGGTCAGAAGCCCCGAGGTCACCATCACTGACCCCAGACGGTCCGGCCAGTCAGACCCCAACCATGACAGCTGAGGGTCAGAGGCCCTAAGGGTCTGCTGTCGGGGAGCGGCAGCCCTTACCTCAACAGTCGAAGGGGTCAGGAGCCCCAAGGGTCTTCAGACTGGGCACAATGGAAGGCGACCCGCGGCCCCAGACCCAGACAGAGCATTTAATGCGATCCTGGGTAGGTGTGTGAACCAGGGACAGGCCGTCCTGACGAAACGGCGATTTGCCCAAATCTTACTCCTGACAGATTGAAGCCATAGGAGGCGGCGAAAATCAGGCCACGGTAGCACAGAAGAGATCACAGAAATCTCGGCCTGTGACGGTTAAAAAAGATCTTGAGGTGAAAGGTACTCATATTTTTTCTAGAGATAGTGAACCAGGCTGTTCATTACCTCAGGACTACATATATAGAAGTCATGCATCCCCAAGAAGGGCATGTCCGCACAGCAAAACTGATATAAATAAAACAGTCTGTGAACAAAAAGAAAACAGACAGAGATCCATAAAAAAAGATAAATATTCATACTGAAATATTTTCTCCTTGCTACCAAACACAAAGAAAAACCGCTGACTTAAGCATCGGAGAGTCTTTGCAGGTAACCACCCCCGCCTCTTCGATCTTGCTTGGAGTTCAGAGAGCTTTGAGACAGCAAGGACACGTGGACAGTTGGAGAATCCAGCGTCAGTAGTTCGAGACACGTGGACGGCTGGTGAGAAACCGCTCCAACAATAGTCATACACTATAGTCTATTAATAATAATTAGATTCTACTCTGCATACACACGCGCATACATACTTTTTAGTTGCTTCATACGTACTGATCAATTTCCCGTTTTGATTAATGCGGAGAATTATGATCATATTAGAAAGAATAAATGAGGCGTTTATATATGAATATTAAGTTGATCGATGAATTGTATTGTGTTAAGTAGTACAATGCTGAATTTCTCATGTAAAGGACTTCTTGTACGCTTTTGCATTATTAATTATGCATTTACAATGCAATTTATATTTTCGGTCATATATGTCACCAATTACAGGTGCACCATTAGTCCTTCATTGAACTACGTCTGTCAGCTGCGCGTAACTCCTAAGCCTTATCTTTTTTTTTTTCTTTTTTCTTTTTTTTTTTTTATAAAAAAAGAAAAATAATCTAGATAGTAGCGCAAGACTAACTGTTTGTATACATGCGTATCTTGATGGTAGCGCTCAGTCTTCTAACTTCTCTCTGTGTGACCAAGAACACAATTTTAATCTAAATTTTATATTGAATTTAGATGCAAACACGAAACTAATCAAATATAACACAAGAACGTAACGTTGTACGACACAATGGCCTACGTTCACGGAAAACTATACCAGTTAGATATTCACTAAGAGAAAACACTCTAATTTCCACTGCTTTGAGACCCCTAAACTAGGTCTTCTTGCTAATTGATGTGTATACAAAGAGTTTTAGAATAGAGTAATCTAATAGTAATGGGATTAGAAAACTGTTGCATATTTTAATTTAAGAGTCCTCGTGTTGCACAGTTGCATACCCTAATCCAATACAAACTCCCCTTATCTGATCAACTAGTCAACTCATAGTTGATTATGAAGCCTTTACTTAATAGCCACACACGCAACATTTCTACCCAATATTTGTTGTGGAATTTAATTTCTTAGGTTATTGATGCCTCTAACCAGCATGCATGAATTATACTCTGTTGTGCGGTCTAAAATCCTAAGGTCGCATAAGGGTTATGTGCGACCTCCTCCGTGAAGGTTATATGCGACCTCCTCCGTGATGGTTATATACGACCTCTTCCACAGGTTTTGTGCGACCTTCTCCGTGCAGTTTGCCTTATCAAACAGAAAACCTATAAGAAGAGGGAAACACGTAAATGCTATGAAAGAAACCTACAAGGAAAGGGAAACTGAAGTATCCTATTTGTGATCAACTAGTTATCCGTTTTGAATGATTATCCAATTACATTATCCAGTTGTATAGTTACCCGTTTATACAATTAGAATCCTAGGGACATAAGGTTACCTTTACCTATATAAAGGGGGCTCTATGTTCCATAGAGTATTCCAAGTTCTGGGTAGAAGAAGTTTTGGGTATTCAAGTCTAGAGTATTTCAAGCTTTGAGTAGTCTAAGTTTTTAGTATTCTCAATAGCTTTTCAGTCTTTCCAATTTATAGACGAGATTGTAACTTTGATTGTTCATTATTATTCGTAAAATAGTGAGAAAACAGTGGACGTAGGCTCATATTTTTCGGGGCCGAACCACTATAAATTCTTCTCTCCTTATTTGCTTTGATTATTGATTCAATCCACACAAGCCACATCTCTCGATTTTTTCTAAATTTATTGTTGATAAAACCTCCATCAACATACTCTAATGTCCTTGGACGATTGATTTGCACCATTAATCATTATCGATTGTCCTTACTTTGAATTTACCACTTGATAGCTCTCTTGAACTGGATAATCCCATCGAATAATCTTTTGTGACCCTTTCTTAAACTCTCTTTGTAGCCTAAGCGTCTTCTCTCATTGTGTCCTTTGATAATTTAAGGAACGTATATATATGAACCATCTCGTTTTTTACACTCCCATAATTTTCCTAAACTCAGTCCTTATTGCATCAAGCGTCTTAAATCTCACTTGTGCCTTGGTGTATCATGTTTTCTCTAATTCTATCTCTACACTATTTACTAAACCAAGTTTGATAGTTCCAATGCGTTGTCGCATCCCATAAAAACTAAATCATCATTAACCTTTCTAAATTGCGTAAATAATTATATCCATTAACTTCCATAAAAGTATATGTCGACGGAGATTTTATCAATAATAAATTTGAAAAAATTGTAAAATGTGATTTGTGTGTGAAAATGGTTAATTAATCAAAGCAAACAAAGAAACAAGAATTTTATAGTAGTTCAGTCCCAAAAAAAATGAGCCTATGTTTACTGTTTTTTTACTATTTTCTAGAGAATTACAAGAGCTCAAAATTATAATGTGTTGTCCGGAAAGAAGAAGCAAGAGTCCAAAAAGTTTCCAAAAGATCTAAAAGTTCAAAGATATCCTAAAAAAAAATTTCCAGATTGAAATATTGAACTCTTTTTATATAGATGAGGATAGCTCAATGTTTCCCAATTGTGAGAATGGGTGACTGTATAATCGGAAAATACAATTCAAGTAATAATATAACTGGGTAATAACTTAAATGAGATGACTGGTCGATCTTTAAAGAGAAACTTTTGTTTTCCTTTCTTTGTAGGTTACCCGTTTGACGAGACTTAGTCTAGTTTCCTTTTTATTCTGGTCACACTTAACTCGTTTGGAGGAGGTCGCACTAACTTATGCGGTGGAGGTCGCACTTAACTCGTTCAGAAGAGGTCGCACTAACTTATGCGGTGGAGGTCGCACTTAACTCTTTCGGATAAGGTCACACTAACTTATGCGGTGGAGGTTGCACTTAACTCTTATTCATATGACCTGACATATTCATTTGATTAACTTTTCCCTTTTTGGTATTGACCAACTTATAGGATTTTAGATCACACAACAATTGCCCCCAAGCTCCATTAGTTTTTTAGGACAAAACGGAGCTTCCTTCTACTATAAGTGCGAGCTTAAAAAATGCGATGTCACGACCTAGACTTGAGACCTTTGAAGAGTCGCCAGATCTCAAATCTCACATTTTCAAGATTACGCACACCTTTTTCTGACAGATGAAATCACGTGTCATCTTTTCTAAGAAGAAATAGCACAACTCGAGGAGACTTTTCCCTTCTTTTTCTTTTTTAAACAGACACAATGATAGCGATGACGCCAGCTGTTGTCTTAAATCGAATTATTTCAAATTTTGAAAAGATATCGATTTAATTTCGGAAAATCAAATCCCGCGTGAACTTCGGCCTTTGGATCTAAAAATTAAATACCTTGATCTACGACTGTGATTTGACGATGCTCGAGTCATATATATCGAAAACTAATCCGTTTCATCTTCAAAAAACCTATTGTCTGCTATTTCTCTCGAAACCCGAAGTATTCACAAAGCAACCCCTTTTGACATCATCTTGTTCTTCAGCTTGTACAACTTTCAGCCTCTTCTCCGACGAAGCTATCACCACAATCCTTCAGACTACATCTCGATCCCTATATCTTCGAAAAAAAGTTAGTATATATCCTCTCTCTCTTATTATTCTCTGTCCAGAAAACCCATATACAGATTTTAGTTCTAGAAATTGAATCCAGTTGTAGAGCCTAAATATCCTGAATGAAAACCCGTCCCACACTCGGATGGACTGAAATGAGAATTTTTCAGATCCTCTTTGTTGGTTTATAGAATACTTTCTTTTAGATGACTGACAGAGACGAACTCGTAAAAGAGTTTTTTAGGGTCTGAGACCTTTTTTTTTTTGTGAAAACCATAGTCAGTCGAGTGATGAATTATCGAAAAACTGCTCGAACAATTTTTATGGATCCGTAGATCGATTAGAAAAAATTCGATGAGCAGCTTGTTGATGAAATCCTAGGATGAGACCCCAAAACTATTCGCATATAGCTGAGATCCCTGATGCTCGCATATAACTAAGGTCCCTGATGCTCGTATAGGACTAAATTCATCCATATTTCTTTTCAGATGTCTAGTAGTGAGGATTTTAGGGAAGCGAATATATTATAAAAAGAATCTTCTAATACCAGCATTAGCTCCATAAATCTCGAAGATTATCTTGAGCCAGAACCCGAAGTTGAGATAACCAGGGTCAGGCAAAGAAGTCCTCGCATAAGTGACCTTTCTCAAGACCAATGGCCCCAGCATATCAAAGATGCCCCTACGTTCGCAACAGGTTATCAATATGTAGAGGGAGACTGGTCATGTACCAATATAAGGACGAGCTGTACCACGAACAGGCTCAGCAAGATCCTGTGCAACTACAAGATCGCCATCCCTCTTCGCGTTCCCATGGAGTTCAATCGACCACATACACCACCTCGCGGAATTGCCTCATTCTCTGAAGCAGTTCTCAAATGCGGGGTCTACCTCCTACTTCATCCTTACATAAAATCCATCGTCGATTATTATGGAGTCGTTCCTTTTCAACTAACTCCAAACACTTATAGATACATAGTAGGTTTGTACATACTATACTATAAACTAGGCTTAGAAACCCTCATTCCTGAAAAGTTCGCTTGGTTTTACCAAGTAAAATCAAACCCATCAGACTTTGACTTCTTTTATGCGAGCAAGTGGTCGAATCAAGTAATAAAAACTATTTACGGGGTTCGCAACAATATGGAAAAATCTATTTTTTCACTTTGACTATATGGATAACGGCTTCATCCTTACATAAAATCCATCGTCGATTATTATGGAGTCGTTCCTTTTCAACTAACTCCAAACACTTATAGATACATGGTAGGTTTGTACATATATACTATAAACTAGGCTTAGAAACCCCCATTCCTAAAAAGTTCGTTTGGTTTTACCAAGTAAAATCAAACCCATCAGACTTTGACTGCTTTTATGCGAGCAAATGGTCGAACCAAGTAATAAAAACTATCTACGGGATTCGCAACAACATAGAAAAATCTATTTTTTCACTTTGACTATGCGGATAACAGCTTTTTTCAGAATCCTAGTAGGTAACTTTCAGTTTATCGCCTTTTTTGCATAAATATATTATTATGATCACACTCATATGTCATCGCAGATAATAGAGAACGGCCTGGACTTTCCAGAGAACAGCTCGCAAGAGTGTACAGAATAAACGACCTTCCAATTGAAGAATTCAATTGGAAGAAGCTTGGGACTTCCAAGAACTTAGTCACTTGCAGTCTGCTTCCAAGGGGAGCCGCGTTCCCGGATTCCACCATCCGTTCGATCAGACCCTCGAGTTCGAAGAAGAAGAAGCCGAGGAAGTAGACGGAAAAAAGTGTCTCGTCTTCCAAACCTAGGAAACGAAAAGAACCTGTCACCCCTACAACCTCAGAACCATCATCTCTAGAAACTGCATCACCACTAGCTTCTCAACAGCGAGAAGGTAATTATATATATATATATTTTTTTTTCTTCTTTCCTTATCATCGTATTATGTCACCTCGCATGCTGACTCACATTTATACAAAAATGGTTATTGGTAGCGGACTACAAGCACCGCCTTCCACTCTGGGGTCAATGGCAAAGTCTAAGACGCCAGAGAGCACACCTCCATTGATGTCAAAAGGGAAAGAGAAGGTCGACACTTCCAAGAAACGAAAATTCGCCTTCGAGGATATCCCGACAAACTCACCTCCTCCTCAGCCTCAAACTGTGAGCCATCCTGATCCATCTAAGGAGACTGCCACTTCTTCGGGACCGAACTAGGTTGATAAAAATGAGGAGCTTTTCGCACTCCTCAACCAATTGCCGGAGAAGGCTGGTATGAGCATAGCCTTCATTGATCGCTTCACTTCTGAAGATGGTTGGGCGAGGATGAAGCGACGATCAGCTAAGTTTGCCTTCAGTTCTGCAATAAGGATACTGGCAAATGTAAACATCTTTTATTTTCCATCTTCGACGTTTTTTTTCTTGGTATTGATGTATTAAATTTTCAGACTGCTGCAGCTGCTGTCCTGATGCATGACCCAGTCCTTGAGTATTTGGAAAAGGCCGAAAAAGTCGAAATGATAACCTAAGTATTTGAGGACTCGGAGAAGGCTCGAGAGAGGCAGCAGCTGCTCGAAGGTCTGGCCAAGGAGAAGTTTGAAAAGGAAAAGTTCTATGAGAAAATTAAAGAGCTTGAAAAGACTATCTCCGAGCATCCGGATCGCAAGAAGGAGGCGACGACAGAGGCAGCTCACAAGGCTATTGAAGAGTTCAAGGCTACTGAAGTCAAGAAGCTCGAAGAAAAAGCCAGTGATATTACCTCGTCAACCATCATATATAACATCTTCTGCGAGCATCTGGACTTTGACTTTTCCATCCTTAGCGAAGACATAGTCGAGCTTATCCAGAGTTGGAGGGAAGCGGAAACTACCAAAACTGGAGATGGTGGAGCGAGCATGTCTTCATTAAAATTGTGTTCTTTTATTTTTTAACTTCAGAACAATATGGGCTTTACCCCTTAATTTTTGTAATATTTTGCTTGCATACAAGTGCGAGCCTTTATCAATGAATGAATGCTTTCTTTATTAGATGTTTATTCCTGCAAAACAATTAAAATATTATATTGTAATATAAAGACACACAATTTAACCAGGTAGTCAATCACTAGGTGACTAATCAGTACGCTATTGCGATTCGAATCCAATACTCTTAACATGGTTATGTTAGGATAGGTTAGGTCGCTTAAGAAAACAGTAAGAATGAGTGATGCATACTCAATACTATTTTTCAAAAGTTCTATGGCAAAATGTAATATAGCAATATATCACATCGAACAATGAATATTTTTCTTAGTTACTTTGTTGTTCGAGGAGGAAAATTGCGTAATACGACATGCAATGACATGAAGCGAGGAGAAAATCCTAAGATTTAAAGAAATTTTAGAAATTTCAGTGATCTAAAATTCCGACCCCTCTAAATAGACATTTTGCATAGTCCCTTAGGAAACAAGTAGGAGATAATATTCTGATCCTACTACCCCCCGAGTCTTATGGTGTTCGAAGACTGCCATAAAACTATAAAAGGTGGACCAAATCGAATGATCGATAAGGAGACACCCTTATTGATGATGAGAATGACAAATAATGAATGACAAATAACGAATGACGAACAACGAATGACGATCAATAAATGACGATCAATGAATGACGATCAACGAATGATGAATAAGTAGATATTTTTATTAATGAATGAAGAATACAAGATGTCCCACGAATGACGAATACAAGATGGCCCCCAAGTTGTTGAAAATATATGAAAATTTACTGATAATAACGACGAAGTTGTTCTGCATTCCAAGCATGCTCGATCTTTTGTCTGCCAGTGTGAGCTAACTTATATGTCCCAGGTCGAATGACGGCATCAATAACATACGGTCCTTCCCAAGAGGGTCCAAATACTCCAGCATTGTGCTCTTTATTATTAGGTAGGACTTGCCGAAGAACAAGGTCTCCAACTTCAAATCCTCTTCTTCTGACTTTAGAGTTATAATATCGAGCAGTGCGCTGTTGATATGATGCGATTCGAAGCTGAGATTGCTCGCACCTTTCTTCCAAAAGATCGAGCTCAATCCTCATTAGTATTTTGTTGCGATCTTGCTCATAGGTTGATTATCGTAGAGAGCTCATACCAATTTCAATCGGAACTATTGCTTCATATCCGTAAGCTAAAGAGAATGGACTTTATCTGGTAGTGATTCGTTGAGTGGTGCGATAAGCCCATAAAACTTCAGGGAGTACTTATGGCCAAGCTCCTTTATGCTCTTCCAACTTTGTCTTTATATTATGTTTAAGTATTTTATTTATCGCTTCAAAGTATTTTATTTATCCCTTCGACCTGTCCATTGGCTTGTGGATGAATAATAGCGGAGAAATTCTTCTTGATGCCTAGGTTGTCGCAGAAGTTACGGAACTCATCGTAGTCAAATTGTTTCCCATTATCAGAAATTATGGTATGTGGTATACCATAACGGCAGATTATAGATTTGTAAACAAAATCTATCATCTTTTTTGCGGAAATGGTACTCAAGGCTTCAGCTTCTATCCACTTGGTGAAATAATCGACTGCGACCACTGCATACTTCAATCCATCTCGCGCCAATAGAAGCATTCCGATAATATCAATTCCCCATACTACAAATGGCCATGGACTGGTCATTGGAGTAAGAGGAATAGGTGGCATTCTAGGAACAGTTACAAATCGTTGGTATTTGTTACACCTCCTAGTAAATTCCATCGTATCCTTCCTCATGGTCGACCAAGAATACCCTTGTCTTAGAATCTTGTTCACAAGTGCCTGCCCCCCGGAATGATTTTCATATATTCCTTCGTGAATTTCCCTCATAATGTAGTCTGCTTTTTCTTCATCAACACATAACAATAATGGCGCACTAAAACTTCTTCAATAAAGCTTCTCGTCATAAATATCATAGCGAGCTGCTTTCATTCGAAGTCGCTTTGCGTCATCTTTATTTTAGGGAGATCGCCATTTTGTATATACTTCATTATAGGATCTATCCACGATGATTTTTTATCAACCGTCATAGCTATTTGGGGCTCTGCTTCGATACTTGGTTTGTAAGAAACTCGACAGGGACCACCTTTAGTAATTCGACATCTTTTGTTGAGGCGAGTTTAGCTAGAGCATCTATCCGAGTATTCTTAGTACGAGGAAGAAGTTGAATGTTATAGGCAGTGAATGTCGAGAATAATCTTTGTACCTCCTATAAATAAGCCATCATTTTCTTTCCTCTTGCTTGATACTCGTCGTTCACTTGACAAACGACCAGCTGGGAATCACTGTATATCTCAATCATTTCGACCTTCATTTTTTTGTGCGAGTTTTAGCCCGGCTATCAGTGCTTCATATTCTGCCTCATTATTTGATGCTGGAAATTTGAAGCGAAGTGCACAATGAATAGTGTGCCCTTCAGGACTGATTAGTACTAAGCCCGCACCAGCTCCACTCTCGTTTGACGATCTATCGACATAAAGCTTTCACAATCTAGATAAATCTCTAGCAGGTTTTTTAATTACTTCTGTGGGAAGATTGACATCATATGTGAATTCCGCAATGAAATCTGCGAGAACTTGCCCTTTAATCGTCGTGCGGGGATGAAAATTGATGTCGAACTGACTCAATTCAACTGCCCACTTAAGTAGTCATCCTAAAGCCTCGGGTTTTTGCAGAACCTGCTTTAATGAAAAGTTCGTGAAAACTTTGATGGTGTGCACATGAAAATAAGGTCAAAGTTTCCTGGACATGACGATGAGTGCTAATGCCAATTTCTCCATCTCTTGATATCTTGTTTCGGCATCGAGTAGTCTTTTACTTACGTAGTACACTGGTCGCTGTATCTTTTCATATTCTTGAATTAACGCAGCGCTTGTCACATATTTAGGAACAGCGAGGTATAAATATAATTCTTCACCCGGATTTGGCTTCGATAAGAGTGGAGGAGAACCCAATTGTATTTTTAATTCTTAGAACGCCTGCTCACATTCTCCCGTCCACTCGAACCTCTTCGAACCTTTCAACACTTCAAAGAATGGTTGGCACTTATCCGTCGACCTGAATACAAATCGACTCAATGCGGCCACTCTTCCTACCAGGCTCTGCACATCTTTGGGTTTGCGAGAAGATTGCATATCAATCAGCGTTTGTATCTTCTGAGGGTTAACTTCAATGCCTCGCTAATTAACTACGAAACCCAGAAATTTTCCAGATCCTACCTCGAATACACACTTCTGGGGATTCAGCTTTATTTGATAATTTCGAAGAATTTTGAACATCTCATTAAGATGTTTTATGTGATCTTTGGCTTTCTTCGACTTCACCAACATTTCATCAACATATACCTCCATTGTCTTGCTAATTTGTTTTACAAATATCATGTTGACAAGACGCTGGTAGGTTGCTCCTGCATTGATGAGTCTGAAGGGCATCTTCTTGTAACAGTATACTCCTCGATCAGTGATGAACGAGGTATGCTCCTCATCTAGCTCGTACATGGGGATTTGATTGTATTCAGAATATACGTCCATGAAACTTAAGAGTTCATGCCCCGACGTCGCATCTACAAGCTGGTCGATTCTTGGAAAGGGAAAGCTGTCCTTCGGGCATGCTTTGTTGAGATCGGTGAAATCGATGCACGTTCTCCACTTCTCGTTGGGTTTCTTTACCAAAACTGGGTTAGCAAGCCAGTTCGAGTAAAAAGATTCCCTGATAAATCTAATTTTGAGCAACTTCTCTACCTCTTCTTTCAACGCTACGTAGCGTTTTGGATTCATAGCTCTTCTTTTTTACCGTACAGACTTCTTTGTTAGATCTATGTTAAGACGATGGTATATGATATTCGGATCGATCCTGACCAAGTCCGAATGTTGCCATGCGAAAACATCCAATTTAGATTTCAGAAAAGCGACCAATGAAGCTCGCACAGGTTCTTAAAGCTTCGCTCCAATCTTTAAAATCTTGGAGGACCTGTCAAATGGCAAATCATCCAAGCCTTCAATGGGTCCAGTTTTGACCTCTCCATCGATTTCTTGAGGGTCGAGGTCTTCACTTGTCATTTTGATTGATGTTTCGCCTGACGCTTCGCCTGACGCTTCTCTTTGTAGGTGGACCATCATTGTGCAAGGTGTCGCATCCTTTGCTGCGAGCTTTAAAGAGTTATTATAACAAGTCCACGCATCATATTGGTTTCCTCACACTTCGCCTACCCCGTATTGGGTCGGGAATTTCATAGCGAGATGGTAGATTGAAGTAATAACTCGAAGTTCCCTCAGTGTCGGTCTTCCCAGTACAGCATTGAATGCAAAGGGGCAATCTACAACTAAGAATTGGATCATTACCGTTGAAACCCTAAGATAGGTTCCAACGTTGACCATTAACTCAATTATGCCCATAGGCATTATGCTATTACCAGTGAATCTGTAGAGTGGAGTGACGGCGGGCTTTAGGTCACTTTCATTCAACCTCTTCTTCTTAAAGGTGTCGTAGTACAAGATGTCAATAGTACTTCCGTTATCGACCAATATTCACCATAACTGTGTGCTTCCACAGTTGATCTTTATGACCAATGCATCATTATGTGGATAATGGACCTCCCTCGCGTCTTGTTCTGTGAAGGTAATATCCATATCCGGTACTCACTGAAGCTTTTGTGGTCACTATTCAAGGTGCATGACGTTGGTCAACGACTGCTGTCGAGCTTCTCGTGCATACCTATCCTGTACTCTCTTGGAATCTCCACCAACGTGCGGTCCTCCGAAAATAGTTAGCACTTCGCGCTGAATTTCTGGAGGTCACTGTCGGTTTTCTTCTCGCCTTTCATTATTCTGTTTAGAGTACTGCCGCAGTCGCCCTTCTTTAATTAATCTTTTGATCCCATCTTTCAGGGCAAAGCAGTTATTGGTATCGTGTCCAATGTCATTGTGATACCGACAAAACTTGTTAGGGTCGCGTCTCGCTCTATCTCTTTTCATCGGTTTCAGTTGACGATACCGCTCCTGTTGGTTTGTGACCGTATAGATATAATCTATGGGTGTATTCAATTCAGTATAATTATTGAACCTCATAAGAGCTCTTGAAATTTCCTGCTTTTTCTGTTTGGGCTACTTCTCAGTCGATTGTTCATCACTCCTTTTGTTCGACTTCTTATCATTATTGTTATTGTTTGTTGTCGCATCTTTGGCAGCATCCTTTCCTCCTCCCTTTGTCGTCTTTTGAAGGTTTTTGCGTGAAGATTCCACCCTTAGATGTCGACTAACTCTTCGATAGAAGTCTTCAAGAGTTCTGCATTCTCGCTCTAGTAACTCTTCCCAGAGTTTAGTTTCTGGTTGTACCCCAGCCATCATTAGAGTTAAAACTCCTCCCTCAGGCGGGTTATTGACCTTTGCCAACTCTGAGGTAAAACGATTTAGGTAAGATCGTAGAGTTTCTTTCGGGCCTTGCTGAATAGCAGACAGACTTACCATTGGAATAGTAAAATTCTTTGCAGCCTGGAATTACCTCAAGAATGCAGTCTGAAGCTATTGCTAGGACGAGATTAAACCAGACTTGAGTCCTTGGAACCACTTTTTCGCCGCTCCTATGAGAGTTACAGCAAAGTATCTACAACATGCGAGATCATCAACACGATGAAGTTCCATCTGGTCACTGAAGTGATCCATATGGTCCTGTAGATCAGTTTTTCCTTCAAAAGTATTTATGGTGGAAAGTTTAAATCCAGCAAGTAAGGCGACAGCTCGAACCTCCTCGCTAAATGGCGATTGACGATACCCATCAGCGAGCTCATCGTCCCAACCAGCAAGTGCATCTAAAGCAATCCTCAGATTATGAACATCGACATTCAGAGGGAGAACATTCTTACTTACTGGTGGTAGGAGTGGCCTCTGATCATTGTCACGATATAAGGCGGATTGGTTAGGTAGGGTTTGCTGCGACCTTAGGGATTCTAATGAAACAGTGCGACGAGATCGGCTTTGGTTGTTGTGATACGATGTGGATCACTCCTGACTACGTCGCTGATCCAGATGTTGTCTCAGGTCTGTAGGATTCTGTTGAGATTCCCTACTGATCCTTTCAAAGATACTCCTCGATTAACGTTTTTGCTCGTTGTCTAGATAATCACGATTGATGGTTGCTCTCCGAGAAGGTTGTCCACGATCATAATCAGTGCTCGAATTTTCAATACCAGATACCAGAGGCAAGTCTACGATCTTACCTTTTCCCTTAGAGATGCAATCTCCTCGACACTCCAGCCGGGCTTTAGGTTGGTCGCAGTTCTCTATCTCCAGGATCTGAATTCCTCTCTCAGGTTGTTGAGCAGGACATTCTCTGGGACGCTCATGTTGTGGTGGAATTAGCATCTATCCCTCAGCAAGTCATCGTAGAGAGTCATTACTCTGACTTATAATTTGCTGAAGATTCACCAGTACTTTCTCCATGCGATCCTGTCTCTGGACAATATTTTCCGGTGCGGTCACGGTAGGCTGATCCTGAGCAGGATCTACCTGTGTAGCAACGGTACTTTGGGGATGATTTTGGCTAGTTCCAGTATTTCTGGTAGTGTTTCTGGTGTTTGCCATTGTTGAAAGAAGTAGAATGGACAAAATTTTCTGCCGGAATAGCCCTCCTTCTAGCACCAATTGTTGACGGAGGTTTTGTCAATAATAAATTTAGAAAAATTGCAAAATGTGGCTTGTGTATGAAAAAAGGTTAATTAATCAAAGCAAACAAATAGACAAGAATTTTATAGTGGTTCAGCCCCAAAAAAGATGAGCCTACGTCCACTATTTTTTTACTATTTTCTAGAGAATTACAAGAGCTCAAAATTACAATGTGTTGTTCAGAAAGAAGAAGCAAGAGTCTAAAAAGTTCCCAAAAGATCTAAAAGATAAAAGATCAAAGATATCCTAAAAAAAAATCTCCAGAATGAAACATTGAACTCCCTTTATATAGGTGAGGATAGCTCAATGTTTCTCAATTGTGAGAATAGGTAACTATATAATCGGAAAATACAATTCGATTAACAATATAACTGGGTAATAACTTAAATGAGATGATTAGTCGATCTTTAAAGAGAAACTTTTCTTGCCCTATTTTTGTAGGTTACCCGTTTGACGAGGTTTAGTCTAGTTTCCTTTTCATTCTGGTCGCACTTAACTCGTTCGGAGGAGGTCGCACTTACTTATGCGGTAGAGGTCGCACTTAACTCGTTCGGAGGAAGTCGCACTAACTTATGCGGTGGAGGTCGCACTTAACTCTTTCGGAGAAGGTCGCACTAACTTATACAGTGGAAGTCGCACTTAACTCTTACTCATGTGACCTGACACATTCATTTAGTCAACTTTTCCCTTTTTGGTATTGACTAACTTATAGGATTTTAGACCGCACAACAATATAGTAATTTGAATCAAAATCTCGTGAATCTTCATATTTGTGTAATAAGTAGTAGAATCCATGTACTCGCATCTAGAAGCCAAATTTACACATCACAAGTTCTTTACCCGATCTTTAATTTTCTTATTGTGTTCTTGATGTTCTCTTTTTTGTTGAACTTAGAAATCTCACCCTATACTCTGATACCGCATTTTATAATACCCACTTAGCCAAAGACACAGTTTTAATCCAATGTTATATGATGTATTCACACATTCACACACAATAGAAAATAAAGAATTCGAGAATGTATTTTGGTTCAGCCTAATTTCTTACATCGACTAGACATCATCGGTAAACTTTTAATTATTAAGAAAAAAAATAGTTTCACCGTAAATTTTCACTATCCAAAAATCCTATGAATCTTATCTCATGAATTTATATTATTGCTCTCTTACCTTCTCTCTTGGTCTCTTTTAGTTTGATTTCTTTTAGTTTGATTATATACAAGGCATAAATATGGAATAGTTTTGAATAGACTAATCCTAATAGTAATACGAGGGTTCTAAATGCTTTTTTTTTTCATTATCTAATTTTAGTACTTAACATATAGATTCTACTATGATTTATTATGTCATTAAAATATGAAACTAAAATATGAAATTAGATAATAAAATCTACGTATATGTCAAACAGTGACACTGAATATATAAAAAAAAAGTGCATTTCGCACTTATATATATAATAGAATTAATTTAATGAAATTTTTTATATTTAAAATATTCCATTAAGAGTCCTAGTGTTATCCAACTACCAGTCACACAGAATAAACTCCCATAATCTTAACTACTCAACTCCTTGTTGAATTAGAGAACTTTTAATTAAAACTCACACATGCAAATATACTCTAATAAGTAGAGCAAAAAGAGGTAGGTATATACTTATTTTTGGAAAAGGCGTCACCACTTTGTCGGTGTTTCCATTATTCTTTCTCTCTTTTTAATTCCTTCCTGATTATTTATATTGAATTTATCTAAATGTTAAAAAATTATAGTCAATAATTGATTTTTCCTGCTATTATTGTTGTTTTCTTAAGATATACATGAGTAATTGGAGCTTAACAATTAAAGGTACCTAGATATTCAATTATGCTCCGCATCTTTGTGTTATTGGTGAAGTTGATCAATTGATTTGAGAGAGCATAGCCTCTTTGTATCTTCTAGGGTAAAACTTGAGAACCCCTTAATTACATTGATGTTGATGTAGAACATTTATATGTGCGAAGGATGTAGCTACTACGTAGTACGTACTCTCCTTTTTAATTAATTGCTATGGTTTTTCACCGCAACAGAATAATTTAAATAATAAATAAGGACTGACGCAGCTGGATTATATAAGCTAACCGTACAGCTGGCTTGTACACGATGATAATCGACCTCAATCCATGAGTACTATTAAAATCAATCTAAGAGAGGATAATTACTAAATAAGCCGATCATGATGTTAATAGTAATGCTAAGAAGGCTAGCCAAATTTACAACAATTAATGTAGATAGAATTTAAATGGGGAAAAAAAGTGGAATATATATGTCCAAACTCCTACAAATTAAGACTGGGTAGTAGCGATGCTGTCAAATGAAAAACATAAAATAAAATAATTTGCTCTAGTACAGTTGCTACCAGCGATCTAGCTATCACTATTAGTAATAATAAGAAATAAGAAATAATTATGAACTCTATGATGAAACAAACATATATCCTAAAAATGATATTCAAAAAGGTACGTTGGCAGAAGATGCATGCTGCACACACAAATTCTGTGTGTATTTATACAGTATGAACAAAATCATATTCTCTTTTCACTGAATTAAATCACTAGGAGAAAAAGTATGTTTCTTCTTTTTCTTTTTTTCAATTGAAACTGACTCTGGTTTTTGTTCATCCCATAATAGTAGAAGCGTATAGAGAGAAACTCTTGATCATGAGTAGACAATATCTTAAAACTTTTTTGTAATTCACTGTCTTNATGAGACAAACCATTTAGAGCCATCCAAACTTACTTAGCCCTAATTGGTCAACAATTACCAAAGTTTCTGCCTTCTTGTGCTCAACAACCTCTCATCGACCGATTACCTTATTGGTAAAAATTAAGAGTATAAAAAGATCCAACAAATAAAAAGAAACAATTATTAAAGGCAACATATTGTCAAGCAGTATTGAGTTGTATTCGAGAGATTACACTCTAATCTTTAAAATTAAGTTTATAAATTAAAAAGACTAGTTTCACAATGTTAATGATATTATAACTAGCTACTAAAGAGTATATTTAAAATAGGCTCTTTTACAAAGAAGCTCATAAGGAGACGTCGACAAGTAATGTGTATATATATATATATATATATTGAAGCTTCTAATTATGAATGTTTTCCTAAGTGCTTTCCCTATAAATTAATGTACCATAGAATAATAAATGTTTATAGACTACATATATATTCACCAGTACTTTTCTTGGATTAATTTATTTAGACCTTCTATAAGAAGACAATAAATATGACACACATTAATTTTAACCTTTTCTTTTTTCTAATTGGCCTGAAGTACATGAAAAACTTATAATATTAATTCCTAAAAATCCAATTAATCACGAACGTGAATACATCTTCGTCTAATTACGTAACAAGGTGCAACAAATCACGTACGTAGCTAGGTCAATTAATTTCCCGGCATAAGATTAAATCGTTTGTCAATTTCCAAATTAGACTCAACTACGCCAATGACCAAACCTTGGTATCCGAAATTTATTACCATTTATATATATCCTTAGATTATTGCTTTTATTTTCTGACGTACTTGAAGTTCAAAATTTATATCATGATTTTAATACAAGAGGCCTTACTTGACAGTATTGAAGTAGTTAATTAATGGAAAGGTCCCAGTACGTTTTTTGGTAGGCTTTATTATTATTTTGCGATTGAATCACACCAAAGAAATAATGTTGTTATTTTGTGCACAAATAAGCGACAATTTTGGAGTAGGACACCATTGAAATTTTTATTGATAACGATGTTCTTTTGTATTGTTGGAGTTATTATCAAAATTAATTGTCATTTCCACATAGTTATTTATATAATTTGATGATTAAATACGATCAAATATTGGAAATACTGTTCTAATTTTTTTTTTTCCTGAAAAGCTTCTGCAAGGAGCACTGTTTTAAGCAGACCTAGTGTTTTAGACCGACCCGTGTATTTGGGGTCCAAGTATTTAATGCAAGTGGTTCCTAATAAAGCTTTACAAAAAGAAAGCAGAGATGATAGAGGGGCAAAGTGGTAATTAAAGAAGCCAGGTGTTGTCAATCAATACAAAAAGGGCTACTGAAGAAACAAAATCATGTTATTCCCTACACATTTTTAACCCAATCAATCCCTTTATCCTGTCTCCATCCATCATCTCACTGTCAACCTCTTTCCATTTCCACAAAAGCCCAAAAACCTCTTCCTTACCACATACCCCTTTTCACATTTTACCATTAAAATCTCAGCTCCTCTCTCTCTCTCTCTGCATTTTTTCTTTAATAGAAAATTTTTAAGGCTATATCTGCCACTGCCACTCTTGATCTTCAGTCCCTCTCCAGTTTAATATTTATTTTTAAGGTATAACAATTTAAAAAGCCATATATATCCCCACTACATCATCATTATAATTCCCCTTTTAAAGCTTTTCTTTTATAGGATTAATCAAACTAAAGAAGATACAGGTAAAAGGACTGTAGTTATAACTTTAACAAAACCCTACTGTTGTTTTCAAATTTCAACCCTCTTAGTCTCCTATATTACTATATATCATCCCACATTATCACCCTCCTCTTCTCTTGCTCTCTCTCTTTCCCCAATAGCACCCATACCCACCTACCTACCCCTTCTCTGTCTCTCTTTTTCTCTCTAAAACCGTCTAACAAATTAAGACCCTTTTGGTGGGGTCTTTTTCGCCATATATATACTAGATCTATGCAAGTTTCAACCGAAGTCATCAATTTCATCAATATTGTTCTAATCTCTCTTGATGCTGGTTTAAGTTTCCATTTTTTTTCTGAAAAAAAAAATCTAAAAAATTATACAATCTTGGGATTCAAAAGAGATCTTTGATTACCTATAGAATCTGTCTCATTCTCTATTCTCTTTTCTCAAAGTAAACCTAGCAATTAACTAATCCCATATGGAAAACCCTCATTAGAGTACCATATACCCCACAAAAGAAACTTCTAAAGAATTCTTAAAAGAAAGGAAAAAAGAGATCAGAGAGAAGAAATTGTAGGCATATGGATATGAATTCAGTTGACGAATTCGATGGCAGCAGTACAAGTTCGATTAACAACAACACAGAAGATCAAAACTCTAGCATGATGATCAGCAACATGAACCTCCAGCTCAGCCCCGCAGCAGCTGGTTCAGCTTCAGCTTCAGCTTCAGCCTCAGCCTCATCCTCTCCGGCCTCGTCGCCCTCGTCTTCGTCGAGTCGGTACGAGAACCAGAAGCGGCGGGACTGGAACACGTTCGGGCAGTACCTCCGGAACCACCGGCCGCCGCTCTCCCTGTCCCGGTGCAGCGGGGCCCACGTGCTGGAGTTCCTCCGGTACCTGGACCAGTTCGGGAAGACCAAGGTCCACACGCAGCTCTGCCCTTTCTTCGGCCACCCCAACCCTCCCGCCCCCTGCCCCTGCCCGCTCCGCCAGGCCTGGGGCAGCCTCGACGCCCTCATCGGCCGCCTCCGGGCAGCCTACGAGGAGCACGGCGGGAAGCCCGAGGCCAACCCGTTCGGAGCTAGAGCCGTCAGGCTCTACCTGCGTGAGGTGAGGGACTCCCAGTCCAAGGCTCGTGGTGTTAGTTACGAAAAGAAGAAGAAGCGTAAGCGGCCTCCGCCGCAACCGCAGCCTCAGCCGGGTGAAACGACGTCGTTTCCTCCAGCTCCTCCTCCTCCTCCTCCTCCTCCTGGTGGTGCAAGTATTGGTAGTACTGGTACTCGTGATATTTGAGGAAGAGGAGCTATACATTATACTTGCTAATATATGAGCTAGCGATCCCATGAGGCTAGGGGTATGGATTATGATATCATATATATCTATATTAATTGCTTAAGCCTTTCTTGCTTTTTTTCATGTTGAATTTGTTATATCATATATAAATAGTTTATATTTAAGCTATATGATGATGATGATGATGATGATGAATTTGAATCAGTTCGAAAAAGGGCAGGTTAGTAGCAGTGTTAGTGTTAGTGGGAGTAATGCATGTATGGTAGTACTAGTTGAGGCTTATAATAAGTAAACACCACCATTTGTCATAGATGCACATGTATATATATCATGTACTTTGAAAGTTTTCGTTTTATGACAAGTAATAGATTTTGCAGATCATGTTCTATGTCTTTTTCAGTTTTTTTTTTTTGTTAATAATCTTTCTACTCGTTATTTGTTCTAATTCTTAGTGGGAGTGTTGGTACATCATTCAATCAGTTAAAGCTAGGATTTTATTTTATTTTTTTATTTTTGATCTTATATATATATATATATATTATATATGACATAAGTTCTGCTAGCTAGCTAGGATATTGGGCCTGCAGTCAGATTTGTCTGTAGATAGCATTTTTATATTGAATGCCTTTCCTCTTGGGTTGCCTAGAATAGTATATATGTTGCTATAGCTTTGCTTTTCTAGGTGGAGTAAAAGAGATGAAAAATCACAGAAGTAACCTAGCTTCAGTTAAATTAGTTAGTATTTTAACTTGTAGAAGTAAGTTGGCTAGAATTTCAAGAATATTCATTGCTATATACATATGTGTGTGTGTGTGTGTGAAGTTAGCAATTGCTAGCTACAGTCTCACGAACATTAGTCCAAACTCGTTTCAATTTTCCATCTTATTGTATATGCATATATATATATGTATATATATATACTGTGAATGTTCAGATATTATTAAATAAGTGCAGTCCACTTATCACATAAACACTAAACAGATACCAATTTGTTGGTTCTAATCATCACTTCATCAAAAATAGCTTTTAATAACAGCTATATATTATATTTAATCACCGACATTTGCATGATATTACTAGTGCATTTAATTTAATTTTAGATACTGGCAAGCAGATAAATTTTCCTGCCCAGAATTCAGTGATATATATATTTTCTTTTCATACATGTGTCAATTTAAAGATCGACACACACACACATATGTGTGTGTGTATATATATATATATATATATATATATATATATATTTATACATACATAAATGTATATTAAATGTAATCGATGTCTTCAGCTGCTCTATATCTTTGATCATATATGTACGAATAATTAGTTGCTACCGATACTTATTTGTGTTTGATTCCCTTGAATTTTGATGACATAACTAAAACGAGATTCATTTGTAAGCCGGAAATTCTATTCTCACATACTATATATATGATACTACTTCATATATATTGTGGTGTAACTTTTGATTTTACTTTTGATTGACTATGCCCTCAAGTACTTGAGCGAAATTTCTCTAGAACAAAAGTAGTAATACTCATATTATTGGACTGAGTTATAGACTTCATTATATAGTACTTTGATAGGATTTATACATGCTTATATAAATGATGTGTATATTTATCTATATGTGTGCACTTGTTTTTGATGTCTCATTGAGTTTGGTTCCTTTGTTCATTAAAATTAAGTGTATATCTACATGTAGATGTATATACATATATGCACGAAATTATATGCATATGAACTTAAATGTACATATTTATGTAAGATTTGGCTGCATGCTCTCCTTCTCCAAGGCTATTCACAGATACAGTTTCTCGTGTGTTTTATTGGATTGCACCAAACCTTTCTGTCAAATGTACAGAGACTAAGAGAAATCGGCAGCCGATAGGAAAAGAAAAGTTGTGATTAGTATATTAAAAAGGAGTACCTTTATAGTGGCATTTTTTGAAAAAATATCTCATTAATTTGTTTGCAGTGGCCGGTTACTACCAAGCAATACCATTGGATTTTTGTCAAAAGAGGTGCTTATTTTATTCTAACTTGGTTATCATTACACGTCAAGATTTTAAGGTTAGCAGCTAGGTTGGGTCCCCTTTGATACTGGAGCTTTCTTTTCTTTTATTTTCTTTATTTTTAGTCTTTTTTTTCTATATTATTATTATTTTATGCACAATTGCAATCAGATTGAGCATTATGAATGCAATCATTAAAATTCTTCGACGAGAAGATATAATAATTGGTGCGGTGGCTACTCGCCTACTCATAATATATTGTTCGTTTAGTGTGAAATTACTGAAATGTATATATACGCATGTCTAATAACATTCATGCACACTTATATATATATACACATTAATTAATGCGTACTTTGTATATATGTATATTCTTGTCATCAATCTAGTATTGGTGATCTGGCTTTGATCTAAACTTTTTTTTTAGGGCCTTTGATTTAACTTTTTGGACTAAGTAATTTTAGTTAATTATATCTATTTTAAAGCATACATCATATATATATATATATGTATATATACTGGATGCACAAAACCTGTATAGAATAATATACCTTCCAAAAGAAAAAACCTGTGTAGATTTTTTCTTTTGTTTTTGTAATAAATTGCAAAAAGAATATATAGTTTTCGTTTATGCTTCTTATTACTTCTCCATCTTTGGTTTTTTTTCTTGGATTAACATTTTTCTTAGTTAACGAGCAGGATTAATGATTCATATATTAGAAATTTACTTAATTGCTTCTTGATCAAGATTGGGATACAGACCATATGTCTAATATTGTATCATCGACCATCTTAATCACTGGTTACATATATGTATAATTAGCAATTGTGAGCATAGAAACATATATTTATGTATATTTGTAGTACATATATATGCTTTTTATTGGTGGCATGAGCACACCAGGGAAGTTAACTGATCATATCTAAATAAAGCTATTATATATGGTATATATCCAACATATATATGTATATGCGTGATATATATGGCAATACCTAACAGGGATTAGATTACAAGCTAAGCTAGCTATTATTCTTAGTCCTGTACTGATTAAACAATCCACATATCACTGTCTTCTTTGGAAAAAATTTCCCAGGTTTATATGCATATAAAAGCATTTAATATATGAGAGAGATTTGGCAGGGGTTAATTGGATGCAAGACTTCTTTGTCACAGTTTATATTCTCTCTTGCACCCATTGGTCGACATGGCTCCCCATTTTTCTTTTTCTTTTTTTCTTTTTTCTTTTGTTTCTTTTTTCTTTTTTTTTTTTTTTGACGAACGACATAATATTGTATATTGATCAATTAATACACTACGAAATATTCTCAATTTTTCAAGCTTTGTCAGTTTCCAAATTGTTTCGGCCATATGCATGCCCCAATTTTATATTGTAATGCTCATATATATCATATATATATATACTGAAAATTAAATAAGGCAACATTCAAGATCAAAAGCAAAAGATAGTTAATTAATACATTAACCTTCATCTTGTGTCTGTATTGCTAGAAAAAGTGCTCGAGTCTCTCTTAGCATACACATGGCTGACTGATTTTTCGCAAGTTTCTTTCGCTGTTTAGTTGGATTAACATGAAAATTCGTATTTCAATACATGTGTTTGTTCTTTTTCAACTTTTAGTGATACAAACAAATTGTTCATTTGTTAGCTAGCTACTATTATGGGTCAGTTTGGAATTATTCTGGTGTTGTAATTCTATTATAGTTGGTTATGCTAGTTGAAATAATTGTGATAAACAGTAATTATTATGTTAATAGTTTGATAAATTTAATTTAGAAAATTATTATACAATAATTAAATAGTATTTGAGTATTTGGTAATAAAATATATTTGTTCTAAGATATTATGTAAGTTATTTTCCTTCTGGATCGGGTAAAGAAATAACTAGACATGGATCCTTCTTGGATCGAACTTTTTTTTCTCTCTCTTATACATATATGGATTACTTAATAATTAATAGCTTCGTGGTAATTGGTCCCATGGTCGTTTAGTCCCATGCATGATCATTTAGTCTTCAACTTACGAAGTAACAATGAATTTATGTGTAAACTTCTTTGTTTAACAATATCAGTCCCTTGTGTCTACATTATATATATAAATGCTGTGAATTCATCTTGAGAAACTGTGGGAAAAAAAACACTTTCTTGCCGGACTTTTGATCACATAATTCTCAAATTATTAATTTTACTAATGAATAGAAAACGTAAACCAACAATTAATAGGTACATAACTAATCGAGTGGGGTTAACGCAGTGGCCCTACTATACAAATTACATTTATAAATTAATTAGTTTTCTCACTCATATAAATCATGTTATTGTTATCAGTAGAACCATCCCTAGATCTCTCTATGGAAAATTAATTAACAGATTTTTCTTGCTTTGCACATGACCACTCTCCACTTATCAATTAATTAGTCTTTGATTATTTTGCTGGTAAGTGTGAAAAGGGAACTCTCCTTTATATATATATATATATATATATATATATATATATATATATATATATATATATATATATATATATATATATATATCCGACTCTTTAAGTAAATATCATTAATCAAAATAAAAAATTTCAAATTAAAATGTAAACATAAGGATTACAATTTCAAACTCTTCAAAAAAAAAAGAAGAAAAATAAATCACAAACACAACTAAGAACAAATATGTAGGATACTCTAATTCTTCAAGAGAAACAGAAAACAAGAATCATTTTCAATCTATTGTCAAATATAGTATTTTCTAATGGTACTTGAGATAACTAGTCAAATTACATAGGGTCTGTTTAGCATAGTTTCTAAAAAACTTTTAGAGCCTAGAAGTTGCTTTTAAACATGTTTTGATGAAATCTCATACGCTCCTTGTTGCGTTTTTGGTGGGATAAACTATATGAGGTTAACACTAATTAAGATCCATGTCCATAAAAAAAAAACAAAAAATGAGTCACTAAATAGATCTAAATTTGAGAAAAAATTTAAAATTTAAGATCTAGACTGAACTGAAATCTACACAAAAAGTAGTACTATAAGCCACATTTACATATGAAATTATTAAAACTTAAAAAGAAAAAAGAAACGAGGTGAAAGAGGAAGAAGAGGATGAAGAGAGAAGGCCGAAAAAAGATATTGATAAACTCCTCCATAGCCTCCAAGCATGATGGCGCTTATTTTTTTGTTGAGAGAAAACGCGAGTAAAGAAAGAAAAAGAAAAAAAGCTGGAGTTTTTTTGATAGAAGGGCACTATAAAAGAGAACTCTCCTTGTTCAACTTAATTATTATTATTATTATTATTATTATTATTATTATTATTATGCATAGATTCAGTGCTAATTTTCATATGAATTCCATTTCAAAGTCACACAAGTCATGGTAAAGCAATTCATTTCGTCACACACAAATTAGTTCCTCAATCTTCTAAGTTTCGGTTGTTTTGGATCAATGTCGGGTATCTAGCCCAAAACTTTTATGTACATGTTCTTGAGTTTCTCCCATTAATTCTGGGGAGTCGTTGTTTGTCAACAAATAATCAAACCACCTCTTTCTATTTGAACCCCAAAAAACTGACCGTGAATTGAGTTAAAACCAACTTCTAGCTCAATTCTATCACGACCTAAATTCTGAAAAAGTATTAGAAAGATAATTTCACAGATAGAAATTCATAATTTATTTTAAAAAAATATATAGAAACTTTAATTTTTTAAGAAAATGACAACTAGTTTTAAAACGATATCTTCTTTGAAAGTTCATAAAAATAATCTAAAAATATAAATTTCTATATTTTTATAATCATCACTAGATATAAAATGTTGATAATATTCATAAAACATATTAATGCATCATCATCATCTTCACAAGTAGGTATAATAAGTAATGTAGACTAAATCTATTCCAAGAACCTTAAGTGTTAGTATAAGTCCATACAACACAAGATATAAGTCTCCCAGTAGTTACCAACTACTACAAAAGATCACAGTGCTTCCCCTACTTACTCTGTTGCTAGACCACCCAGGTCACATTACACATTACATGAGAGAAAAAGATAGGGTTGAGCATACAAATACTCAATAGAAATTCAATTATCTTTTATTGAATGGATACAATTTTTCAAACCTGTTTTGTTACTACCTTTCTAAAATCTATGTGCAAATCAAAGTTCACATGTATATCAAACAAAGCCAGAATCATATAATTATATATATCATAAATCAACCTGCAGGTATATGAATAAGCTCTCTTCTTCCTATCATAGCTCTATAATACCCATTTACCAGAGATATCTAGTATCCTGATACTACCTTGATGTATTTGTAAATCCTGTGCATGTATCTAGGTCCCTTACTTAGTGCTACAATAATTCGCCAGCGATCTAAACTATCGTAATACAATAATAGCACTCAAGTGTATGATCTTATAGTATATACAATATATAATAAAGTATGTAATAACTATACATCATATAGGACAATAAAATCATACTTTAAAACCTATTTTGTATTATTTTAGGATTTACTGAAAAATGGACAAAAATAAAACTACAATTTTGAAACTTGCATAAAAATCATACAATTTAATCCCAGAATAATCCATTCCATCTCATTCTGTGAAAGGACCGAAATAAACTTAATTGAATTAAGGGTTTTTACAAATTCAGTCCAAGTCCAACCAACCTAATTGTCAACGAAAATATTAAAAGATGGTGATTTTGGCAAAATAACCGAATTTTGGACCTCTTGTTCCTTTTTCAAATTAAAGGGCTGAATATATTACTTGATATACCCAGTAATACTAATGTACTTTGTATATTAACTCAATCTAGTATATAACTGATATACCCAGGGTAAAAACTGGTTTACTCATAGAAAACTGATATATACTTGGTACAAAAACTGATAAACTTATTGTATATACTGGATTCAAGATATCTTTCTTTAAAAATGACATAAATTATAATTACCTTCTTTTTTCAACTTGCGGCCGGGCTTTATTTTTAAAGGCTTTGCCTTTTACATTAAAACTTAAATAAATTTCTGACTTATTTAAAAAATAAATAAATAAAACAAAAACAAAAACGTATATTGATCCAGGGGTGTTCATTAGTTGACATCCAATATTTTTGTGCAACCCATCATCCAATCCAAGAAACGTTAATGGATGTCTACTTTAAGGAACCTAACTAATCAAATATCGCGTTACAAACTGAACCAATCCATTCCAACATCAAGTCGGATGGGATATGCCAGTACACTACTAATCTTTGTGTTATAGTTTTGGATTTAGAATTTTCGGGCTGATGTATAGAATTAAAATCTATATATCAATAGATAATCTAGAAAATATGGACAATATATAAATAGTTACTATATGAAGACTAAAACTAAATTAATGGGCATTGAGGTAAGGCTTGTATCTAAACAAGTTAAAATATATATTAAAAGTTTTAGAAGTTAGATTTTAACCCTTCCATCTGTTGACCAAACCAAACCAATTAAATTGTAGAATTTGACATCACGTCTAATCCAATTGTAATACAGTTTTTCATGGTTAGTTTTTTGTAAATTGGTCAGCTGAGTCATTTTCTGCTCATTTTGCAAATCTTTGTATACAAAACAATATTTTGAAAATCATAATAAATTATGTTAGAAAAACAGTGAATTACTCAGTATTTTTTTTTTTTATTTCACCTAAATTGTCCAGTATAAGACTCAGATTAGTTGAGTTGAGACTTGCTAAAGCTCATATTGGACTTAGTGGAGCTCGGCAAATTAAATTTGGTCAAATTAGTTGGGTTGGTTATATTAGTATGCATATTGTACAGCTCTCAGCGTCAAATGTTTGGCCTCAAAACATAGTTCTAATTTTGAGGATGAGTCAACTAAAGTGGAATTATTGTATTTTAATAAAAATTGTGGAGTAAGTTATAATTGGAATCGGAGATATTTGAAGTAAAATGAGTTATAATTAAAATGAGAGATATTATAATAAATTATTCAAAAATACCTCTTAAGTTCCATTTTCATTCTAAGATACAAAAAATTCATTCTAATAGTTGATATGACTGATGGACCATTTGAATAGAAAAACTGAATTATTGAGACAAACACACATTCCAAAGAATAATTTGAATAGAAAAATTAGAGTTGTCAAAAGAAATACTCATTTCAATGGATTTTCATTTGAATTGAATGAAATAGATGAAATAAGTGAAGCCCTTGGATTTGGATTTGGATTTGGATAGACATAATTTAGCACCAATCAAAATTTATGAAAGTTCTAAAAAAAACATATTGAGTAGTCTAAGAGACGAAAATGACCCGACTAAGGGTATTTGGGTTCAAATCAATTTTTCTATGAATCTTTTCTATACTAATTTTTTAAGAGAAAATTAGATTTTTTATGGTAAAATTTAAAAAAAAATGAAAAATCTCAAATTTTGAAATTGTTTGAAAAATCTCATATTTACGTAGAAAAATATCACTTTTAATCAATCTATGAGATACTTAAAGTAACTTAATTAATTGATTACCTCAAGTAATCAGATTGGTTACTCAAAATAACCCAACCCAACTGATTACCTCGAATATTACTGAAAAATACGAATTTTGAAGAAAATGTTATATTTGTCTAAATATTAATTAAAAGGGATATTTTTCTAAATAAATCTAGGATTTTTTTTCCAAAAATCAGTACATCTGAGATTCTTCAATGTTCAAGCCCTTTGGGTCTGGATTTCTGTAAGAAACCCATTTTAAAAAGACTTGTGGGCTTTAAACAAAATGCCCCATTTTAGAGTTTTGTTTTACTGAATATCCTTTTTGTAACTTTTTTACAAAAATATCCCTTTTATTGTATGGATTTCTTTTTAGTCCCAAAAATAGCCTTCCTCGTCCCCGCCTCCATTCTCATCAACTCTCTTCCTTCCTCTCATCAATCATTACGGAGAAGATTCTTCGGCCTCATATCTCACGGGCGAAGCGAATCGTCTTACTCTATTCCAAGGCGAACCTACCCGTGGAGCGATTCAATTTCGTGGTAAGGCCGAGAGTTGATTTGCGAGGTAATGAATATGTGTTTAAACGACTTGGATTGGTATGAGTTGCTGGAATTGCTTTGGGCCAAGTATTGTAGCCCGTGCAAGGAACTTTTTGGAATCGGTTCCCAAGTCCTAATAATATCGAGACACGTAATAGGTAATGCTTTTAGAGCATTTTGATTTCGTTCAAAAATTCCATGCAACTCAAATAGTATATTTATATTCGTTTCAATAATTTTAATTTTTTTATATTCAAATAGTCTATTATCCATGTTAAATATTAGAATAAATTTTTTTTTATAATGAAAATAGTATTCCCTTTTGTTTTCAAATGGGTTTATTCTAACAAACACTTATATTTTAATTACAATTCATTTAACTTTTTTTTTTACTATAAATATCTTGTATTCCAAGTATAACTCATTCTACGATTTTCATTTAAATACACTCATAATTTTTATTTAAATACACTCATTCAAATAGGTGAACGAAACGAAAATCTTTTGTTCAAGTCCAATTATGAATAGTATTGTAGAAATGACGGAAGTTATATTGGTTATTGTGTTTTTTTTTTCCCATTTTAAGATCAGATTTTTGTATAGGACACATCACAAGGACAAATATTAAAATGGACCTCTTTAGTTGCAACAGCAAGCTAAGATCTATAACTATCAAGATTTATAAAAGCAACAAATTATTATAATTTATTGTCATTCTTGTTACAAGTCATCTCCTAAAAAATTTAATAAATTATTGGCACTGATCATTTACTTAATTTACTTTTAAAAAAAGCAAAAAAATTCTTGTTAAAACATCTACAAAATGATATTTATATGAGTAGTAGATGAGTTATATACCATTATGCATTATTTATCAATAGTAAAAAAGCGATATATAATTTTATAATAGTAGTGAGTAAATAAAATATACTGGCATATACTATGGTAAATTGATTACAGACACTAGCAAATTAATTATATACAGTGATAAATCTATTTATACTATAGTAAATCAATTATATGCGCTGATCAATTGACTATATATCATGATAAATTAATTTTATACTATGCTAAATGATTTATATACACTGATAAATTAATTATATATTATGGTAAATAAATTTATACATCGGTAACTTAATTATATATTATAGTAAATAAAATATATTTATATATATACTAGTAAATTAATTATATACTGTGATAAATGAATTATGTATGTTGGTAAATCAATTATATACATGAATATGACAAATTATTACAACTTACGGGTATAATAGTAAACTTTAATCATTACAACTTAAAAAAAGATATAAAAGTTAATAAAATGAAAAAAAAAATATTTATTAACACATAGTTTGGGCAAGAGGCATGTGGTGTAGTTTCCTCTTGAAACAAATTTACCTCTTTGTTGATCAAAAGTTTTTGAATAGTCTTTTATAAATTTTTAATTAGTCTTAAAAAAGTCATTATAGAAGGAGGAAATTTGATTTTCTATGGTAAAATTTCCTTAAAAATTTTGAAAAATCCCAAATTTCAAAATTTTTGGAAAAATTCTAGACTTATTTAGAAAAATAAACTCTTAAAAATATTTAGATAAACTGCTAATGTTAACAAAATAATAAGATACTTTAGATAACCAATCAAGTTACATAAGGTAACTAAACTATTTTTCCCAATTAATTTAATTGGTTACCGTAATCCGACTGATTACCTAAAATGTCTTTAAAAAATATGAATTTTGATTAACAAAGTGGTATTTTTCTAATATTTTGAAAGTAGTATTAGTATAAATAAGTTTTTAAATCCAAGACTTTTCAACAAATTCAATCCATCTAGAAATTTTCAAATTTTTGGACTCTAGAACTAGATTTTGTAAGAAGTGCTTATATAATAGAATATGAAATTAAACTATGTATCATTTTTTTTACACTTTGTTTTAGTATGTGTTCGGTTTTTTTTTTTTCTTTTTGTTGCTAAATAGTCGAGTATATATACTTTTACACTTGGTATATCTATTTATATATTAAATTTAATTTATGTACTATAGTTTTTATATTGCATACATCATATTTTATACTTGGTATATACATTGATATACCTGTCATTTTTCTATAATATTTGAAAAACAAATATTTACTTAAATTAGGCCTAAAATTCGATCATTTTATTATAAGACCTTTTATAGAAAAAGAGTCTTAAAATAGTCATTTAGGCTAAATTTACTCATAATCAAGTCGATTCCCTGTAGAAATGTAATTTAGGCCCATGAATAATATAATTCATCCATTTTGGGAATTGAATCTGACTATGCATTATTTTGGAAAAATTAGAGTGTGTGTCATTTTTTTTACACTTTGTTCTAATAAAAATATATGCTTTTCTCTTTTTATAGGAAAATGGTCGAGTATATATTTTCCTACACTTGGTATATCTACTTATATACTAAGTTTACTTGATATACTATGTATATCAATATTTATACTAGGTATAGTATATACACTGATATATTGGTATTTTGTTATAATAATAGAAAAACATACATGTATTTAAATTGGCCCAAAATTCGGCTATTTTGCTAAACCCATTATTTTGGCGAATGAATTTTATATGAATCTTTTATCCAATGGATATTATCATTTTTATACCCTGCATTTTGATACTTTATTCAAGTTATACGTTCTGTTTTGGTTATTATTAATATTGACCCTTAAATTTGAAATATGTTACAAATTTATACCCTGATACCAATTTAGAGCAGTTAATTTAACAAGTTGCTATTTAAAAAATTGAAAATAAACCATATAAAAACTGATCCGATAATAAGTTTATTAAATCATCTTGGTAAATTAACTGCTCTAAATTAGTGCTAGAGTATACATTTGTAACAAATATGAAATCTAAAAATCAATATTGATAATAACAAAAACAGAAGGTATAAACTAAACAAAATATCAAAATACAGAGTATAAAAATGATAATTTCTCTTTATCTAATGACATTTTTAGGGTTAGTAAAATAAATTTTAACTTTTCTAAAAAAACAAAAAAATGGTTTAAAGAAAAGATGTCAAAAGCTTTTAACTAGTTCTAGAACGTCATTATCGAGGGAAAAAAAGTCCAACTACAGACAAATTAGTCCTAATGTAGTCCTTTCCTCATCCATTTTAGTGAATTTGGACCCGGACAGGAGTAATTTTGGCCAAAAATAGTTTTGTTGTAACTATCTTTCAAAATGACCTTTCTGTGCCATATATATTTTATGACTGATAGTCATAAATATTGTGACGGCCGCGATCACATATAGTCACCTATATTATTATGAGATAACAGATATTATAAATTGCATAGAAATTATTCCAAAAAAAAAAAAAAAAAAGAATCATGTTGGAAAGTGGTCTAAAATTGAGGTACTCCAGCTAGCCAGCCAGCTAGTCCTCCTCCAAACCCCACACACCCCACTCTCTTACTTTGATTTGGTCCATTACAAGGTTAATCTGGAACTAACAGATCTAGAGAACAGAATAATCGCAATGACGTCCGAGCTCAAAGTCGTAGACGGTCATGATCATCATATCAAAATTAGATCACCACCATCACCATCGCCGAACGATCAAATCAGAGATGAAAAAGACCCCTTGATCCGCCGATGACCCAAATTGTGAACATGGATTGGTTGGAACTGACAATGGGCTTTTAATGTTCTAAGCCTAAATAAAAACTATTTAGGCAATAACAAAGGAAATTTGATTTGGTTGAATAGGTATATGTTTTTCCCTTAAAAAATAAAAAGGTTTATGTTCCTTTTTGGGGTAAAAAAAAAATAGTAAATATCCCAAATTTAAAAATTATAACTAAATGACCTAATTAGATAATCATTAAAAATAAATAAAAAAGATAGCCTCATCCAAACCCACATTTTTTAATAAATTAACGCACATTTTTAATTAATTAAGAGGTTTTTAAGCTATTTTTAACATTTATGAGTTCATGGACTTTCAGAAAATGACCTTTACAACCAGTAAGACGAATTCACTCTTACGTAATATTTTTTTCTTTTCTCTCTGAGCACATATACATATATGTGTTTTGCATTATTTCAATATACATTATTTATAGTGTTATTAACTATTACTCTCATCGAAAAACCTACAATTTCCTATAATTTGATCTACATATGTTAGTAAAGAATTTTTAATACTTCTTTTAACTTTCTAACTTCATAGAATTGTATAAATGAACTTTACCGCCATTAACCTAAAATCAACGTTGAATAATACATCTATTTTTCCCCTTCGTGTATCTATGTATATACTCAATATAATTTTATATTTACCAATTTTACTAATACAATGCATCATTTTTGGAATTAGATATATTAAGCTTGCAATTATAAGAGAACAAAAAATCTTATTTTGACTATGTACATTTAGAATTTAAATCTTATTTAAATTACAAATTTACTCATGATGAAAGAAAGTTAGAAGAAAGGATAAGCTATAGTTAAATGCTTTCAATGGTTTTGAATGCACTTAGTGGAAATAATTATGGATTAAAGACTATTTAATCAACCCCCAAAAAGGGATAAAAAGAAGAAAAAACTGTGAAATTATTTAAATTTCTCTTTTCTAGAAGTAAAATACATTTTCAATATTCTCTAAAATCACCCCCAAAACTGAACAAATGGAGCAACAATACCTCAGAAAGAATTTGTGACTTAGAAGAATTAAAAAAGGATTTATGGAGACATCCAATACGTTACATATGTACACATATGTATATAGAATTTTGGAGATTTTTTCTTAAAAAAGTATGTAGGGCGAAAAAAATTAAAAAAGATTCAATCTTATTATATTTTCTTCGTGTGTTATTATACCACAATTGCTTAATATTTCACCTTTTGAAAGACACTGCAAAGAAGAAAACAATTTTGTAGTACTATTTCATTGCCAGTTTTCTCTAATGACTGCAGCCTAACCTAGCTGTGTTTATGGTGTTCATATTATATTTGTAGTTATAAACTTCTTTTTTGGGGAAAAAAAAAAAAAAGAATGTATCTGCAAGCGGAATCCTTGCAATCATTTATTTAATTCTTTAATCTCTAGTTCTCTAAAAGAATTTATGTCACCATTTAGCTTGAAAATACCCATTAAAAGTGCAATAGATGAGTGTACAATTGGGTATTTTTGGAATAGGAGAAATGTACAAAGCCAAAATATAATTTTTAGAAGGGTACATCTATTCCCACCCTATTTTTTCTCTTTCTCACCTCATTTTAATTAATTATTTACTTAAAAATATCTTTTGTAAACTGACATAAATATCTTATATAGAATTAAACAACAAAAATTTATTTATCAGCGCACCTTCGTTTCTTAGTGTGGCAATTAATCAAAGACTTGGTGGGTTACTATTTTGTAACCAGATAAACCGTTTGCATGGCATTGAGAACTTAATCAAATAACATTAGTTAAAAGAACTCAAAGCACATGAGTAATTCACAAGCAAATCAAATGGATATCGTTTTTTTAAAAAAAAAAATCAGAATTCTTTTGAGCAAAGACGGTGGGATATGTACCACAAACACTCAACATATGTAAGTTCGTTCCCTCTCTAGCATCCTCTGAGGCCTGTACTTCTGGAAAGAAATAAAAGAACAAAATAAAACGAAAAAAACCTTCGATATAGATCACGACAAACCAAATGAAGAGAATCGGTTCCATGAGAATTTTTGAATTCATTTAAAAAAATCAACAATTGAGAAGTAGACAAAAAAGGTTGGATTCTAAAACTAATGGATAGTAAGGAATTAGAAGGGTTATTTAGTAATAGGTGTTGGAGTGGTTTTCATAAGCTGTCCACGTGTCTCTGAACTGCCGATGTTGTATCTTCCAACTGTCCACGCATTCTTGCTATCCCAAAGTGCTTTTGACTTCAGGCAGGGTCGGAGAAGCGGGGGAGGCTACCTGCAAAGACTCTCTGATGCTTAAGTCAGTTATTTATCTTTGATTCAGGGTAGTAAAGATTTAGTTTTTCTCTGTATGAATATATCTTTGTCTCTTGTTCATAAACTTTTAAATATTTCTTTTTGTATGCATACATGTCTTTCTCCTTTTTGGGGATGCATGGCTCATATACATAGTTTTGGAACTGTGAACCTTATGGTTCTCAATCCTAGGACCAAGTAACTTTTCTCATCAAGACTTACTCCAGAGATCACGGGCCGTGATTACCGTGATTCTCCCCGTATCATCGTGGCCTAGTTTCTGCCGTCCCCTATGGCTCGAGCTTGTCAGGAGTGAGACTTTGACAAATCGCCGTTCTGTCAGGATGGTTTGCCCAATGCGTGTACCTACTCAGGATCGCATTAAATGTCCTGTCTGGATCTGGAATAGCGCGCTACCATTTAGGAGTCTTCTGGCGGAAGACCCTCGAGCCTCCTGACCCTCAGCTGTCGAGGTAGGAAATAAGCTGAGCCGAACCGGTCTAGGGTCTGGAATGGATTTGGCCTTGGCCCCCGACAGCCCACGGGCCTATACAGTATCACGTGCAACTCGCGTGGCTTTTAAATGATCACTCTGGACACATGACGGAAGACGTGTACCCCTCGTGACCTGTTCTGCCACGTAATAGTCCACGTGGTACGTGATCTAGGAACGGGCCCCAAACTGCCCCCATTTCCCTAGTTGATGGATTCGCACCCATCAAATGGGAAATCGTGTCTCCAGTTCTCCAATCTGAGGGGTACACTTGGCCCCTTACCATTATTTTTCCCCAGTTACTGAAGCTGATGAACGCTATCCCATGTTGTGACTTTTCAGATTTTTGAAATTCTTGCGCTTTAGCCTTCCTCACACTGCTCCTCTTCAAGGGGGTACTCTTTGGCTCCCCTTCTATAAAAATCGCATTTACGCTTGTTTGTTACTTTACCAAAATCTCCAATTATTCTAGTTTTCTAAAATCTTAGGATTTCCGACTTCTCCCCTTACTAGAAACTTTTGCTCTTTTTGATCGTATCCAAAATGATGGCCTTGAACCAAAACTAGAAGCTCTGCCCTGTCGTGGATTCGGAGTTAGATTCGCTGAGGAGACAGTTCTGCTTCCCTGGCGGAGTTACATTGCAAAGGGTCGAAAGCCCTGCAGATTGGTACCTTCGGCCCTCTGCCCCCGAAGGCTCTAACATTTTGGGGAGGAGGCATCTAGAATGACTGCGGTTTTCCCTTCCTCCCCTGATCCATCAGTTCTTCACTCTGACGGGGATCCACCCGATGCAGCTGAATGCTAACGGGGTCATGATCTTGATGGGGCTCTCCGTCCTATCAGTTCTCTATAACATACAGATCGACCTGGAGGTAGTCTTTTATGCCTACAAGCTCACCCTCATCCCCAAAAAGAGCTCCTACCCCACTTTCTACCTCCAACCACTCCTGGGACACCATATTTTCTGGGGCTTGCCGAGATTGGACAAGTAATGGGACTCCCACTCTAGGTTGTATGCCGTCGAAGGGGCGTGGTGCTCTCCTTGGGTGAATAGGGAGCATTTCTAAGTTCCTTCATTTTTTCTGGAGAGTAAGTACTAAGTTGTGATTTTTGGGTCTGCATTCATCTTATCTGTTATTGCTCATGATATTTTTCCTTGTGCAGCCTCTACAGAAGAAAGCAGGTTTGAGCCGCAATTATCGGTAGGGCGGCTTAAGGAGCTGGAGGGGATCGTCGTCTTTGGGTCCCCTGGGGATTGCCGACACATCCAGGCCATCTTAAACCCCTAGGTGATGAATATGATGCCTAGGATGGTCTCATACCTTCCCTTCTCGCTGGATACCTGGGTCATCACAAAGTACCTGCAGAGCCAGCTCGACTCCCTGGCTCTGAACCGGTTCTGTCAGGATGAGCAGAGTCGCATCGCCATAGTGGGTCGTCAGGTTACGGCTTCGAGCCAGCTGGCAGGTCCCTACGACCTGGTGGAGCGACTAGCGACGAGCTCAAGAGGCCGTGAGGCTCATGGCCGAGGAGTGCATCAGGCTCCATAGAGAGGAAGTCGCCGCCCCCAAGAGAGTTAAGGGTGAGTTCATTTTCGCATCCTGGAGCTCCGTCGATTGGGTTATGGCTACGTTCTAACTACATTGCTTGCTCTTTATAGGTTCTGATACAGGCCCTTCGGCAGACCCTTCCCCAGTTAAGGGGAGTGTCGCTGTGCACGAGGCTCGCTCCAAGGTATCCGTTGGTTGGCGTCTTGTGGTGTCCTCAGAGGACGAAGCACCTACGGTCCCCTCTTCTGGCACAAGCGAACCTCCGACTCGGGAGACAACAGCCATAAAATTCGTATTTGGCAAGGAGGCACCTTCGAGCTTGCCCGGGGAATTCGTTATTTCGACCTCTTCCATCCCCAACTCCGGTTCGAAGATGAGCACGGTGTCCGGTGCTGCTGGCCCCCGTGGGGAGATTGCTGAGCTCAGTAAGGGGGCTCCGAAGTTAAAATCTCAGCTGTCTTCCCCTCCCCCAGTCCTAATAAAGCAGCATCACGAGGCAGACTCATCAAAAGAGAAGGAAGGCCCGGTAGGGAAGAGGGGCAGGGTTGCCCCTTCTTCTGACAGTGATGACGACAGGGCCACGCTGACCCTCATGAGGAGGAGAAGGTCTGCACGTGGCAGCCCGTCAGGGGGGATTAGTCAAGACAAGACTGAAAAATCATATTCAGGCAGAGCTCCAAGGGGGGTGGCAACCGAAACTGCCGATACAGCAGCAGTCACCGTGGCGTCTTTTGCTGAGGATGCGCCGCCCCCAGTTGTCACCGAAGGCATGCTCGGCGATGCCCAGCTTTCTACCATCCCCACCATCGCTACTTCGGGAGCGTCGAAAAGAGCTACTGGAGCATGTCCGTTGGGGGGAGAGTGTGTCCTCGTGGTTGGCGGGGTAGAGTCGCATTCCTCAGACACAGAAAATGCCCAAGAAGAGGGTCCAGCTGCGGAGCCCGAGCTGGAGGCGCTCTCCTTGGAGAACGTTGAGCTCGTCGCTGGCCGTAACATTGCGCAGGTTTGGCTCGTCTAGCCGCCACCTCTATGTATTTTGGCATCTTTGCTGAACATTGACCTCCCTTTCTTGTATCTTGCAGCTAGCCGCCATCCAGTCCTTTTATTCGTCTCGTATCAGGGAGCTGACCGGGGAGTTGAACTTCCATTCTGCGCTAGCCGAGCAGAGTGAGGCCACCCTTGCCAAGTTGAAGGCTGACTTCGACTTGTATCAGAGCCTGGATAAGGCTAGGATCGGCAGTGTGGTGGCTCATGCTCTGAGTGTCGAGAGGGTCAGGCGTGAGGAGCTGGTTGCAAAGTTGGCCGAGGCAGAGGCTGACAGGCTCGCTCAATCCGAGGCCACCAGGCTATCCCAAAACGAGCTCAGGGTCAAGGAGCAAGAGCTGCAGAACGCAGGGGCAGAGATGGGGTTGGCTTTCATCGCTCACGATAGGGCCATCGATGATGCTAAAAAGGTGAGGAAAGCTGAGGCGAAAGCCAAACTAAAAGCCCATTTTCTGCAGCGCAGACTCGACTGGTCCAATGAGGTAAACCGAAATCTTTACTTGGATCACAAAAAATTGATGAGGGCTCATGCAGAGTTATCTCGCAAGCACGGTGAAGACCTCACTGACATTAACACTCTTTTAGTTGACTTGTCGCAGTGGCAAGTGGAGCTAAGGCTGGCAGCACTGAGGGATAGACTGGCGGACGCGGAGAAACTAAAGACGAGGTACCAAAGGCAAGTGGATGTCCTTTCTGCGGAGAACTACAGGTCCGGCTAGGAGAATAGGGAATTCGAAGGCCACACGGAGGTGGTAACACCAGACCAATTTGATGAGCAGAAAAACATCGAGAGAGACCATTATTCTATCAAGCACTACATGCAGTAGCTAGGGGATAGGATCAACATCGTGTACCCTGCTGATATGTTGAAGATACTCGACGAAAAAAAAGACCGGCCCTCTACATCCGCCTCTGTTGCCAAGGAGATTGTCCTCGCTTCCGGTTTACTAGAGCAAGCCTCAGAGGTTCCTGGCAATTAGCTTGATCTTGGGGCCTTAACTGGTGATGGGTCTGGCACAGTCGTTTTATCTAGTGATGATTCCGACCCTGGTATGCCACCCTCTGCCGGAGCTGGTCCAAGTGCCGAAACTGGCTATGCTCCCATGGCTGGAGGTAATTAGGGCCTCTTGCTCTGTGCATTTGTAAAGTTGACCCTTGTTGTAACCATCTGTTTAAATAATAGAAACCGTACAGTTTTCTCAAGTTTATTCCCTTCTCACTCTTTTTGTTGACCGCGTTTAGGGTTAGGGTCAGATATCCTATACGACGCCATTCCCTTGTCGGCAGCACGACTGGCGTTTGGGTTTGACTCGGTCATATATGATTTCGAGTTCTTAGTGAATTCTCCTCGTGCAATGATCGACAAGATTAGCTCTGGAGATCGGGATGTGAGTTTCGGCTCATCCAGTTTTGAGGATGTATAACCTCTGTTATGACTTGTCTTGGCAGAATTCAACCCCCACGTGTGGCTGGACTTCTCTGACCCTAAATGGGAACGCGCTAATAACCAGCTCCAGGGGTTGGTTGACCACTGTTTGGACCTATCGCTGCAGAAGAAATGGCCCGGGCTCGGCTCTCATCGGGAGCAAACAGGGCGCTACCACTCTGATGTGTTCCTGCGAGTCCGTCTAAGACCTGCTTCTTACAAGTAGAGCTTCCGGGTGCGCGTCCCTGTCGACCATGTATTTTGTATTTTAAGAAATAATAAATAGAGTTTGGTTTTAACTTCTGTCTTTGTGCTTGGTCAACGGATAGGCTCTAACTCTGTTCATTCCCAGTCCACGTGTAATTAAATCGCTCTCTGGGGAGGGTCTACTTCCAACGGGTAGACCCTGATCCCTCTTACCTTTGTCTCGCATGCGGCTAAAACGCTCTCTGGGGAGGGTCTGCTTCCAACGGGCAGACCCAGACTCCGCTCGTCTTTGTCTCGCGTGCGGCAAAGGTGCTCTCTGGGGAGGGTCTACTTCCAACGGGTGGACCCTGATCCTGCTTTCTTTTAGCTTTTCGTATAGCTAAGATGCTGCTTAAGGAGGGTCTACTTCCAACGGGTAGACCCTGTCCCTACTTTCATTTAGCTTTTCATATGGCTAAGGCGCTCCTTAGGGAGGGTCTACTTCCAACGGGTAGACCTTGTCCCTGCTTTCCTTTGAGGGCATGCTGCAAGTTTTCACCACGCGGTCTATCGCCTTTCGCACGTCCTCATGGGTCGTGGGTGAGTGACGTGATCCCTGTAGTATGATTCTTGATGGGGTCAGCTGGCAAGTTTTTTGGTTGCGTGGTTCTTTCTTCTTCGTACGTTTTCTCAGGCCATCGGCAAGCCTTTTATTGCACGATGTGATTCCCATAGTACGATCATTTTCGAGGTCTGCTAGCAAGTTTTTGGTTGCGTAGCTTTTTCCTCTTCGTACGTTTTCTCGGGCCATCGGCAAGTATTTTATTACACGATGTGATTCCTATAGTACGATCGTTTTCGAGGTCTGCTGGCAAGTTTTTGGTTGCGCAGCTCTTTACTCTTCGTACGTTTTCTCGGCCATCGGCTAGTATTTTATTGCACGATGTGATTCCTATAGTATGATCGTTTTCGAGGTCTGCTGGCAAGTTTTTGGTTGCGCAGCTCTTTTCTCTTCGTACGTTTTCTCGGGCCAACAGCTAGCGTTTTATTGCACGATGTGATTCCCATAGTACGATTTTTTTCGAGGTCTGCTAACAAGTTTTTTTGGTTGCGCAGTTCTTTCCTCTTCGTATGTTTTCTCAGGCCATCGACAAGCCTTTTATTGCATGATGTAATTCCCATAGTACGATCATTTTCGAGGTCTGCTGGCAAGTTTTTGATTGCGCAGCTGTTTCCTCTTCATACGTTTTCTCGGGCCATCGACAAGCCTTTTATTGCACGATGTGATTCCCATAGTACGATTGTTTTCGAGGTCTGCTGGCAAGTTTTTGGTTGCGCAGCTTTTTCCTCTTCGTACGTTTTCTTGGGCAATCGGCTAGCATTTTATTGCACGATGTGATTCCTATAATACGATTTTTTTCGAGGTCTGCGGGCAAGTTTTTGGTTGCGCAGCTCTTTCCTCTTCGTACGTTTTCTCAGGCCATCGGCAAGCCTTTTATTGCACGATGTGATTCCTATAGTACGATCATTTTCGAGGTCTGCTGGCAAGTTTTTAGTTACACAACTCTTTTTTCTTCGTGCATTTTCTCGGGCCATCGACAAGCATTTTATTGCACGATGTGATTTCCATAGTACGATTTTTGATTACGTGAATAGTGCGTAAGGTCTGCTACTATGGGCAGACCATTTTCCATAGCAGTCCAAAGGATAAATCCGTGTGGCAGAAAACTAGATCTGTTTTGGAATTAAGCATTTTAATAATATAAGCATTTACATGGGTCTTACAACATTCACATGTGTCTCATACGCGATACTTTTTCAAGTGCTGAGCATTCCACGTGTTCGGTAGGCTCTTCCCGGTCTTGAGTTGTCCCATTGTCAAGTGCTTTGATCATCTCATAGGGTCCAACCCAATTGGAGTCTAGCTTCGAGGACTTCCCTATTCTGAACTTCAAGACCCAATCCCCGTCGTTAAATCGACGAGCGCTAACCTTCTTTGCGTAGTAGGACCTGGCCTGCTGGTGGTATGAGGCCAGGTGGACCAGGGCCATATTTCTCATTTCTTCCAAGAGGTCTGTGTTGTGGCTTAGCTGCTGCTCATTCAGTGGGGCATCTTTTACCACTTCGGAGTGAAGGGTCGGGAGGCCAATCTCAATCGGGATCATAGCCTCTGACCCGTAGACCATGGCGAATGGCGTTCTTCCTGTCGACCTCCGCTCTGTGGTTCGATGGGCCCACATAATAGCCGGTAGCTCAACTAACCACTTGCCTTTAGTCTTCTGTAAGTTCTTTTTGATATTGCTAAATATGGCATTATTCGTTGCTTCTACTTGGTCGTTTCCTTGAGGGTAGTTCACGGATGAGAAACTAAGCCTTATATCATATAGCTCACACAGTTCCTTAAGCTTAGCATTCTGGAACTGTGTGCTATGATCAGCGTGAATCTCTTTTGGAATCCCATATCGACAGATTATGTTTTTCCAAATGAAGTTAATTGTGTCTGCCTTACTAACGGTCGCGTAGGCTTTAGCCTCTACCTATTTGGTGAAATAATCTGTGGCCAACAAGACGTACCTTCTTCCCCTTGGACTTCCGGGGAGCTCTCCGACGATGTCCAATCCCCATTTGGCAAACGGCCAAGGAATTATATTCGAATAGAGTTCCTCCGTAAGTTGGTATTTCATGGGGGCGAACCTCTGGCACTTATCACATTTCTTGACAAATCAGGCCACCTCGGTCATCATGTATGGCCAGAAGTATCTAGCTGTCAGAGCCTTGTGGGCAAGGCTATATCCGCCAGAGTGGTTGCCACATGCTCCCTCGTGGATTTCCTCCATCAGTTTCTACGCTTTGACGGGACCTACACACCACAGCATCGGTCCCATTGTCAATCTCCTATACAGTCGCTCCCCCACTATCGAGTATCTGGCAGCCTTTAGTCTGATCGACCTTACTTCTTGGGGTCCGCGGGCAGGTTTCCCAACACCAAATACTGGGTGATGGGTTTCATCCACCCCTCGTCTATGGAGTCGGTTGCAAATACATGGCGCGCGGGGGTCTCCGAAGGGTCCTTCATGTTCTCGCCTTCTAGGAGAATCTCTGCGTATCCGGTCGTTCTCCTTATCGATGCACTCTTAGCTAGCTCGTCAGCCTTCTTGTTCATCTCCTTGGGAATCTGTTCGATATTAAAATTGCTAAAGCGGGCTTTCGCCCCCATTACCTTGGAGAAGTACCTATGTAATCTCGGCTCTTTTACTTCGAAGTCTCCCCTGACCTGACCTATGATCAACTGCGAGTCGGTCTTTACTGCAATACTGTCCACTCCAAAGTGTAGAGCCAGTTCAAGGCCTTGTAGCAGTGCCTCGTACTCCATCTCATTGTTCGTTACCTGGAAACCGAGCCTCAAAGCTTTCTCTACTCTGAGTCCTATTGGGGTTTGCAGGACTATCCCGATACCTGACCCCGAGGCATTCATGGATCCATCAGTATAGAGGGTCCAGGCTGAAGGGAGGTGAGACTGAGACGTCTGAAGTGGGTCGTGCAGCTCACCGAAGGATTTGATTTCCATCAGGAAATCCGCCATAACTTGCCCTTTCTTCGCCACTCGAGGCCGATACTCGATGTCGTACATCTCCAGTTCGATGGCCCACTTGGTTAGTCATCCTGATAGGTCCGATTTGGCCAAGATTTACCGGATGGGGAAATCCATATACAAGGCGACCGAGTGAGCCTCAAAGTATTGTCTGAGTCTCTTCTTAGCATTGACCAGGGCGAGGACCAATTTCTCTGCCATACTATACCGTGTCTCGGTATCCAGGAGTATGCTGCTTGTATAAAACATCGGCTTCTGCTTGCTGTCTTCCTCGACGAATAGTACGGCACTGATCGCTATTTCAGACACTGCTAAATAAGCGTATATGCACTCCTCCTCTGTTGGGGAAGCTAAGATAGGCAGATGACTTAAGTATAGCTTGAGATCTGTCAGTGCCTTATCCTGCTCCTCCCTCCAGGCGACAGTGGAGCTTCTCTTTAAGCACTGGAAGAAAGGCTTACATCAATCAGACATCTTAGAGACGAACCGGCTGAGAGCGGCTATCTTCCCAGCTAGGCGCAGGACCTTCCGAATAGTCAAGAGTCTCTGCACATCTGCGAATGAGGACAACTGGGTCGGGTTGGCCTCAATACCCCTTCTGCTCACGATGTGCCCCAGGAACTGACCGGAGGACACCCCGAATATGTATTTTTTGGGGTTCAAACGCATCTGATATTACCTCAGAATCTGGAAACATTCGTCTAGATATCCCAGATGGTTCGAAGCTTCTCTACTCTTTACGACCATGTCATCGATGTAGACTTCCATAGTCTTCCCTAGTAGCCTGGCGAACATTTTGTTCATGAGCCTCTGGTAGGTTGCTTCTGCGTTCTTCAAACCAAATGGCATGTGTCTGTAATAGTACAGACCTCACTCCATAATAAATGCCGTGTGGATCTGGTCTTCCTCATACAGAGGGATCTGGTTGTATCCAGAGTAGGCATCCAGGAAGCTCATCATGTCGAATCCCACCATTGCATCTACCATTTGATCGATCCTTAGCAGAGGGAAGCTATCCTTCGGGTAGGCCTTGTTCAGGTTGGTGAAGTCTATACAAGTACGGTCTCGTCGTTTTTCTTCTTCACCACCACCGGGTTGGAGACCCAGCATACGCATTCCATGATCAGGCTGTTCTCCAGTAGCGTCTCTACCTCCTTGTTGATCGCCCTGTTTTTCTCTGATGTGAACCTTCAGAGACTCTGCCTGACCGAAAGGAAATTAGGGTCTATGTTTAGCCGGTGGCAGGCGTGCGTGGGGTCTATCCCGGGCATGTCATCGTGGGACCATACGAAGACGTCTTCGTTCTGCCTTGGGAACTCCAACATCTTATTCTTTTCCTCCTCGGGCAACAGAGCCCCGATTAAGACTACCTTCAATAGTTCTGCCTCTTTCAAATGGACTGCTACTAGCTCCTCGATCGTAGATTCTGGCCCTTCAGCCTCCTCTTCGATCCGCTTCATGTATGCTGGCAGACGGTCCTTTGATTGCTATCTGTCCCCTGTCGAGATGCTCGTGCTCGCATCGGCTCCCCTCAGGACGGTCGAAAAATATTTCCTCGCGGAGGCCTGGTCTCCCTTGATGTCTATTGTATAGGTACCATCCCTTGATAGACATCTTAAGACCTGGTGGAGGGTGGAGGCGACCCCATGCATGGCGTGGATCCATCCTCTCCTCGTGATGACGTTCAAGGAGGACTGGTAGTCGATGACGACGAAGTCCACATCCAAGCATCTCTCTGTAGCACAGACCTTCAAGGTTATGACGCCCAAGGGGCTGACCTTAGTACTGTTGAAAGCGAACAATGGCTGACAATTCGGCCTGAGTGCGTTTCGATTCAGGCCCATGCTCTCAAACGTGCTGAGGAACAGGACATCGACGCTGCTTCCACCGTCGATCAAGACCCTTCCGACCAATGCGAAGTCGATCTGTAACTTAATCACTAAGGGGTTGTCGTGAGGTAGGTGTATCGTGGTCAAATCTTGCTGGGTGAAGGCGATGGGGGAGGCATAGGCACAGCTTTCTCTCATCATCAAATGGTTGACGGAATGACCCATCCCCCTCAGGCGCTTCACCCTTTCTTCGATCTTTTTGAGGCATTTTTCCTTCTCCTCCCGACCCTGGGTCGGCTCTGCTCTGCCCACGATGGTCGGGACTATCCTTAGGGACTGTTCTCCTGATCTGGAGGCCTGGGTCTGCTTGCCCTTTTCGGGCCTGGTGGCGTCTTCCTGTGGCTGGATTCCGCTGGTCTTCACGACTGCTTCAACTTGCTGGCATGGATTGCCATCATAACCTGCGCATAAAGGCTGCGGCAGTTGATGGTGTCATGCCCGTGATCCTTGTGAAATTGGCAGTACCTGTTCCTATTTTTCATGTGCTCAGGAATGCCGGACTTGGGTGGGTCTTTGAAAATGCCCCTGTCCCTGTATTAGAGGTAGATCATGTCGATCGGTGTGTTGAACTCATATTTCGGCAGTGGGTCACGAGACGCCTTCTTCCTCTTGCTGCCTTCTTGACCGCCTTGGGTAGGGGTTTCCTGTTTCGGAGTCGGCCCTTGGTCCGGCGCATGCCTTTTTACCCCTTGCGGGGCCGGGGTTTGCGCTGGCACTATTGTTATCATGGTGGAGACCTTGGGCACTTTCTGGCGGCTTTCCAGCACCCTGAATACCTCTTCTGACTTTGCCTGGATGTCTGCAATATCGTACGGAAGGTTCAAAAGTAGATGGTCCGATAGCATCGATCCTGGCTGCAGGCCCTTGACGAACGAGCTTGCGGCTTGGACCGAGTTGGCGTTATGCACTAGGAGCATCACCTCTAGGAAACGCAACAGGTATTCTCTCAGAGACTCGTTTGTGATTTGTTCTAACCGGTCAAGGTCTTGCATAATTTTCTGCTGCCTCCAGGCACCTGCATACTGCTTTAAGAAAAGTTTGCAAAAATCTTCGAACCCATTTATGGATTTCTCTGGGAGCTGTCTAAATCATAATAGAGCCGGTCCTGCCAGGGTTGTGGAGAAGACTTTGTAGGTCATAGCCTTGTCCCTAGTTTCCAAAGCCATATTCTGCTGAAAGTGGTATATGTGATCGAGAGGGTCAGTTTTCCTCTCGAACGGCCTGAAGGTCAGGGTTGTGAAGTCTCTCGGCTTGGGCTCCATCTGGATCTAATCGGCGAAAGCCGTCCGGTTGATCCCTCGCACAGTTTGCTCTGTCAGATCATTGGGGGTCTGGCTGTGATGGGCCCCAAGCCTCTTACTCAGCTCCGCCATCATTTCTTACTTCCAGTTAGGAAGTATACCTTCTAGGCTTTCTTGGTGTCTTCTGTCCACCCCGCTCCGGCTTGGAAAGGCCTCGTCTGGCTTTGTCACTCCCCCTGCATCTGCGATCTGGATGGGGCGTGAACTTCCCTCGGCGGTTGACCCCCAAACTCTTGTTAGACCTCTTCGTCAAAGTCTTCCCTTCGCTCATTCCTAGTTTCGCTTGCCAGCAGCCCTTCGAGGTGGGCGTTATCTTTACGCACTTCTGCGACTTCATATTTTAAACCCATAATGGCCTCGTGGGCAATCTCTGCCTTCTGGTTTGCTTCTGCTAGGGCGGCGAGCATCTGGTCTAGCTTTTGCTCCAGACTCAGTTGTGCTTCCCGGGAGCTTCCTTCGGCATCGGGATGTATACTCCTGGTTGTCACTTTTGAGGGTGCCATCTTCCGATATTGTATGGCTTTTTTGTTCGGGGAGAGTGCGATCGTGAGACTCCTACTCTTTCTCTCGCACTCATAGTCTTTCCCACAGACGACGCCAAACTGTTGGAGCAGTTTTCACCAGCTGTCCACGTGTCTCTGAACTGCTGATGTTATATCTTCCAACTGTCCATGTATCCTTGCTATCCCAAAGTGTTTTTGACTTTAGACAGGTCGGAGAGGTAGGGGAGGCCACCTGCAAAGACTCTCCGATGCTTAAGTCAGTTGTTTATCTTTGATTCAGGGTAGCAAAGATTTAGTTTTTCTCTGTATGAGTATGTCTTTGTCTCTTGTATTTAAACTTTTAAATATTTCTTTTTATATGTGTACATACCTCTCTCCTTTTCGGGGATGCATGACTCATATACATAGTCCTGGAACTATGAACCTCATGGTTCTCAATCCTAGGACCGAGTACCTTTTCTCATCAGGACTTACTCCAGAGGCCACGAGCCGTGATTACTGTGATTCTCCACGCATCATCGTGGCCTAGTTTCTACCGTCCCCTATGGCTCGAGCCTGTCAGGGGCGAGACTTTGACAAACCGCTATTCTGTCAGGACGGTTTGCCCGATGCGCGTACCTACTCAGGATCGCATTAAATGTTCTGTCTGGATCTAGAATAGCGCTCTACCGTTCAAGAGTTTTCTGGAAGAAGACCCTCGAGCCTCCTGTCCCCCAGCCATCGTGGTAGGAAATGAGCTGGGCTGAACCGGTCTAGGGTCTGGAATGGATTTGACTCTGGCCCCCGATAACCCACGGACCCATACGGTATCATGTGCAACTCGCGTAGCTTTTAAATGGTCACTCTGAACACGTGACGGATGACGTACACCCCTCGTGACCTGTTCTGCCATGTAATCGTCTACGTGGTACGTGATCTAGAAACAGGCCCCATAATAGGTATTTTTGTACTTAATGAAAATTGGAAAAGGCTGTCAAAAGAAATTTTAGAATTTTAAATTTTTTTGAGGAGTTTATTTAGAAGACTAATGGAGAGATTAAAAAAAGTTGGTAGCTCAGAATTACTTTTCTGATGTAAAAAAAATATTAAATATACTTAGTCTAATTTGTGATGGATTTATAACTTTGTTGAGTAATTCTGAAAATGAGAATTAATAAAGTAGACTTGTTAGTGGCATATTTGTCATTAGAAGAAAAAAAAATCAACGGCGCATTCATAGCTAATCATATCCGGATTGAATCCAGTGGCTAAGACTGTTGTATATTTCTAATCCCACAAATTCCTTATTATTATTAAAATTATTGTGGAGAAAAAGCTGTTGGGAGGGTTTTGTTATGGTAAAAAAAATACTATACAAGGCATGTCCTTATATTTAATCCAACCGACTACATATGGGTTGTGGGTCACGGATGCAACTGGCAATACCAGCTTTACGGCTTAGCTAATATTAATAATAATTATAAATAAATCTGCAGCAGTGATTGATAATAATAATAACATTGTTGAAAATAATTCCTGTAACTGGAAATAAATACCATAAATGATATATATATATATATGTATAGGACTTTGAGATATAAAGAAATTTATTACTTCACATTATGTCAAAAAATAAATGATTTATTTGACATGTTTTGCAAAACGTTCACACACAGAAATAAAATAAAATAATAAACAACGAAAATGGTTTTGGATGGAGGAGTATCCTCTGGAATTTTAAGTTTATTTTTCCTTTAAGGAAGGAGAACACGAATTATGTTAATTTATTGAAATCATATCCTTCAAAAATTTAAAGTATTTGCCAATAAGAATATTAAATAATAATAATAATAATAATAAAGAAGTATTGAAATCCTAGTTTTGCTTAATGTGCCTTAGCCTAATTTCCTCAGGTTAATGTTGAGTAAGATCATGTCAGTTAGAAATTATGAAAAATAAAAAGAAAACAAGTATCAACTAGGTAAAAAAAAAAATCCTTTAAAAAAAATTGAGAGATAATATTCTTAGTCTGGCAAGTAAGGTTTGAAGTTCAGAACTTCATATCCTTATTTCATTTGTAATAAAATAATCATAAAACATGCATAAAATGGTAAAAAAAAAATACTATTATTATTATTATTTTTATTAGTACATTTTTGGAATTTTAAACTGAAACTCTTGAATTTAACATCTGAACAACTGATCTGCATAATTAAATAAGTGGGTACATGCATAAATAAATAACTAAATAAATCTTAGATAGATTTTATTTAGCTGAGGATGAATGAAATAGAAGAAAGTCGATATGTGCATTTATGGACAAGAAAAAGAAGCATAATGGACCTCCTTAACGACCTGGACATTCACATTACTCTTTGTATGTATTTGTGTGTTACACTCTCAAAAAGGATACTTAGTCAAGTAAACACGCCTCTTCTCGCTCTATCTGCAGCAACTCACACTTTTTAGCTCCATACCCAAATTTAGTAAACTAAAAATCTGAGATCTGATCTCTCTCTCTTTCTCACTCCTCCTCTCTCTCTCTCTCTAACTTTTTCTCTTTACCTCCTTTAATTTTACATTATATAGATTTAGATCTCTTGCTAAAAACCCAGAACTTCTTCTTTCTAGCCATTAGCACAGCGCGGTCTCGGTAAGGTTCTGTGCTTTGGCTCTTATTTCTTGGATTATAATGGGGTTTAAATTTCTGGGTGTTGTTTGAATCTTTGAATCTTTTGCTGGATCTGGCTGAATTCGCATTCTGGGTTTTGTTTATATGGTGTGAATTTTAATGGGTCTTGGATAGAATGGTCTGATTCTTTGTTGTTTTCTGTTTGTAATGATGAAATTGGTCATTTTCTTCATGCAAAATGTAAAGGTTCTCTGGATCTCTATCCTTAGATCTTTTGAGTCTTCACTCGCTTGATTGATCCAACAAGAGTTGTTTATAACTGAATCTTGTTCGAATGACCATAAGTATCTATTGGCTTTAATTTTATTTGGTGGGCATCAATCACTTTCATTGGTGTGTTAAATAAATAGTTTTGGCTTTATCATTAGTGATAGGGTTTTAAGTGGGTGTTTGAAAATAGAAACCATTTGACTCAAAAGAGAGAATCAATATTTAATTTCATTAGTCTAGTATGGACTTTTGCAACGCTGTTACTTGCCCGTGTGTAAACAGTGAGTGCTTGTGTATCGGATTCATTAGGCGTGGTTAATGGTTAGATTGACTGATTCAGAATAGTTTAGAACTTGGTGGTATTTCAACTGCTTTTGGTAGAATGCCGACTTCGCTTGCTGCCCTTAATGTCATATATTAGTTTAACTAATGACGTTGTTGAACTGAGAACTTCAAGTAGTGTAAATCGGTTAGTTAACCCAGTGATTGTCTGAAAAATCTGATCCAAATACTATGTGGTATGCTTAATTTTCTGTTAGTTTGATGATGATTGTTTGGTTGTACTTTTACAGGTCTATTATTCTTGTCTTTTTTACTCAAGCATTTTAGGAACTTGTGCTGTTGTTTCTGGTATTGGAGCTGCGGGACGGCTTTAGGTTAACTGGAAGTTTTGACCGGTGTGTCTGATACAGGGATGTCTTTGTGAAATTAGATCTATTGTTTAGTACTTAAGCGCTAGTGAAAATTATTTTCAGTTTAGGACCCCGGAAATCTACGTAAAGATGAGGGGAAGATCTGATGGAACGCAGAAGAAGCGTCTAATCACTTCTCTGTGTGTTGTGGGAATCTTTCTTGGTTTTCTATACGCATATTATGGATCCATCTTCGGCTCACAAAGTCGTGGTGTATCTGCTATTGAATATGGTAGCAGATCTTTGAGAAGGCTTGGGTACTTGGGTGGGGATGAGGATTCTGATGACAAACAGGAATCATCAACAAAAATTTTTGATGGAGAAGATGGTATTACGCCAAAAAGCTTCCCTGTAAGTGCCAAACTTGGTCTTAACCATCCCCTTCAGCTCCTCCAAAAACCCACCTGTCTTTTGGTAGAATCTCAGATTCTACCTGGAAGGTTTTTCCTGCCTTTTTATTTCTTCTGCTTTTGACACTTGCTGCTGACAATTTTATTTTGTATACTTCTGATTTTAAGGTTTGTGATGGTCGACATTCAGAATTAATTCCGTGCTTAGACAGAAATCTTATATACCAAATGAGATTGAAGCTGGACCTGTCTTTGATGGAGCACTATGAAAGGCATTGCCCTCCTCCAGAAAGGCAGTACAATTGCTTGATCCCTCCTCCACCAGGGTACAAGGTAATGATGTGCTAAAGATAAGTAGGTTCTCTATTGGATAATCTGGTGTTCTTTCAGTCATTTTATTGTTCTAGTATTCAACAATTTCTTGTGTTCTTTCCTCTACTTGATGTTCAGATCCCAATCAAGTGGCCAAAAAGCAGAGATGAAGTATGGAAAGCAAATATACCTCACACTCACCTTGCACATGAGAAATCTGACCAAAACTGGATGGTTGTGAAAGGTGAAAGGATAGAGTTCCCTGGGGGAGGCACACATTTTCACTATGGAGCTGATAAGTACATTGCTTCAATTGCAAATGTAAGACTTCTGGCATATACTGCCATTGCCACAGAGGAAGGGGTTGAAAACATGACACCTTTTTTCTGAATTCCTTGGAAAACTAATCCTCAAAGTGCCAGTTCATGGCATTCTTTTATCCACACATAGCTTAAGGATTGAGGGATCATATGCTTGTGATTTGAAATTATTGCCCCTTTGATACTTTATGACATTCATGGATCTGGAAATAATGTATATCGTGATTTGAAATGGCAGATGCTCAACTTTTCAAACAACAATTTAAACAATGAGGGAAGATTACGAACAGTTCTTGATGTTGGCTGTGGAGTTGCAAGTTTTGGTGCCTATCTTCTTTCATCTGACATCATAGCAATGTCCTTAGCACCAAATGATGTGCATCAAAACCAAATCCAATTTGCCCTAGAAAGAGGCATCCCTGCTTATCTTGGTGTTTTAGGGACCAAGAGGCTTCCATATCCAAGCAGATCTTTTGAGCTTGCTCACTGTTCCCGTTGTAGGATTGATTGGCTTCAAAGAGATGGGATTCTTCTTCTTGAGCTAGACAGGTTGCTGAGACCAGGAGGTTATTTTGCATACTCTTCTCCCGAAGCCTATGCACAGGATGAGGAGGATCTCAGGATATGGAGAGAGATGAGTGCCCTTGTGAGCCGCATGTGCTGGAGAATAGCTTCAAAGAGGAATCAAACTGTCATTTGGCAGAAACCGTTAACAAATGAGTGCTATATGCAAAGAGCACCTGGTACTTTGCCTCCTCTATGCAAAACTGAAGAGGACCCAGATGCAGCTTGGGGTGTCCTGATGGAAGCTTGCATCACACCATACTCTGACCGTGAGTAATTTTTCCTAATTATTTGTAACTGTCATCATTTATGTGTTTCTCTAGCTGTTTGACATTGTTTTGAGACCAAATATGTGTGTTTTAATTAGCTTTTATAGTTTACGGTTGGATCAGCCATATCTGTGAGGAACTCATTTATTAAGAGCTACTTGCAATTGTTAAGATTCCTTATGATTAAAACAAGATAAAGTAGCCATTAAGATTGCTTGAGGCTTAACCTGGAGTCTGGAAATTTTCTTCCATGTCAATGTCTCAGAACAAAAATTGAAAATGATATTCTTCCTTTATTTTTTGGTCAATGATATTTGTCCTTTATTAAAACCATCTTGTTCGGGGAAAAATTCATCAAGATGACTGGTGATAACTTTAACTGACTGGATATAGGGCTGGGGGATAAATCTCTGTCCGCTAACAAATGGCTTTTGTTTTATCAGATGATAATAGAGTCAAGGGTAGTGGATTGGCTCCTTGGCCGGCAAGATTGACTGCTCCTCCTCCACGACTTGCTGATTTTGGCTATACAAATGATATGTTCGAAAAGGACACGGTAATTGAATGGTGGCTGTCCGTTTACATATTCTAGATACCAATTGGGGATAGCTCAATTGATCTGGGACTTAGGGGGTGTGTTAGTGTCTGAGACTTAGCGGGTGTGTAAGGGAGGGGTCATGGGCTCAAGTCCCAAGGGTGACAAATAGGTGTATCTTATCAAAAAGAAAAAAAAATTACATATTCTAGATTGTACTTTTGTGTGTTCTCGTAAGTACCTACAAACCATGATTTAGTAGCATCAATGCCTGGCTTTATTTATCACTCATGTTGTGCAGGAAATTTGGCGACGAGGAGTGGACAGTTATTGGGATCTATTGAGTCCGAAAATTGAATCAAACACACTGAGGAATATAATGGACATGAAAGCAAACATGGGCTCCTTTGCAGCTGCTCTGAAGGCTAAGGATGTTTGGGTGATGAATGTTGTTCCTGAAGATGGCCCAAACACACTTAAGCTCATATATGACAGAGGTCTTATAGGCACTGTCCACAATTGGTATGCAAATTCAGTTGCTAAACACTTATGTCATAACTTCTTTTGCTCTTTTATATTCTATTGCACCATATTCTGGCCGTCCTTTCCTGCAACTGCAAAACCTATATTTATATAACTGGAGATTTATTTTTGTAGGTGCGAAGCCTTCTCAACTTACCCTCGGACCTATGATTTACTCCATGCTTGGACTGTCTTCTCCGACATAGAGAAGAAGGAATGTAGTCCTGAGGATCTGCTGATTGAGATTGATCGCATACTCAGGCCAACTGGTTTCTTAATTATCCGCGACAAACAATCGGTGGTGGATTACATAAAGAAGTATCTAGCAGCACTGCACTGGGAAGCAGTAGCGACAGGCGATTCCAGTTCAGTTTCAGACCAAAATGGAGACGAGGTTGTGTTTGTTATCCAAAAGAAGATATGGCTGACAAGTGAAAGTCTAAGGGATACAGAATAAGAATACGATTCTCGATTTCCACGTCACCCTTTTCATTATCTGCTGCTCCAAGGGATTAACAAAGCATATCCCCAGCAGTTCTGTGGTAAAGAAATTCCATTTTTTAGCATTAAAAGATGTTTACATTGTCTCTTTACTCCTTTTACGTTCTCTCTTTCATTGTTATAATGATTCACTTGAAAGCTATAGACTGTTATCATCAAATAGGCTATTCTTCAGATTTTCTGTCTAGAAATGTTTGGACTTCATGTAAGCTCCTGATTCTATGAAATATGAATTCAATAATCGGCATATACTTGTGTTGATAGATTCAGGGGGAGGACACGTATAAAGTGCATATACATATATATATATATATATATATATATATATATATGTATGTTTATGTATATGTACGTGTTGCTAGAGAATAATTTGTGGCTTGTAATTGATTATACTGATGGCTCCCTCTTGTAGCCGATTTAAGTTCATTTGCTGAGTTCCTGTCTCTTTTTAGTAATCTATGGTTTCGATATTCCCATACATGTATACTTCTTGAGAAATGCCAAGAAATGTGCAATTGACTATTCAAGATACCAATACCCGATCGGAGACTTTATTACGTGAGACCAACAACAAGGTTGAAATGACCGAGATTGGACGCCGGCGTCGATGCTCCAATTGATACTATTTCTCTTCTTTCGGCCGGAATGCTTCGGTGAACTAAGCAGTGTGCCATTTTACCTTCGGACTATAGCTGTTCTCATGTGTTCTTTTTCTATTTGTTCTCCCCTTGTTTTAAACATTTTTCTTTGTAGCTTTGTAGAACAATAGTATTGTGTGAGATTCTGATGCGTTGATCTCTCAAGTTTGTGAAGACAAGTGATTAGATTCCTATCAACTTTTTACAAATTGCCAGTCTCTCTTACCACCACAGAAGCATACGAGAACAAGATTTGCTGGCATGTGTATCTTTTTTGGTCCACAAGTGAAGCATGTTATCTTCTTTCTTTCTTTTTTTTTAGAAAAATTCGCTACTCGCTGGAAAAAGACATCATAATGTTCTCAAATATCCTTATCATTTAGTGCATGGTTTTAAATATTGAGATGAGTTTGATCTAAATCTAATGCACGAATTTAGTCCTTTTTTGGGGGGAAAAAAAAAAAAGAATACATAACATTCATTGGGTACTTGGTTTGTTTGTTGTAAATTTCTGGTCCTGAGATTCCACACATACAAATGCAAGCAGAGCTTACATCTAGTTCTATGATCAATGAGGAACTCTGTTTTTTATAAGGATAAATGTCGGTGTCTGAATTACCAGGAAAGTCTCTTTTTAAATTTTAAATTTAATCATATTGGTCTTTAAACTAGTAAAAAGTTCTATTTTAGTTATTTTGTTACATATTGTGTTTTATTTTTAACAGATGTGTATGAGAATCTCTTACTCTTCTGTTGTATTTCATATGTTGAAGCATAATCTAACGCTATAAAGAAATTGGTACATGAATTAAAGCAGTTAAAATATGATTTGAGCAAATATTAGTTGCATATTAATCGGACAAGAATACAATATAGAATTAACTAGAATAAATATTTTATTAAAATCAATAATATAGAATAACAACAAGATACAAATACTGATCTAGAGAAGTATCCCATGGATGTACCAAGGAGCAAAGAGAAGAGAAAAGAACATAGGTAGGACTAACTTGGGCTAAAATAATTCTATGCATTATTTTAATGATAGTGCTAGGGATTTCAGTTAATTTACCACTTCTTAATATCACTTGATGTGACAAATTAGTTGTTATAATTCAACTGGTGAGTTGAAATTTATCATGAATAGATTGAATGTTGTTCATTACTTGTATGTCGAGAGATCATATGTCATATCAAGTTATATTAAAAAAAAAGTGGAATGTTTAAAATTACTAATTTTTTTAAAATGATACTTTTGGGAGTATCAAGGATATTTTGACATATAGTCAAAACCTTATTGATCATGAAAAACCCATTATCTATGATATTTTTTTTTCACAAAGTATTAAATTTTTAATATAAATGAGTCACATAAGTATACAGTTTAGTAATCATGACTGAAAACGAGATTTTGATTCATATATGTAAATAAGAGAAATTTACATCTAGGGAGTCTACTAAACTTGTCATGATGAAAAAAGGATTCATTACATAAATATTTTCAAAACTAATCCTTATTGTCATGTCACACTTCTAAAATTACTTAGATACCTTATTCCATAACAAACTCTAAAATATATTCTTATCAACACACCCCATATTAATTCTGATTCTATCGCCACCTGCAGCACCTCTTCATAAAAGTCGGTCCCAATCTTGATCTCATCAATATCTCTACTTGACTAGATTCAAAAAGTTTTGACCATGGTCGAACTTGTACTACTGTCTCTTCTGACTGTTTCGATTGGTTTTCAATCGATAGGTGGAAAATTTTTGACCTAAGTCGAAATTTTTTTACCACAATCAAGTCACTGGTCGAAAATACTATGGTCGAAAATTTTTGACTGAGGTCGAGCTACCATTTGATTGTAGTCGAACAATCTTGACTGTCGTTGAATATAGTTGGTCGTTTTCTTTGCGCTGTCTCTTTTACTTTTTGAATTTTTCGATTAGTGTCGAGTTAGAGGTAGTTTTGGAAGTTCCAAATTTTCACTAAATGAAAATCCTAATTTTGTAAATGGTTTATAAAATCTCAATTTTTAGATTACATGCTTTAAAAGATAGTCAAAATTGATAATACTCATATAAATAATGCCAATTATATGCTTTTATATGCTTTATCCATGAATATTTTATGTTAAAAACTAACAATTTGCTACAAAAGAGTCATTATTATAATAATTGCATGATTCAAGGATCACTACCATGTAAATTAAAATTTTGGAGTCCAAAGTGATACAATTACTCATTATTACTATGTAAATTAAAAATTTAAAGTCTAAAGTGATACAATTACCGAGTATGATTTAGGTATTATATTTAACCCTATTTTTAATAAAGGTTAATAGCACAAACAATCATGAGCTATCCAGCTTATAGTAACTTGGTTCTTAGCATTTCAATTGTAGCAATTAAATTCATAAACTTTTTAACTTGTATCAATTTGATCCCTGAATTGTCAATAATGTAACTTATTTTTAAATTTCTGACTAATAACATATGTGAGGAGTACATCCTAGCATTTGTGAGTTTATTTGAAAAGTAATTTAAGAATTTTAACCATAAAAATGAACAATTATTAAAAAAAAATTTCTAAATGTTCAACTTCAAATATTTTTAAAATGCAAATAATACATCTTTCTGTCTTCCTTAATTATTTTATTCAGTTAATTTTCCATATCTTTCTGCCTCTCTAGATTCTTTTATTCAGTTAATTTTCAATACATTTTAAATTCTTTTATTCAGCTAATTTTTCATACATTTTAAGTACTACAACTAGCTCTTTATTTATATTTTCTGTCAGAAATAATTTAGAAAACCTAAATACTAAATTAATTGCTACGAAACAAAAAATTTAGGAATTTAATTATTACGATCGAAATTCACCAATTCGTGTGCCATGAACCCTTTGAATAAATGAGTAAAAGGTTCGATAATTTGGTCCTCTGGGGAGAGCAGTAAAAGAGTAGAAGCAATGAAGTACCGGTACGCAATGGTGTGTTCGTCGAACCAGAACCGGAGCATGGAGGCTCACTCGCTGCTGAAGAGGCAAGGCTTCGACGTGTCTTCGTACGGGACGGGTGCCCACGTGAAGCTTCCTGGCCCTTCCCTCAGAGAACCCAATGTCTACGGCTTCGGTACTCCCTACAAGCACATGTTCGATGATCTTCGCCGCAAAGATCCCGAACTGTATGTATCCTTCTTCTTCTTCTTCCTCTTCAATTTTCAATAATTATTCCATTCCATTCTGTTTTATTTTTATTTTAGGGTTTTTTGTTTCATAGTTCTTTTTTTTTTTCTCTTTTTAAAGTTCTCTTTTAAATAAATAAATTAATTAAAAAAACCCTTGACAAGAGAGGGTTAAATGTTAATACAGGTACAAGCGTAATGGGATTTTGCCTATGCTCAAGAGAAATTCAACGGTCAAAACGGCACCCCAGCGGTGGCAGGATAACGCCGCTGATGGTACATTTGACGTCGTTTTTACCTTCGAGGAGAAGGTGTTTGATATGGTTATTGAAGGTTGGTTCATATACTTGTACCTTCCTTGTTTTTGCATTATTGTTTTTTTTCATAGTGATTTGATTCTGTGTATTGTTATTTTCCAAGGTATTTGAATTGGGTACGTTTGTTCATTGCCCTTGTTTTGAATCCACTTTATGGCCGTGACTTGTGTTTTTGTCTTGTGATTTGTTTCTGGGCTTTGTTATTTTCCAAGGTATTGGAATTGGGGATAGTTCATTGTTCATTGCCCATTGCCGTTGTAATGGCTATCCTCTTAATGGTCAATGTTTACTAATATGCAATGGACCATAAAATGAATGGAATCATGGGAGGTGTTTCATTTTCCAACCTATTTACTTAAACATTTAGGAAACAAATTTTGGCGAACCTCAGGAAGAAGTAGCTCAAAATTTTGATTCCTTATCATGTCGCTTATGTGAGCAAGTTCAAGCATTATTACTTCGTTCAAGCATATAGTAATAATACAAATTTAGACAATAGAATTAACAAGGTTGTGAGGAAAGTTCTATTTTATAACTTGTGGCAGGGGTGATTAAGTTTGATCCATTAATTGGTGACCAGGTTTAGTGAACTGTTTTGTATTATTTAATGGGAGCAAATTAATTAATATTTACCCATATTGGATTGGATTAGAGAGGATTTGATGGTTGGGAAGTAGGAAAAATTGGAGAACTGTGTTGTGGTCATTTCTGATTCCACATAGTGAGTATGCAAAAGTTTGATGTAAGGACATAGTACTAGATTATGCCGAAGATGAGCTTGGGAAATTTTTAGAATAAGAGTAGTATGTATGAATCAAGTTCTTTTAGAGGCGTATGAAAAATGGCCCTAGAATTGGGATGTGGGAACTTGGCCTATTTGACTGATTTTATGAATCGGCAGAGGAGCAGAAATAGAAGATAATTTTAGCAAGGAGCTGAATAGAAAAAAATAAACCTTTGTCGGATGCCTATGATGGGTACCTCCAAGGGCTGATACCTGGAGAGTGCATAGGGGTTATCCATGTAACAGTTGGCGTTTCACTCACTAACCTCTTGATTTGAGTTTTGTACTTTTAAATTCAAAAACAATTATGCTCGGAAGATAGTTGTATGTGAATATCGATTTTCAAATTCTAAAAGAACTTCTTGTTGGAATGTGGTTTCCTAGTGGTGGGTGCATACATATTTACTCTAAAGGTTTCGTAGAATCTGTCATTTTTGTTCTTTTCAATTATTATCAACTTTTACTTACAGTGTCCTCTTTGTACACAATCTGACCACCGCAGATCTTCACACTCGGGAACATGTTCTCATGAAAAGTGTACTGGTAATCAATTTGGAGGTAAAAGACAACCATGAGGAGGCAGCAGTAGGAGCTAGGCTTGCTTTAGATCTGTGTCAAGAGGTCTGTATACTGCTATATACTTTACAGTATAGTAATAAATTGTTTGTTTACAAAATGATTAATATCAAGGGATAATTTTTATGCATAGATTGAAGAAACTGAAATGTGGGAGGACTCAATTGATGACGTTGTGGCTGCTTTTGAGAAACAGCATCGGCGGAAATTGTTGTATAGCATCTCCTTCTATTGAAAACATGTTTTCACTGGACTTGCGGCAACAAATTATGTTTTTCTGGTACATGTTCTCGTTTAACCAAATTACTTTCTCCCTTTTAGTTAAGATTTACCTATCTTATATTTCTTTTATTTGTTTCACATTTTAGTATTTAGTACAATGTGACCTTATAGTATGATCAAGTTCAAATGATTTATCCTCTTCCAGAAAAAAGAAGCAGAAAAAAGAACAAAAGAGAACTCTTCTTCGTCATCCTTTCAAATGTAGATATGCATTTAATTTTAAATATCACATTTGGGGCAGGTAAATGTAAGAAAAATTTTGACCAGTTCTAGAAGGGCTTTCATTGTTGTAAACTTTGTATCTGGGATCGGCTTTTAAATTGATTGATGAGATTTTCTTTTCTTTTTCTTATTTAATTTGGAATATACTGTTTGATCTTGGTAGCTCACTAGCTCTATCTTTTATGTTTTATTTTAATGGATTATATGTATGTTCTATCCCTGACATACAATCCATAAAGTTGTCCCAGTTGATGCTTAACCGTTCCATGATTTGATAATATGTAGATATAATATACTTTTCCAAACGAAAGTCACAAACACAAGCTGTGACCATTGGCATGTGTAATGCATGTGCAACACTTTCTCTCTCAAAATTTGCAGCATACCCTAATTGATGCCAACAGCATTCATGTATTTGACTCGATTTTCCCCTTCCAAAGAGACATATAGGACCCCATTGGCCTCGTCAATCTTGCAGTCCCAACACACATTCTAGTTTCTGTTTGTTCTTCCTTTTTGTTTCCGTACGTACATGGAACTTGATTCTTCCAAGGCAGCATGTGAGTGTGTCATGGCCACTCCAATGACACGTGGCGTAAGAACTTTGGACCAGCTCTTCCCTCTTGCCATTTGGCAACGCCTGAAATTGATGTGATTTGATTTAAATTTCGGAATAGTGGGACAAAACAAGAGAAATACAAGAAGAAACTAAAAAAGAAAAAAAAAAAGAAGTACAAAATTGACTTGATCCATTTTCTGCTCATAGAGATTTTGCAGAACGGTGATTCTCCCCCACTTTATTTTGGGACTTGGAGAGGGGAAGATTCCAATTTGATCATAATGGCTATTTGTTGTTAAGATCTTTACTTTGTTTCTTTGAGCAAATTCCTCAAGCCTATTGTCTTCTCTTTCAATTTCTCTTTTAAATTGAAAATCATCTCTCGAAAATACTTAAGACTCGTCCACTTTATTATTTTTTTGACAATATTAGGAGCTAAAAGCCATGTTGAAGCTAAGAAAGAGGTTAAGACATGAGTTTGAAAGACGGCTGTCTTTAGCTCTTATGTGTCCTATGAATTAGACAAAAAGGAATACCGATCCAAATATCCAATAAGGTACACCACAAGTCATGTTCTTGTGTGACATACGCCTTAATTTGGTTCTCCATTGTGGTTGATTTGATGATTCATGGTCATGGCATTTTCAGAATTTTTTTCCCTCTTTTATTTTGACGAATGGGCATATAATGATAGAATGTTCCACTATGATGCCCTGCTTCTGAGGGAACCCACCCAATTCAAGAGTTGTTAGACAAATTTAAGTGGACGGTAAAGATTTTAAATTTGATTACGTAAATATTTATTTTTAAAATTTTATACTTAAATGTCTATGTATATATATATATTTTTATACTTGATATATATATTTATCTACTAATTTCGGTTACTGAAATGTACTATATTTGGTATATAAAATTTTACACTTAGTATTTAAACATATATATACTGGATATTTGATAAATAGATATTTATTTAAATTAAATTCAAAATTTAGTCATATTTATAAAAGACCCTACTTCAAATTGCCTATATGCCGGGCTTACTTTTTGATTTCCCAAACCTTATCTATTTTTTGAAAGGAGCTTCTATGAGTATCATAAAACACGTTAAGAAAAACAAATTCTTGTTAACATCATTTTTAAAGTCAACATCATTTTATTGCTTACAGCTACAAATTCTTCATATGATTTGGATAGTAGTTTAGTACTTTTTGATATGTGGGTAAACTGAAATGTGAAGTATCGTATATTTTTCTAGATGGGACAAAATTATTGGATTCAGAGTCCCAAACTAAGCTTTGAATCAATGTGGAATCAGATTTTATTATATGCCCACTTTAGAAAGCAAAATATAAAGAAAGTAGGACCAAGTATATGGCTCTTAGATCACTTGATTGTTATTGTTATTATTTTTATCACTTGATTGTTAAAAAGTAAGAAATGTTAACATAAGATTATCTAAAAGCCAAAATCACATACTTTCATTTACCTTCTTACACCTCCGAAGTGTTGCAAAATTGTGTCATTGTGGCAATGGCTATCCCACTTTTCACCTAGGAGAGGGAATTAAATTCCTTAAACAACGACTAAAAGGGCTTTCAAAGAACATTAGAGCCACTAGTAGTGAAGGCTGATTTAATAGAAGGACACGTGTTCTTTTGTCATCGGACCCTGACATGGTTTTCTTTTTTATTGTCATGCTTTCACAGTCTCTCTTTTCTATTTTTCTATTTTTTTTTCCCCTCTAAAGTGCTTTCACTCTTTTTACATTCTACATAGTAAGTGGTAGCTAAGTTTTTTTTTAAAAAAAAAAAAAATTAAGGAAGAAGAAGGAGAGAAGCTGGAAGGCTATAACCGGGAGATGCCAAACTACGTGTGGGCCAGGGATCTAACTGCCACGTGTCAGGAAGGCCTGTTGTATCTCAGGCGGACATCAAGGCTTTGAATGTGTTGAGTAAAGTCATTGTTTGGGCAATTATTCTTTGACATATCTATCTCGGTGGTCCAGCTCAGCAACCTAGTTGCACCAGTTTAAAGAAAATTAAAAGAAATATTTAAAGTGAAAATCTTACCATTAGTCATTAGAGCTTGTCCATATCTGTTTAAGGCTAAGTTTGGAGAGAGGAAATAAAATATGAGGAAGGAAAAATTAGGAAAGAAAAAATGTGTAAGATGAAAAAAAATATATTTTTTTATTGTTATTTGGTATATAAGAAAAAAAAATTAGTATCTTAAAATGATTATTTTATTATTTTATTAAAATTTTAAAAATAATATATAAGGTTAGTTTAGTAAATTTATTTTAAAATATAAGTAAATTTTTTTTTCTTATTTTATAGAAAAAAAAAATATTTGAGTAAATCTCAACACTCTTTTCCCTTTTATTTTCTCTTTCATCCCTTTTTCTTTTTTACTAAACAACCAAATATTTATTTCCTTTAATTCTTCCATCAAATTTTTCTTTACTCTCCCATCTCTTTCTACCAAATATAGCCTGGTTTAAGTACCATAAAAATATGATTATCTTTATAGTACACTATTTATTTTCCCTTTAAATATATTCTTCATTTCTAATAAAATTTCCTTTGAACAATTTTTATTTTTAATTTGGAATTGAGAGGATTAGAAGTCAAGATTTTCCGCGCCGCGAAGAAACGTGATTATATCATGTTATACCTGTATATTTGAGAATTATTATTATTATTTTGTAACATTTGAAGGTTACATTGCGTGATTTGCGTAACTTGTGCACTTCTAATTTAATTTATAAATATTCTTTAGCAACTATCTAAAGTTAAGAAAAATACAAAGGGTATTCAATCCTAAAAAGCGTTAAACTAAGTAATTATTATCTCATCTCTATGAAAATATCTCGCGATGAATGAACCTCACTAAAGTCTCATAAAAAGCTATAATATTTACTAATCTTCCCATTAAAAAAAACTCAAAAATAGTAAAACAGAAACAAAAATAGAAAAAACGCGGAGACATTATCGCAAAACATTAGGGGAAAAAGAGAACTCAACTTTATTTATTTATTCATTTTATTTGAAAAAAAAAAGAAAAAATTGAAAACCAATCTATAAAGTCAAAGGAACTATAAAAAGCAGGAGTTGAAACTTTTGCCAAAGAAAAAAAAAAAAAAAAAGAAAAAGAAAGCGCAAAGGGGAGAGCAAATGGGGTGTCATGAGAATGATGAACCATACAATAGAATACCAGTCTGAGTCTCCACTCATCTCTCTAAACTCGATTCTTTTTCCCTTTTCTTCTCTCTAGGGTTTCCCTTCATTAATGCTTTTACTTCTTCTTCTTCTGCTGCCCCAGTTTTTTCAGGTACTTTCTATTATCAAAGACTGACCAAGCTTTATGGAATTTTCCGATTTGGGTTTTGTTGGTTACTGTATTAACTTCCAATTTAGGGTTAAAAATGAAATCTTTATGTGTTTCACGATTTGGGTTTTTTTGGGGTTTTTTATTTATTTATTTTTTCTGAGTGGAATTTTTTCTGCTTGATCGGGTCTTGATTTATTAGAAATTGTGAGAAGAACCATTATGAATTTTAAGAAATGTGCTTGTTTTACAGAGCGATGTGGACTTGAACTTAAATTGTATTTTGATGGATTTTAGTATTGTTATTATTATAATATTTGGATTTGGTTTGGTACCTTTGATTGTTTGCTTTTACGATTGTAATTAAAACTGAGAATTGTTCAATTTTTGTTTTACTATATTTAGAACTTTAGGTTTACATTGCTTTTTCCTATTACCAACACAACTTGCTAAAAGGATTTGGTTTTGAAAAATTAGTTACTTTCTCATTTTTGAGTGTATTCTGGTCATGTTTCTATTATTAAATTATCGTTTCTCACAACCTAAAGTTGGGTTTAGCTTCTTTTTCTAGAATTAGTCTTTGTTTTCTGGGAGTGAGGTATTTTGGCTTACGGTAGGTTGTTACTAACTCGAACTAAATTTTACTTAAGAAGATAATAATATTTCCCGTTTGTTTATATTGCAGAAAATGTTATTGGTCTTTGATTATTAATGGTGCTTCGGTATCTATTTGTCTCCATCTGCGAAATGTTCCAATTTCTTTATGAACGTTACTCCATTCAGTAGTTCTGGATTTCACGAGGTTGAATATAGTTGAATGAAACGATGGACACTGTGAGATCTTGGTTCAATAAGTTAAAGTCGAAAGAAAAGGCGAGAGCATCCAAGAACAAGGAAACTACCAGCAATGTGAAAGAGGGATCTAAAGCACCAGCAAGTGAAGAAGCGCCTTCAAATGTAACCAAGCAGAAGGTTGCTGCTGCGAAACAGTATATAGAAAATCATTACAAGAAGCAGATGAAAAGCTTGCAGGAAAGGAGAGAACGGTACGATTTAATGCTTCTGATAGTGTTGAAGTATGAGTGACTTTGTAACTTGTGAGTCCATTTGTTACAATTATTGTGTGTATTGCTTCCCCTTGCTTGCAACTCTTTTTTTTTTTGTTCCCTCCTCATTTGCATAGTTCATTTTGTGAATTACTGGCATTATCCATTTTCCGTGGTATCAGATTGATCTCCTGGGATTTTTCCTGGGTCAGAAAGTAATTAATTACATTTCTTGTAAAATTTATGCTATTAAACAATTGCTGTCGTTTGTTTACTGTTTTTCCCTTGGAGTGATTGCATTTTGTATAATACAGACGTAATATACTTGAGAAGAAGTTGGCCGATGCTGAAGTCTCTGAGGAAGAGCAAAGCAACTTGCTAAAGTATTTGGAGAAGAAAGAAACAGAATACATGCGCCTTCAAAGGCATAAAATGGGTGCTGATGATTTTGAGCCATTAACAATGATAGGGAAGGGTGCATTTGGAGAGGTAATTGTCTATCCTCAAAGTTTATATCTCACATGTAACATTTGTTCTGGATGCTATCAATACCTGAGGAGAATCTATGAAAACGTGTGGTAGATCTATTTTCTGTTACTGTCAAATGATTGGATTCCTTGAGTTGCTAGTTCTTGATGCTGCTATCTGTTTTTGATGTACTGTCACTCACTTTTACAGATTTTACAAATTGAATTTCTTTATGCTCATACATAACCAAACCTATTATTTGCTTCCATGACCTATTTTCTTTCTGCGTGCAGGTTAGAGTTTGTAAAGAGAAAGCAACTGGTCATGTATATGCAATGAAGAAGCTAAAGAAATCAGAGATGCTTCGCAGGGGCCAAGTATGTAATTCGGCTTTAATTTGATAGAAAATCATAAGTATTATTTGGTTTCTTATGCTTGTTTCCTATTAATATTTGATTTTATTCAGGTTGAACACGTGAAAGCTGAGAGGAATCTACTTGCAGAGGTTGACAGTAATTGCATTGTCAAGCTCTATTGTTCCTTTCAAGATGAGGAATTTTTATATCTCATCATGGAGTATCTTCCTGGTGGAGATATGATGACTTTACTGATGCGGAAGGATACTCTGACTGAAGATGAGGCTAGATTTTATGTTGGAGAAACAGTGCTAGCTATTGAATCCATTCATAAACATAACTATATTCATAGGTAAGTTAATTATGTACTTTGTTTATTTGATGGGATATGTTGCTATGAGTCTCTATCAGTCCTCTTGTACCATCATGAGAACCTTTCCTGTGTTTAATGTTACAGAGACATTAAACCTGACAACTTGCTACTCGACAAAGATGGTCACATGAAACTGTCAGATTTTGGATTGTGTAAACCTCTAGACTGTAGTATTCTCCAAGAAAAAGATTTTTCTGTGGGAAACAACCTTAGTGGGGCTCTTCAGAGTGATGGACGCCCTGCTGCACCAAAGCGTACCCAACAGGAGCAACTGCAGCACTGGCAGAGGAACAGGAGGATGCTTGTGAGTTTCCCATACTATGTTCGAAATATGTCTGTCATTACTGTGCAGATCACACTAAGTTATCCTGACATTTAATTGCAGTGAATGCCCTGTTCTCCACTGTCTACGCCCTGCTATTGTTGTAAATTCTACATGCAGGATACCTCTATTGCACTCTTATGATTGCATGGTGTTTTATCATCTATGACATTTTTTGGCATTGCAGGCTTATTCCACAGTTGGTACACCTGACTATATTGCCCCAGAGGTTCTACTGAAGAAGGGATACGGAATGGAATGTGATTGGTCGGTGTTTTAAATAAAATTGTTTTTCTTCTTTAAGTTGATTCCTCCTATGTACATTGATGAAATTTTGTCAATTCTATTCCAGGTGGTCACTTGGTGCTATCATGTACGAAATGCTTGTGGGATATCCACCCTTTTATTCAGATGAACCCATGTCAACCTGCAGGAAGGTAATTACTAGGAATACTTTGCTTTGTACATTAATGCTCATTTGATCTTTTGGCATCTATTGAACCTAAGCCCTTAGTGTATCATTGCTTTCCCCCTCCTCATTGTTACTTTGGGACCTCCCTTGAATGGAGCCCGGGCACATAACTATGGTGGTTGTATTTCCTTGGGCAGGATGCATGAGTATTGTTGCTTGTAGTCATAATGCATGTTTTGACTTAAATTAGACAATTTAGGATAGGAAAATGGAAAGGAATCACAAAGGAGACCCAAAATTTTTTTACTTTAAGCATTAAACCGCAGCAGCTCCTTCGTTTATGACTTCTGTGGAGTTGTCTGCCCTTTTTTTTTTTTAAAAAAAAAAACAATCAATATTTATTACTATTATTATTATTAACTTATTTATTTTACGTTTTTTCAAAACCGGCATTATGTTATTTTTGGAACCAGTAAATTTATGCATATGTTCTTGTGATTTAACTATGTATAGAAAGGCTAGAGTTTGATGTTACTTTGGTACTTGTGATGGTGATGGTCAGAGTTTGAGAAATCAAGTTGTTTTTCGAATGAACATCCCAAATGTGCTCTCAGTGCTACAAAAAGATATTCTAGTTATCTATTCACTTATTATGTTGCATCCCATATGGAGCTGTTTTTATTGGTCCACGGACAATCCTTATTAATGAACATTTAAGGATTAGATTTGACTTTTGACATCAATATATTTAGGGATAGTATCACTTTTATACCTTGTATTTTAACACTTTGTTCAATTTAAACCTTGTGTTTTGATTATTATCAACATTAATTCTTAGATTTAAAATATGTTACAAATTTATATTGTGACACCAATTTAGAACAGTTAATTTACCAAGATAATTTAATTAACTTATTCTCAGATCAGTTTTTATACAGTTTATTTTTAATTTTTAATTTTTTAGACGACACCTTGGTAAATTATATGCTCGAAATTGGACAATGTTGATAATAACCAAAATATAAGGTATAATTTGAACAAAATGTCAAAATACAAGGTATAAAAATGATAGTATCCCATATATTTAATTTCATCTTCGCTTGCCTTGGTATCATTAGGGAAGTTTTTCTTTCCAGAAGTTTGCTGCAGTTTTCTTTCTGCCCATTGTCAGCTTATTGCTGCCTTAGAACTCTGATTTTGATTTAGGATAAATGACCCCGTTCGTCTCTAGACTATGAGAAAAAGTTTCACTTTGGTCCTTAAACATTAAATTGTGTCATTTTGGTCCTTAAACTATTAAAAAAGTTTCATTTTAGTCCTTTTTGTGATATATTTTGTTTTATTCTTAATAAAATGAGCACATGAGACACATTTGCTATTCTGTTACACAATTATACTATTTTTTATCCAGAATCATAGTCCGGTACTATAAAGAGATTAGAAAATGAATTAAAGCGGTTTAAAAAATGATTGGTTGCACACAATTTAGTTGCATACTGGACAATAGCGCAATGTAGAATCGTCCAAAATATGATATTTTGTTTAAAATCACTAATACAGAATGAGAAATGCAACTCATGTGCTCATTCTGATAAGAATCAAACAAAATGTATAGTAAAAAAGACTAAAATGAAACATTTTTAATAGTTTAAGGACCAAAGCGGGACTTTCTTCATAGTTCAAGGATTAATAGGGTTATTTATCCTTTGATTTATAATTTGACATCTTTCACTGGCCTGACTCCCAGATTATATTTTTTCCTCTGCTTGTACTTTTTCCCTTGTTTCATTTCTTCGTTGCCATTTATGATGATGCTTTCTTCTCAATATCTTGCAGATAGTGAATTGGAGAACCCATTTGAAATTTCCAGAAGAAGCAAAACTTTCTCCAGAGGCAAAGGACCTGATTGGTAGACTCTTATGCAATGTTGATCAGAGGCTTGGAACAAAAGGGGTAGATGAAATAAAGGTGTTGTGTGGTGTGTTCTGTTCTAATTCTTTGGTCTATGCTTACATTTGTATAATAATTAATTTATTTAACTAGTTGGTCTGTTTCTTGCAGGCTCACCCATGGTTCAAAGGCATTGAGTGGGACAAATTGTATCAAATGAAAGCTGCATTTATTCCCGAGGTCAATGATGAATTAGATACTCAAAACTTTGAGAAGTTTGAGGAGGTAAATTATTATGCTTATATACACACACAAGAATTACCAGATTTTAGGTGTTATAACTTATCCTGTGTCGCTTGACCATGATTTTTCTTGGTTAGGGTGACAACGAAATTCAAACTTCATCAAAAGCAGGTCCATGGAGAAAGGTGAGTGCATATTTTTTCCCCCCAAGTGTGGCAAGATTTTTTCTTTTCCTGAATATATATTTCTTAAAAAAATAAAATAAAAGCTGCATGGTAAACAGAATTTATTATCTAAATTAGGAACACTTATATGTGAGCTTCTGTTATCCTTATTCTTGATGTAGTATTTCATGTGGGAGTGATCAATTGCTTTTTTTTACTTCTGGTATGTACTTGCATGCAGGAATGTCACGCCTTAATTTGGAAATAGTGGGTTGATGAAGTTTTAGACCTCAATATAAGATTTTATTTTACTTCGTAAAACACTATTCATTTCTGAGGAAAGTGGGTAAATTTGCATGTGAACTTTTACATTCTCCGATTTTCATCCTTTAGTACTTATCTTTTTCCCAATCTTTTACTATATTTTCAGAAGTGTTGGTCTGATCCTGTAAGTCAATGATCTCATCGTCAATGCTTAGTAGAAGTCATTTGCTGTATATTATCCATGATTATGATGTATAAATGTTTTCGCTTACACTTATTGCTCATGATTTGTTGCTGTCATGAACTTCTGCAGATGCTGTCATCAAAGGATATCAACTTTGTGGGTTACACTTACAAAAATTTTGAGATTGTAAATGATCATCAGTTACCTGGGATGGGTAATTGTCTCTCCCTACACGTTTGGCCGCTAACACCANTATATGCTGTTGGGTCCTATTTATTCCTTAATCGAAGTCTCTTATCTTCTGAAGGCTCGGACAAAAGCAATTGAATTTATTTTGAAGATTAGTTTTGTCGGCATTCTTCTATTAAGTCAGTCTTGACCATTATCTTACATGTTTTCCATATATGGATTCCTTTATGCAGCTGAGTTGAAGAAGAAGAGCACGAAAAGTAAAAGGCCTTCCATCAAAACCCTCTTTGGTAAAGATCACTTTCAGCCTTTGCAATTGTTGAAAGCTTTTACTCATGAAAATCATTGCTAAGTTCTCTTAATTGCCTGGTTCATCTCTGCATTTCCAGATGATGAGTCTGCAATGGCTACCAACCACCAACCTGTACAAGGGAGCTTTTTGAAACTGCTCCCTCCCCAACTGGAAGTTCCTGAGAAGCAGAGTGAATCCAAGTGAGATGCAAACTAATTTTCCATTTTTTCCTTTTCCTTGTAACATCAGATTGCGGCCGAGCATCCAAACAAAGATTATATTCGATGATTAACTTATGCTAGAGTTGAAAAGTTTTATAGGGCAAAGGCCCTGGAAGGGGGGAGTGGATTGGGATACTTTTGGCATTTGGTCAGATACGGTATTGCTTTCTGCCAAATATTTTCTTCCAAGTATATATTCTTTGAAATTGTTGTGTATTCTTTTTATTTTTCGTTTTCCCACTTTGCCAAGGTGCAAAAATCCTTGTACAATAGCCGCAAAATGTTCTTGTATCTAACTGTCATGTTAAATGTAGTAATGATATATCTCAAGGGTTTGTGATTGTTATGAATTTCCCCTTACTGGAAAGCTTGATCTTCTTGAGAGCGCAGCAGAGTTTATTATATGGACCAAATTCAAATTGTATCTTAAGAAGGTTTCATCTCCTGGCTCTGTAGTAATGGGAACTTTATTTTACGTTGTCAAATATGGAGACTTTGTTTCAGTTTTCTATGCCTAGCTCCTAATGTTCAGATAGTAATACGTGTTTTTATCAATTTATGTAGTCTTCACGGCCAATATCGACTCGTAAAATTCAAATTCTTGACGCCACTGAAAATTTTAGAAAATTTTACTGGTACATGTTCTCTGCACGCCGATAACGTGGTGTTACAGTTTAACTGGATAGAGACCTGGAGGTGTAGGAACATTTCATCTTTTTTCTTTTTTCTTTCTACAAGGAAGACTTTTTGAGAGAGGATAGAAACTAGAGTAAAAATAGGAAAGTAGGTGGTTGTTTAGTGCGAGAAAAAGATGAGCATTACTTACACTATTTTTTCTACTCTCATGTCTCGTTACTTAATTAGGTGACGTGAATGTGAAATATTTAGTGGAGTCATATTATGCGAAGCTCACAAAATATCCCTCCATCAAATTAGAGAGACGAAAGGGAGAGCTGAACTGTTAATACTAAATTATGCTTAGAAGAAGTGAGCTTCAATATTTTCCCACAAGCTACACTTGGACTCACTGGAAATAGTTAGAGCCAAGATTGCAATGAAAACAAGGAAGAGCCTGGCTTGGCCTCTTTGAGAATAGCCGAGCAGAGCTCGTAATGAAAGCAAATAGCAAAATTTTTGCTTGATCCAAACCGAGCTCGCAACACCAAAAGGATATGCTCGGCTTGGCCTCTTCGAGAATTGCCAAAGCCAAGCTTGCAGTGAAAGGGATCATCAAAAGTCCAAACCGAGCTCACAACTTCCAAAAAATATGCCTAGCTTGACACCTCAGAGTGATTTCGAGCCAAGCCAAACGACTTATTACCACGATGAACTCACCAAAAGTATCAATCCTTTCTAAGTATTAGCGTGATTAGTAATGTGCCAAAGCAATTTATGCCATGTTATGCGCCGCTATACGATGATCCTTCTATATCCATTGATCGGACCATTGACTACTCGTATGAGAATGTGGAGGGTGCATGAACACACCAAATTGTGCACAACCATGTAGCAACTACTCATCAACTGTGAAGGAATACCAACTTGGACTATAAATAAACCATTCATTCTGTTACGGATAGCTCACCAAAAATTCTCAACACTTTCTAAACTCTTAATTCTATCTGATTCTATAGCTTTTGTATTGCATGTATTGCCTTGGTTCGTCATTTAATTTGAAGAATGGAGAAGTTTTTGCCAAGTACCAATTTGATGCCACCAAAATAGTTCACGTCGCTATACTTCTTTGATCTGAAATTGGTGGTTGGAGAAAATTATGCACCAACATAACCGTTATAGAACCTTTTATTTGTTTTTTCATATTAGATCTCAATGGGATTCAATATATGATTAAAGTTAGGGTTTAAAATTGTTGAATAATGTGTGACTTCCTTAAGAAATTGTTGATTTCAATCTTCCAAATAGCCGAAACGAAATAATCGAGACCAAAAAAATGTTGGTAGCCTTTGACGAATCCGACTATGGATGTCTTCAAATACACACAGTTTTTGTTTTCCCACTTTATGTTATTGATTTTAAAAGGTAAAGATGTTATTTTTCTAACAAATTTTAAACTCCACGTGTAACCGTATATAGGAATAAGATGAGATTTAATAGAAATACTAATTATTGGTATTAATAAAAAGGTGTGAGTTTTTTTTTTTTTAAACAAATAAATTAAGCGTGATTGCTATATATATATAATACAATAGCTTTTCTTTTTTACTTATCCATATTTTTTTTTTTCAGTTATTCGATCTTTTATCTAATGACTTCTATAATTTAAATAGTTGAAAAAATAATAATAACAATTAATAAAAATTATTTAATACTTTTTTGTATCTATTTTTACCAAAAAAAATTGTAAATACTTGTGAGGAATTTTAATTAGTCAAATCAATACTTATAAATAAGTAAAAAAAAAAATACTTATCAAACTGGTGTCCATATTTATTATGGAGGAATTTTGTTGTGGAGCTCTTTTTTTTGGGTGTAACCGTAGAACGTTTTCTTTTTTTAAATCATTGAATTAATTCTGTTTCAAAAAAAAAATTAGATATGTATATATATAGAAAAAAACTCTCCCAATTAAATCGTTGGATGAATCCTAAATCGTTAGACGCCAAATTTAGTATGCCTAAAATACAGGAAAAATATAAGTCCTTTTTTTCTTCCCCAGATTTGGGTCCCAAACTTTGATTTTCATCACCGGTGTTCACCAAAGCAAAAGTAGAAGTCAAAGTTTGGACGAAAAGGAGTTCGCAAGGACTAATGTGTGATGAAAATCAGAGTTCGTAAACTCAAAAGCTAAGAAAAAGAAAAAAGAAAAAAAAAAGAATAAAGATTTAAGTGAGCCGTCGGAAAAAGAAAAAAAGAATTAGGTAATATTTTCTGTAAAATATATTTTCTCTCTTTATTTCCTCTAATAGCATAAATGGTCTCTAAATTATCTCGTTTGTTGTAATTTAGTTCTTAAAATTAGTAAATTTTTCGGACGCTACAATGCATTTATTAAGTATATTTTTGACCAAAAATTTAATAATAAATTATATTTTAAATATTTTAAAAATTAAATCGCTACGAATCAAAAAATTTACGAATTTAATTACCGCAATTAAAATTTTAAGAATGAAGTTGATACAGATATTAGATAAAATGAGGAGCATTTGTGTCATAAACCCTTATTAAAATAAGGAAGGTAGAGTAAAGAAACATGGACAATTACATTTAGTGTAGCTCCTCCGAGGCGGTCACGAGTTTTCGCTGAGCTGACTCGCGCGCTCTCTCTGTGAAACAACGCTTCTAATTCTGAGTTAGAGAAATATGCAGGTCATATCTTCTGAAACCTTTTTTATCGTTTTTCTTTTATCTTTCATAGTGCCATATATATATATATTCTCTCTTTAATGTTTTTTGTACTGAAAAATATAAACCCTAGGTCATATATTCATTAATTTCCCCTTTCTTTTAGCAAAATTTCATTTCGATATGCAATATTCGTTTTCTCATGCTAAGATTTGGGTTTTTTTTTTTTTTTTTTGACAGGCTAGTGATAGGTTCAACATCAATTCCCAGCTTGAACACCTTCAAGCAAAATATGTTGGTACTGGGCATGCCGACCTAAACAGATTGTAAGAAATTTTTTTTTTGGGTATTTATTTATTTATTTATTTTGGGGTCATTCTCTGATTTTGATACCATTTTTGTTTTTGGGTTTGGATTTGGATTTGTAGTGAATGGGCAGTGAATATTCAACGTGATAGCTATGCATCATATGTTGGGCATTACCCACTTCTGGCTTACTTTGGTATTGCTGAGAACGAATCCATTGGAAGGGAACGCTACAACTTTATGCAGGTTAATTTTCTCTTTTTTCTCTCTTTTATTTTTGCCTTTTCATTCTTTGCTCTACTCTATTTTCTTGGTGGTTTGCCCATATAGTCTTATTTGAATTTGAGTTACATTCTTTACTTATAGGCTATATACATATACATAGAGCATGTTTACTAATCCATACTTGGAAAAATCGTAAAGGGAAAGGGTTTGGAGTAATGGGAATTGGGAAGGAATCAAAAATTGAGTTGTTCCGTCCCCATTTCATTGATTATGTTAATGATTCTTTAAAGTCTGTCTCCCAAATGTGTTTATGGGAAACAGTTTACTTATTTTCATTCTCATTGTGGTCCATTTCAAATGAGCAAGTAAACATGGCCCTCATGTATTAACCTTTAATTATTGTTGATGGCTTGTATATTTGGGGTTAATCAATAACTTGTTAACTTGTTTTATGATTTACTTTCTCCCATATCTTGGGGTGAATCGAGTCGGCTTGAGAATCACAGCTTCTTGTTACGTATATTTTAGCTCAACTTGACTTGGACATCGATCTATCTCAACTCTTTGTGATGTTGGGAATTCTAAAGTGAATTTCAGTTGGGAGCCACAACTATTGTTTTATGAGAAGTCATGTTCCTTTCAGTCTAGCCTTTCTTGGTTATATATATATATATATATAGAAATTCAGTTTTGGGCTTGCCTCTTTCTGATATGAAACCCTTCCTGTACCTTACTACTCATTACCGATTTCTACTAATGTACTTAACAGGTAATATTTCCTGTTTCTCCTACCTTGAGCTTACGTATAACATAGTTTGAACTAATGAACTTAAACTGTCATATTGCCTAATGTTATTTGCACTTAACTTATTATGGCTAAGTTTAGTTGCACATCGCTAGTGACTTATTTGTACTAAACTCAATAAAGATAGCAACAGAGTAACTAACAAACCTCCTCCTGGCTTGTGCTGATGATTGACCACAGGCATTATCATAATTTCTCTTTATAATGTTCAGATCCAGTGCTTATGCTTTGGTTATTTTCTTGATGATGGTTGAAACTTGGAATTCGATATTATTATAATTCAAAGATGTTTCATATCACAATTGTGTGGACTCTTCTCCTGAGATGGATTTTAATGAAAATCATAATGATTATTCATTTTTTGTGTTTTTTGGCTATTATCCAGAAAATGCTTCTGCCATGTGGACTCCCTCCCGAAAGAGAGGACGATTGAGAATTGCTGTTGGGAAATCAAGTTAAACGTTTTAATAAATGATCTTCTCCAGGCTCTGCTGTTTCCATATGGGGGATATCTATGTAATTGTTGAATTGAAGCAGTGATTGTATGTGCATCAAATGGGAAATTGAATGCTGAGATTGATTTGTGCTCGTTGTGGATTTCTTATCATTAGTCTTAAGTTTTCAAGGCTTTTAATTAAACTTAAGATTTTGTGTCATCATTGTTCCCTAACTTATCTTGGTTTTCAAATTGCAAGTGAACTGTGATTTATGTTGTAGATGGAATGATTCTTAGAATTGAATAGTTATCCTACATTTGGTTAGATAGAAAGACTCTGGATTTGTAGTTCTGTAGGAATAACTGTTCCACCGGAACGTGTGAAATTTTTGTTCCTAATGAAGGTCATTGGATTATTCTTTCCATCCACAGTTAAGAGTGAGTGGAGTTTCGAACCTTAAACCTCAATATTGACGACAAACATACGTCCATTACTCCATACAGCGATTTCAAGACTTGCATTTATGGGAGGAAACACGCAACTTATGCGATTTATATTGCATGCATAATATCTATATAAGTTTGGTTAAAAGCTTTAGATCTTTTTCTAAGACATCAATCAATATTTCTAAGACATCAAGCTTTAGTATTTCTGTTAAGATTGGTTATTATTCTAATCCATTCCTTCAGCCAACCAAACGTCATAATTTTGATTCCAACATTTATAATGTTAAACCAAATGTTGGAATTAGATTCAATTAGTCTTATTCTAATTCTACATGGTTTTTGTTCCTTTATTTAAATTAATTATTCTTCTTCTTCATAATTGATGCTTTTCATTTGATGTCGTTTGCTGCGATAGTTGTCGCTATGAGATGATATAGTCTGTTGCTGTTTTCGTCGTTTTTCATATTCCTTGTCGTTTCCATGCAATATCATTTTTCGTTTCCGGGATGAGATGTCGTTTTAAAAATCACGATGAGCTTCTTTCTTTTTATGCTCCACTAATCAAAGACTTGAATTCCACCACCCAAGAAATGCTCAAAACGGTTCTGAGGAACCCCGGTACCGTAAAATCAAAATCTCAGGCGAAGCAGCTCCATGCCCACATTCTCAGAACCAGAAGGCTCCTCTCTCCCTCTCTCATCTCCACAGTACTCTCTCTCTACTCAAACTTCTATATCTTACGTGACTCGCTTCTTCTCTTTGATACACTCGAGTCTCCTCCTCCCGTTCTCGCATGGAAGTCCATCATCAGATGCTACACCTCCCATGGCCTTTTCCACCAATCCATTGCTTCTTTCGTTCAAATGCGGGCTTCTGGCAAATACCCAGATCACAATGTCTTCCCTTCAGTCGTTAAGTCATGCGCCATGCTCATGGCCTTGAGGTTGGGGGAATCCGTACATGGGTACATCATTCGATGCGGTATGGATTCCGATTTGTATACGTGTAATGCGCTTATGAATATGTATTCGAAGTTCCAGAGCGTGGTTGGCTATGGTGGGCAGCAGAGGGTTGACGCGCCTCACATGCTTGATGAAATTCCTCAACGGAAGAGGGTTTGTGGAAGTGGAAGTTTTGCTGAATGGAGTGGTGGAGTTAAGTGTGAGGACTTGGGAAGTGAAGGAGGAAGGGATTGTTTTGGTGGGAATGGAAAGAGAGAAGTGATTACTGATGAGATTGAATGTAATGATGATTTTAATAATAAAATGAGAAAGGAGATGGAAAGCAGGTTCATGGCCAATCAGCATGGTGAGTTGAGTCGAATTGGAGATGTGTTGCCTCAAAAGAGTGCGTATTGGGAAGCCAGAAGAGTTGTGCATATGGATAGTGTGAGAAAAGTCTTTGATATCATGCCAAAAAGGGATGTTGTTTCCTGGAATACTGTGATTGCAGGAAATGCACAAAATGGTATGTACAAAGAAGCTTTGTCAGTGCTTAGGGAGATGGGGAATGCGAATCTGAAGCCCGATTCATTCACTTTGTCCAGTGTTCTTCCTATATTTGCAGAATATGTGGATGTTATCAAGGGTAAGGAGATCCATGGGTATGCCATAAGAAGTGGGTTTGAGTCAGATGTTTTCATTGGAAGCAGCTTAATTGACATGTACGCAAAGTGCAATCGAATGGAAGATTCGCGACGAGTTTTTGATCTTTTGCCTCGTCATGATGCCACTTCATGGAATTCGATCATTGCAGGCTGTGTGCAGAACGGAATGTTTGATGAAGGCCTGAGATTCTTTCGGCTGATGTTGAATGCTAAAATTAAGCCAATGCAGGTAACCTTTTCGAGTATCATGCCAGCTTGTTCCCACTTGACAACTCTCCGTGTAGGTAAGCAGCTCCATGGATACATAGTCAGGCGCAAATTCGATGATAATGTGTATATAGCAAGCTCACTAGTAGATATGTATGCTAAATGTGGGAACATTAGGACAGCTAGGTGGGTTTTTGATAGAATAGAGTCACATGACATGGTGTCATGGACGGCCATCATCATGGGATATGCTTTGAATGGCTATGCTCATGATGCCATTTCCTTATTTGAGCAAATGGAATTAGAGGGAACAAAACCTGGTTATGTGTCATTTGTAGCTATATTGACTGCCTGTAGCCATGCTGGATTAATTGATAAAGCATGGGAGTACTTTAATTTTATGACCAAAAAATATGGGATTGCTCCTGGCTTGGAGCACTATGCTGCAGTGGCGGACCTTCTCGGTCGAGCTGGAAGGTTGGAGGAAGCTTACGATCTTATCTCAAACATGCATATAGAACCAACAGGAAGTGTATGGTTAACATTGTTGGCTGGTTGTAGAGTTCATAAGGACATTGAACTGGCTGAAAAGGTTGCTCAAAAAATATTTATGGCTGATCCTGAACACATGGCCCCATACGTGCTTTTGTCGAACATTTATGCGGGTGCTGGGAGATGGAAAGAGGTAGCAAAGTTAAGAATCTCTATGAGGGACAGGGGCATGAGAAAGAAGCCAGCCTGTAGTTGGATTGAAGTTAAAAACAAGGTGCACGCTTTTGTTGCAGGAGATAAATCACACCCATCCTATGATAGAATAAATGAGGCTTTAGCAGTTCTTTTGGAGAAGATGGAACGAGAAGGGTATGTGGTTGACACAAATGAGGTTCTCCATGATGTTGATGAAGAGCAAAAGGAAACCCTATTGTTTAGCCATAGTGAAAGACTCGCCATTGCCTTTGGCATCATTAGCACCCCAGCTGGTACGACGATTCGAATCACAAAGAACATTCGTGTTTGTGTGGACTGCCACACGGCAATAAAGTTTATGTCAAAAATAGTAGAGAGAGAGATCATTGTGAGGGATAATAGCCGATTTCACCATTTCAGTGGTGGACAGTGTTCCTGTGGAGATTACTGGTGATGACGGAACACCTAGTTAAGCTTAATAAGAAAAATGAATGGGACGGCCTTTTCCCCAATTGCACATGAATCTCTTGATATGAGGATTGATGCATTTTAGCGTATGGCTATTGACAACACCACACTAACTATCCCTCATGCAATTTTGAGGTGTTTCATTAACCGAGCAGGGAAAAAACAGTGTTCTAAGAAATAATGTTTTTTAACATTTACTGCATAAATGGCATTCTTACGTTGTTGGAAGAGTTTTATATTACTTACAAAAGAATCCACTTCTTATGCTGGATAAGGCACAGAGACACAGGAGTAAAGCACCAGAACTAGCAACTGTGGAAATGCTCATCTGAATAAGGTTTGATCGAAATCTGTACATGATATTTAGAATTCTTTATACGATTTTTTGCAAGATGTCTCTAACTGGGTTTTTCTGGGTGGCCATATTGAAGCAAGAAAGACCCTTGTTCATCATAAATTATATGAGCGACAATAGCTGTTTTGGCCCCTTTGAGACCAAGTAATGCTCTCAGTCTATGTGACAAGGCATGCTTCATTTTTCAGTATGGATCATCGCCACTAAAAGGGAATTCAGTGTTTTAAGTTATGTAATTTAACTACAAGTACATTGTGCAGAAAGTTACATAATAATATCATGGTAGTTTTCTGAAGGCAATGGAGGAGAAGCTGCGTATTATTCGGTGTTAAAGTAAGATTTATACATCAAATTGCTTAAAAGTCTAGTGTTAGTTAAAAATTAATCGGATCCCTATGGCAGATTGCGATTTTGATGAATCGGCCATCAACATCACTTAAGAAGCTTTCTAACAACCTTTAGAGGAACAAGAAAGTACAGAAACTTAAAAAACTGGCATAATAACCATAGTGTTTTTGAGTTTCTATTATGAGAAAATAAAATGGTATGGAACAATGCACTTAGACCTTCATTTTTTTTTTTTAAAAAAAAAAGGTACTAAGACAACGACATCAAAAACATAAAAAGCTTCTCCAAGTAAAGGAAGAAAAATACGGAGGAAAAAAAAAGTGCTCAAAAGTTGTAATAAGAGACACTTTCATAAAAGGAATGATAAATAAAGCTTTCTAAGATGGTAATGAACAAGAAGATTTTTCCACCCACTTAATTAGAAAAGTATCTTCTTGTGCAAGTAAAATGCTATCCTGTCAACTTCAGGAAATCTATATGTCGTTCGTCAAGTGATCTTTAAAGTTTCAATGACAAGCTTCGGCTGGCCCGGTTGTGTAATTTGTGTTATAAACTTGAAAGCTACCATTTCATTTCTTACAATTGCATGAAACGTGGATTGAGTTTGAAACAACAAACGTTAATGGGTCATTATGATTGAAAAGAAGTGAGCTTAATCGTTAGATTTTATCGGATTTGTTTACTAGTTTATTTTGATAAGATATCATGTTTAGAAACATGCACTCCTAATAACAAGAATAGTTGGATGAAACTCTTAACTTGAATTCAAACACATCTTAATAAAGCTCTTAGCATAACTTAAGATACCATCTATAAATGTGCTCCGTGTCCCTATAAACTACTAAAGTACCCTTAAACCTCATTAGCAAAATCAAAAGGAAAAAAAGAATCGAAAATTTTTCTAGTGAAACTCCAACTCGAGAAGTTTGATGTGGATACCCACGTGGATTTTTTTTTTTTTTTTTTCACTTTTTGGGGTGAAGAAATCCCACGTCTTCTGAGGTAGCCCACTAAGCCGTAGAGTGTACACCTAAGATATCACATAATAGTCATTTAGGTACTTGAATAAGCACCAAACCTATGCACCAAATACACATACTTCGAATATATAGTTTTGTGACCTTTTCAATACTGGGTTTACCGATTACCTCATGGCCAAACTCAAACTGAGCCAGAGTCAAGGACCATACTTGCCATCTTGGGGTGGCATGCCTCAGTTTATCAATTATAATTAGGGACTATATTATATAGGCCTAGATAAGCCTACCATAGGGGTAAACAAGTAAGGGACAGACGTCGATCATTGGTCCACATACCCCAATAAACAATTTTTAGGTCAAATCATTTACCAACTATTTATCGGTTTGTAAGCTAATGAAAGCAACACCTCAAATACCATGGGACCTATTCAGACGCTCACTGACAAAAGCCCTCCTTTTGATATTTCTCTCTCTTTTTCTTTTTTTTTTTCGATCTTTTATGTTAATTTATTTTTAATTTTATGACTTGTAATGCTGTTTGGACAACCTCATTATTGTTTTTCTAACCCTTTATTTAAAGGAAGGGAGAGAAAAAAGGGAGCTATTTTATTATTGCTATCTGTCTAATCTAAAGAAACTGATGAATAAATCAAAGTGAGATAAGGTAGGCTTTTAATAGTGTCAACAATTTCTTTACTCTCATTACGTTTTTTAGTAAGGATTTTGGTATCATCCAATTAATTTAAGGATACTTTGTCCCTCCTGGGACACATTTGTACTCCTGCTATCATTTTAGAATTTAGTAACACACTGGATTTTTCCCAAAAAAAAAAAAATCGTCACACCATTTTAACCAAGTTATATTAATATTCCACTCAAAAAAAAAAAAACCAAGTTATATTAATATTACCTCCATTAAAAATGTTCCACGATTGTTACCAACTAGGAAATCGTGTTAGCAAGTCTTAATTATAATTATAATTTTTTAGACAATTTATAACATGATTAACTTAGAAATACTCATTGTTAGTACACATATTGCTTCGGTTTACCCAATTAGTATATAACATTAGAAATCTATATATTTTGTGAGGTACGAAGTCAGAAGTACTCATTATTAATGATTTTGTTGGGTAAAGGTCAACTTTTTCCTCATAATTCTCAATTTTGAGTGCCAAAATTTTCTAATTTCTAGAGTTCACGTAAATATGAGAAATAGAGATTTTATTTCTCTCATTCTTTGTTATTATTTAGATGGCTTCAATATTTGATATATAAAAATGGGAAATTATCATTTTTATACTTTGTACTTTGGCACTTTGATCAATTTATGCATTCTGTTTTGGTTATTATCAATATTGACCTTTAGATTTTATATTTGTTACAAATTTATACCATGACACTAATTTAGAGCAATTAATTTACCAAGATGATTTAATAAACTTATTCTCGAATTAATTTTTATATGGTTTATTTTCAATTTTTTAAACGGCAACTTGGTAAATTAACTGCTCTAAATTAATGTCAGGGTATAAATTTGTAACATATTTCAAATCTAAGAATCAATGTTGATAATAACCAAAACAGAATGTATAATTTAAACAAAGTATCAAAATGCAGGATATAAAAATGATAATATCCCTATAAAAATGCTTCTTTTTGGAACATTATCTACTGGGTGGGGCAAATTTGCAGTATACTTTTAGAAACTAGGACAAAGTGACACTACATTTGTAAAAACTAGGATGCTTAGGTAGAATCTCAAATATTTAGGTACAAAAGACAACTAGCAAATGTCACGAGCATATGATATTTTGTTCTAATCCTTTCTCAATAGAATTCTGTTAGGATAATATAAAATATCATCTAATTTAGGTAGATGGCTCTATTTATCGTATCGCTTTTCACAAATAATAAAAATATCATTTTAAATTCACAAATCAATACAAATTTTTCCAGTTTATCTAATTTCTCTCAATTGACATATATAAAGATAAAATTACACTTGCTCTGAACTTGTAACCAACCATTACAAATCAAATACACAAATGTTGGTGAGTGCAATTACAAATCAAACACACATATGATATCATTTTTCATTTTCAATTGATTTTTTCTCTCTTTTCTTAGTTAATTAATTATGTTTTTGATAAGGATATTTTGGTCGTTTAAAAATATTCTTACTTAATTAGACCAAATTATATGGACAAAGGATAGAATTTTATACCAATATGGTCTCAAGTTGAACGCGTGAATATCCATTTTTAGGCTCAAAACTTAGTAAATATACTTAGTTCAAAAGTTATAGTTAAATGACTCAATTAGATACCTATTGAAAATAAAAACCCAAATTATCTTCATAAAAAACCCAAAACTTTCAAAAATTAGTATATATTTGCTAGTAATATATTTTTAAACATTTTTTCATATATATATATATTTTATGTGTATAAGTTCATGGAATTTCAAAATAAATGAACTTTACAAGCATTGGCGAGAAATCACCCTTAAGAAGTACACTTCTTTTTCCTCTTGATATATATTGTGTGTATTCAATATACTTTCATATAAACCACTTTGTTTTGTTATTAATTATTTCTGTCAATAAAACCCATAATTTCATATAGATTAATTTACATTTGTTATTGTTTATAAAAAAAAAAAAGAAGACATTTGTTATTTAAAAGGTTTTTAAGCTTCTTTTAGTATTTATGACTTCATGGAATTATAGAAAACGAACTTTATCACTATTAACGGGGAAGTCAACCATTGAATAACACATCTCCCTCTTCTCTCGTTATATCCATTTATATACTTAGTATATTTTCACATATATTTATTTCACTACAATAACATATCATTTCTGAAAGATCAAATTTACAATTTTTTTCTCCTTCATAAAAACCTGGTAAGTTATATCAATCTTATTAAAAAAAATAAAACTAAATATTTACCAAAAGTCAATATCACAACGTTACATCTGAAACTATACCAAGTAAACATGTTGATATACTAACAAAAAAAAAAGAAAGAGATTTACCATTCATTTGTGATCTTCCATTCATATGCGCAAAAGAAAATAAAAAAGATCAAAATAATGAAGCTAAAACTTCCGAAATAACAAATGGACATTTACTTATAAAAAATGATCACTAAACTATAAATTAGTAAATTGGTTCATATAGTAATACCAATTCGAGAAAAGAAACATATAATATAAATAATCCTATTTTAAAAATATATTTTTGTTATTTGTGAAAACTGATTGCTGAGATTGAGCATTTTACCTAAACCACAATGACATTAATTATCTTAAGTCTATTAACATATGAGAAACTTAAACATATGGATGTAACTATAGCAGGGTGGGGTTGGTGAATGCTTCCCCTGTCCCTTGCCTACTAAATTTTTTTCTAACCATTGGCCCTGTCCCAGCTAAATAGGGTTGAGGGCGAGGACAAGGAATTCCTATCGAGGTTAGATTCTCTGTCTAATTATTTTTACGTTAAAAAAATAAGTAAACAAATAAATAAAAGAATAAAAATACTTAGTATTTAAAATATTTATTTTATGTCTATTTTTTCGGATAATTAGGGATAGAGGGATTTGAACTCAACGTCTCAATATTAGAGGTGTGTGACCACTACTTTATGCCTAATTTATTATACATAGTATGTATAAATTTCTTTAGAATAAATATATAGGATAAGTTCAAACCAAGTTTTTCATTTTCCAACCCATTCTAAGGGAGGAGGGATTTTAGTCCCCNTGTTTTCCAGAACTACTAACCATGCAGTTGTATTGAGAATTATTAAAAAGGTATTTCCCAAAAAGGTAATTGAGTTTTCTACTGAGCATTCATGTCCCTTGCCTACTAAATTTTTTTCTAACCATTGGCCCTATCCCAGCTAAATGGGGTTGAGGGCGGCGAGGACAAGGAATTTCTGTCGAGGTTAGATTCTCTGTCTAATTATTTTTACGTTAAAAAAATAAGTAAACAAATAAATAAAAAAATAAAATTACTTAGTATTTAAAATATTTATTTTATGTCTATTTTTTCGGATAATTAGGGATAGAGGGATTTGAACTCAACATCTCAATATTAGAGGTGTGTGACCACTATTTTATGCCTAATTTATTATATATAGTATATATAAATTTTTTTAGAATAAATATATAGGATAAGTTCAAGCCAAGTTTTCCATTTCCCAACCCATTCTAAGGGAGGAGGGATTTTAGTCCCCCCGTCCTCGCTAGGTGCAAGCCTCCGCTCCGTTAGGACAAATTGATATCCCTACTCAGATACAAACGAATGTTTCAACCTTAACAATTAAATTGTTCTATTTAACTCAATTATTTTACTTTGAGCATATTATTCGGGGTGTACATTTTATATTTTCCTAAGTAATGAGGAGAACACAGATTTCGTACTTACTTACTTACTTTTTTTTTTTCATATCAAAATAGATAGATATATAATCGGATAACTTCATTTTGCCCTTCCATTTTTGTCCGAAAGAGACTCATTACAAATTATAGAAAACAATTCACACATAAATCCTAGTCTGTGTTTTTCTTGTCCACAAAGAAAATTCTCCTTTTCTTTCCAGTTTTACAAAATTAACCCCCACAATGACACACGCACAACAAAAGGGCTAATAACTTAGTTCCCACGTGCAACTTCTAACACGTGCGGTATTACTATTTTAAAATTATAGTTCCAAGTCACGGAGAGCTCAAGTTGGACACTTCTCAGTCGCTAATTTATATTCTTTTCCCTTTCCTTTTTTAAATCTTTTTTTTTTTCAATAAAAATAAAAAAATATAAATAAATAAATAAAGGAAAAAAAAAAACAAGAATAATGGTAATAATATCATCCAGCTTTTTCCTACACAATCATCCACTTTCTCATCCATTTTCCTACCCTTTCCCGGATTTTCCTCTTCCTTGTTCTCTCTTCCTCTCATCCCAAATTTTCCATAAAATTTTTTCTCGAGAAAATTCTCTCTCCTCTCTCTTATCCTCTGAGAAATCTCACTCCCTGTCCTTAACCCAGATCCAAAGATCTCCATAACGAATCCACTATTTGTTTTTTCATATTCTCAAGCTTCTTCGCCTTTTTAATCGCAGGCGTTAGATTCCTTCTCCGACATTAGAGTTCTGTCAATTCTTTGCCCTAACCGAAATCTTTTCCTCCTGAATAATTTTTTTCTGTTCAATGGAGAAAAAATAAAAAAGGAAAAAAAATCCCTTTTTTTTCACATTCTTTATATGTCATCAATTCCCCCCAAAAATTTGCCTTTTTTTATGATCAGAAACCTTGTTTTGGGTTCGATTATTAGTGGCTATTTTTTAGATTATCGATATTTTGCCATATTTGTATTCTAGGAGTTATATTCTTTTTAAGCGTTTTTAAATTTTTTTTTGTTTTTTGTTTTCCGTTTTTTTTTTTTGAGCTTTGATTCAGAGAAATAGAGGCTTTGGATCATTTTGTTTGTGTTGTAATTTGATGGATCTGAGATTGTATTGCAAACTTAGATATTAGGTGAAGATTAGGAATAATATTGAGATGGGTTATGAGCATTCTGATTGACGGTGAAGCTAGTTCTGGATCATAGTATTGGGTGGTCTGGATTGGATTGTGTTGAAACGTGAAGTGGGGTTTGAGTTTTTTTGTTGTTGTATATATTCATTTTGGGGATTTAGATCATGGAGCATGTTATTGGTGGAAAGTTTAAGCTGGGGAGGAAGATAGGTAGCGGATCTTTTGGCGAATTTTATTTGGGTATGCAATAATTAATGTGACTCTTTTTGGTTTGGCCAATGGTCATGCTTTTCCCCAAGTCTTTGTTTTTGTGGTGATCGCAGTGATTTGGGTTTTATTTTACTTTATTTTTCCAGGGATTAATGTACAAAGTGGAGAAGAAGTGGCCGTTAAGCTGGTACGTGGGCGTCTCAATTTGTTTTGTTACTTATAAATTGTTGAGAAGTCTCGTTATTTCTTGGATTGTATTGGTAATTATGTCTTGATGCAAAAAAAAAAAAAACAAAAAAAAAAAAAGATCATTTTTTTCCCTTACGTATCGTTGTTTTATAGCTACATTTAACTGTGATTATAATCTCAGGTTAGTATTTGTATAGATCATAAATAGTTTAGTGGGTTTCTTTAACGTGTGAATTTGTTGTTAGCATTTCAAAAATCGGATTAGAGTTTTTCTGAGCTATTTACCTGTTATAAACACATTATGAGTGCATATGCATATCGATTTCCTAAACACATTGATAATGTGATAAATGAATATGACACTTGTCATTGTAAGTTCAGTATCAAAGTACTTGAAGACTTGTATTTTGATCAATAAATTTCTACCTTATGATTTAGTAAAGTTTGATAATTATTTATATGTAAGATTAATTTAGTTTTTCTGATAAGACTGATTGAGTAGTTGAGCTAAAGTTATCTTGCCTCTTTGGTTATTTGTGCCAGTTAGCCTGCATCTTGTGTGTTCACTTTCTGTTCATCTAAGTTTAAGTTCCCTATGTTCGTCTGCACATTATTTTCTTTGTATCTCTTTACAAACTGGTATTTTTCTTGTGTATCAATCTGTTTCTGAACATTTTTGAGACTTAATTACGAACTTGTATTATCTTGTTTCCCCAGGAATCAGTGAAGACGAAGCATCCCCAATTGCACTATGAGTCAAAGTTGTACATGCTTCTTCAAGGAGGAAGTGGGTTCCCTTTCTCTTTGTTATTTTATTTTATTTTTTATTTTTAAATTTACCTTTTTCATCCTAATTTTTTTTTTTCCAAATGCATATCAAAATGTAGCCTGTTAACGTCATGTTTTTGACTTTTGGAAATTAAAGTCATTTTTTGTATTTGTTTTTGTATTGATTTATTCCTTATACATATAGCTGGCATCCCCCATCTCAAATGGTTTGGAGTTGAGGGTGAATACAATGTCATGGTTATTGACCTTCTTGGGCCAAGCCTTGAGGACCTTTTCAATTACTGCAATCGGAAATTCTCTTTGAAGACAGTGTTAATGCTTGCAGATCAGTTAGTAAGTACTATTGCCTTCAGAGATTGTTTTTTTTATTGATTGCAGTGGTTTCCATTCTCATTTTTTCACCTTCCACTGGTTTATATAGATAAACAGGGTTGAATACATGCACTTGCGGGGTTTTCTTCACCGTGATATAAAGCCCGACAACTTTTTAATGGGTCTGGGGCACAAAGCTAATCAGGTATATTTCTTAGGTTGTTTTGCTATGGCAGGCTTTTCATTTTCTCTTCCTCAAGGCATTCACACGGCTCTATTATTTGTAATGAAAAGCAACACCCTTCTTAACGTATTAATACTTTTTTTTCTTCAGTGTTTGTTACTCAGTTCTCAATTTAGTAGAATATCAAATATTGTCACTATCAGGTTCTGAATCAAGAAAAATAGAACACAGTTGTTAAAGCATGATTATTAGAAAAATAAAATACAGTTGTTAAAGCATGATTATTGATGTCTTTCATCGTGGAAATACAAAATGGATGGTGACAATGGTTTCAAAAATATTAATAAAGCTGAGGTTCAGTCTTGTCACTATCAGGTTCTGAGTCAAGAAAAAGAAAACACAGTTGTTAAAGCATGATTATTAATGTCTTTCATTTTGGAAATACAAAATGGATGGTGACAATGGTTTTGGAAAATCTCAATAAAGCTCAGGTTCAATATTTCTTTTTTTGGGAAATGCTGTGAAAGAACTGACTTTACTTTTTCCTTCGCAGAGGAAAAAGAACAATAATTCAGGATGTAATCAGGATTAATTAAAATCTTAATGAAAATCATATAAACATAAACTCCTTAGCACTTGCATGGCATGTTTGAAATTTAAAGTTGTATTCTGATTTGGTTGTGATATTGGATGCTGAACTTTCTAAGCTTCAGGACCTCCATGGGATGGAATAAAGCCATGAGTATTTTAGAATTTATTTATGATACGGTTTCCCCAGAATGATCTAGTCAACTTTACCTGATTCACTAGACCTTTATTACAATGATAATGCTGTTTAGCAAGGAGAGAATAATTATACAGTTTGCCGGTTGCTGCTAGAACAGCCTGACACTTTCTGCTTTTAATCTTTACTACAGGTTTATATCATAGACTACGGTCTTGCGAAAAAATATAGGGATCTTCAGACACACAAGCACATACCTTACAGGTATGAGCAATGCCGAAGTCTTAGCTCTGTGCAACTTCCAGTGTAGCTTGCAATGTTCCTGTTGAACCCACCCTAACTTAAAATGCAGGCTCTTTTCTTTATCCGTCATAAAATTGTTTTTTTGTACTTATGTGAATAATGTTTTGATTTTTATATAAGCATCTTGGTAGCCCTTTTACTGGCATGATTATATATGCAGGACTGGTATGTTTGGAACTGAGAAAGCAAGATTAGTTGGAAATGTTTATATCATGTGTAATGATTGTCATAATATTTGTGCTTGAGTTTTCAGTTGCATTGTGTCTCAGTATTTATAGAAAAATAAACTTTTAAAAGTTATTATCTATAGAAGGAAAAAAAGTATTAGAGGTTGTTTTTAGGCAAAATGTTATGATGATACTATCTATGTTTTTAGGCAAAATGTTATGATGATACTATCTGGTCCTGTCATTGTCATTTTTTTCTCATTTAAGCTGATGAAATTTTACAATAGTAATAGTTTTGTCTGCTGAAAAGTTTGACCTATTTGGAGGCAGTATCGGGAAATGTGGATTATGGATTCAGCCATGATTTTGAATGTTCTTGTTTACGGGTTGCATATTGTTTTGCTGATATGTCAAATGAAGCCTTCACTAATTTAAGTTCATGGCCGTTTTTTTTCCCTAGTATATTTATCTGCTATTCTTTGGTTTCTCATTGTAATTATTTCATGCACATGGACCCAATCAAATTGGGGTGAAGTTCTATCTAACTGTTTCTCCTTTTTGCTTTGAGACTTTGACATTGTATTGGAATAATTGATCTCCATGAAATTTCCATTTTCTTCCCCTCGTGTTAATTGTTGTTTGTTTCAGGGAAAACAAGAATCTCACAGGAACAGCTCGCTATGCAAGTGTTAACACTCACCTCGGAGTTGGTGAGCCCTATTATAGCTCATAATTAGAGATTATGTTTTTTTGTAACCCCTATATGGATGCACGCACACTTTTGGGGTTTTATCTTATTTTGATTGTAATTTTTTATGCAGAGCAAAGCAGAAGAGATGATTTAGAGTCTCTTGGTTATGTTCTTATGTATTTTTTGAGGGGAAGGTTGATACTTCATTTCTGATATGCTTAGATTAATTTCCTTAGTGTTTCTTTGCTTAGTTCTACCGTATTATTAACTTATTTTATTTTCTTTACCAGCCTTCCTTGGCAGGGATTAAAAGCAGGTACGAAAAAACAGAAATATGACAAGATCAGTGAAAAGAAGATGCTTACTCCCATTGAGGTATAATCACCAGCTCTGGCAAGCAGCTTGTAGATTTATTACCGCAGTTCAGTTTTTATGACAAAAAATATGGTATCAGCTCATCACAGAATACTTGGTGTGGTGATTTGATCACTGGTTCAATTCCCTTCGTTAGCTTATTTCAATTCTCACCATGTGCCATCCTTTTGGAAAGTCAGGTGTTGGGGATACTGATATGTTACTTTGACAGGTTCTTTGTAAATCATATCCATCGGAATTTACATCGTACTTCCACTATTGCCGATCATTGCGGTTTGAGGACAAACCAGATTACTCATATCTGAAGAGGCTTTTCCGGGACCTATTTATTCGAGAAGGTTAACTAATATTCTTAAGTTCAGTCTTTGTTCACAATATATACTACTGGCGTATTAGTCTTCTGAGATTAGGGATCTTTTGAGAATTCTTTAGTAACTAGAGCCTTAATGAGAGCAAAAACTTGTGTTTGTCGCAGGACATCAATTTGACTATGTATTTGATTGGACTATCCTGAAATATCCACAGATTGGATCCAGTTCAAGAGCACGAGTATGTAACCTTGTTTCTTACATTGGCAAATACTTGCAACAAGACATGCAAGCACTCACGTCTATTCTTTCTGTATACTTGATCTTACATTCCTTCTTAATTTTTTCTCTTCACTTCTGTAGCAACCAAGTGGGAAACCAGCTCTAAATCCTGGGCCATCTGCAGATAGAACAGAGAGGCCGTCAGGTTTGTTCTTTTCTTGGGAACATTTGGAAACAAGTTTTCAGTGTTAATAATGTTTGTGGATGTCCAGAATCTACATCGTGTGGTCGGGGGTTTATGGGAGCTCCCCCCGCTCCCTCTCCCTCTTACTGATGTATAAGTTAAACTAACAGCTCAATGCTTTACCATGGTATGTTTAATCAGTGGGACAGGAGATTCGAGACAGATTCTCTGGCGCAGTTGAGGCTTTTGCAAGAAGGAATGGCTCTGGGCATGGTTTGCACAGCGGTGATCACTCCAGACACAGATCTTCAGATGATGTGCCATCATCCAAGGATGTGGTTAGTGTTTTGCAAACAGTATCATGCTTGTTTGTTTGTGTAATTTTGTATTGCTTTATCCCTCGGATACATGTTTTAACAACTCAAGAATTTCAACTTCCCGCAACGGAAGTTGAGTATACTTCCATTTTCCCCACTTAATCACTGTCCCCTTTTCTGCAGAGACCTGATTCTGAAAGGGCCCGGAGTTCTTCTCGGAATGGTAGTACTTCAAAGAGGCCTGTCTTATCAAGCAGCCGGCCAAGCTCCTCTGGCGAGCCTAGTGAGAACCGGTCAAGCCGGCTGGTCTCAAGCAGTGGTCGCTTGTCAACAACCCAAAGAATTCAACCTGGGTTCGAGTCCAAAACAACCACCTTCACCCGCACTTCTGCAGCCACGAGAGGTGGCCGTGATGATACTCTTAGAAGCTTTGAACTCCTTTCAATTGGCAATGGAAAGAGAAAATAAAAGTTGTCAGATCATCTGGTAAGTGCTTGTGATTCCTGTTGTAGCAACCAAAGATGGCAGCACCGTAATGGTTCATGTCACAGTTACTCTGTATATGTGTATCCATTGTTGTTGGGTTCCATTCACAGTTTAAAAATTCAATCGAGTTTCTCGTTAAGACAACTCTTCTATTTTGTCACTATAAGCAACTCCTATTATATAGTATCTAAGTTAGAGATGGAATTATCTCACTAAAAGGGAGTTGTTTATACCTTTGAGACACTAGTAGCTGTAATAAGTACCTCTATAATTACCTTTTTTATTTTCAGATAAAGATGCACTTTACTCCAAGTGTGATAGAGTAGATTGTTGACTTGGGATCTTGGCTTTAGAGAAAAGTGACATGACTGGGTGCTTTTATATCTTTATCTGTAAAGTATTACTGGTTGTTCGGTTAACCTGCTGGGGTTGCTGTTTTTGGGTGATAACTAAAGCTTGCTTTATCAATTATCAAAGGAAGAAAAAATAAAGTTTGCTTTAGTAACTTTATTATCATTGGTTTGGCGGTCATTAATGTTTCCTTAGTGCTTAGCATCTGATCTCAAAGTAAACAGAAACTTTCCACGGAATCAATCCTTAGGGTAGTGACTTTGGTTTTTTATTTCTTTCCCCCAAGGACGTCAACACTTTTTATCACAATCTAGGCCATAGAATGTACTAGTAGGACAAATTGCATAGACTCCAAATCATTTACGCAATGGGGGATTAAATTAAATAATGATATAAATTGATTTTCTACGCTAGTCTAATGTTGCACATTTTTGTGTGCAGTCATTCCAAAATAGCTAGCACCTCTTGGCGCCTGTGTTACCGTGTTTGGTAGAGGAGAATGGTGATAGGAGGGAGAAGTGGAACATAGGGGTGGGTGAATTAGTTGAGATGGATTTGGGGTTTAGTTGTAACTTCTCGGCAATAGAGAAATATGTCTTTTTTAATACTATTTAAGAGAAGCTTATTGACAAAAGGGTTAATATCATCTAGACTCCCAGTCTTTCTACTAGAGTCCCAGTCTTTCTACGATCCTCGTTCTTTATTTTGTAGCGTTCAAGTCCCCAAATTATACAACATTGTAACATTTACGTCCTAATGTTTTCTGTCCATTTTTGCCATTAAATCAACATTTACTCCTCATCTGGGTAGATTATATGGCATAATTTATTGTTTTTCATTCTTTATGTATAAAAGAATTCTTTTTCTCCATTATCTCTCCCATGGCGGACTCCTCCATTGCCACACCCAATCAAGCTGCAGTAACCACTTTCTCAAGCTTTTACATAGAATTAGCAAAATCATCTAATAAATCTATAAGCCAATTGTCAATTACAAAGTTGGGTTTGCCTTTTGGACTCAACAAACCCTCGAACAATGAACTCTCGATTGAAGCTCCCTCCAAAAATATTGACGGGTTATAAAGGTACCACATAGAGGTAATCGGTCATAATAAAGGGGGACTTTTATCTGTTTCTTTTGTGTCTTTGGTATCGTAATGAATTTTTATCATTTAGTTTTAGGTGATCCTAGTTATTCTTTTATATTATTTTATTGAATTGCAATTTCTAATACAAATTTTAAACCCATACAAAGGAAAAAATAATTTGAGATCCTCCCATTGATTTCAAATTTTTTAATCACTATTTTTCTTTTTTTATGATCTTGCTGTAATTCTTTTGATTGAGAAATTTTATGGGAATAATGATAATTTGCTATTATTTTCTTGATATTGATGGAATAAGATGCGGAATTTGACATTGTTATTGAAGAATCACTTCCTTATACTACACATCTTTGTTTTTTATTTTTTAATTTTCTTTCCTCCAAATATATTAATAAAACTATCTTTCAAATTTGAGGAATCCAAAAATTATCATTCAAATAATAACAGTAGAATCGTCTAAGAGATCGAATCAGTCACAATCTTGAGGAAGTTATAGTTTGAATCAGATGACTTCTAAGAGAGGATAGTGAAATGAGGTTAAGAGAGTATAAAATAGATTGGAGAGGAATTTGGATGAGGATGATGATGGTGTTGATGTGGGTTTATTTGGAATCAGAGGAGTAGATACATGGTTTGCATCTTTGAACAAGATGAAGATGACGATGGAGAGTAGACAAGGTGCCTATCACGTGATGTTTTAACGACAAATTTAGACAGAAATATACTTAAGGACTAATGTGTGACTAAAAACAATAGTTCGAGGATTCAAATACTATAGAAGAAAGTTTGGGAACTTAAGTGATACTGTAGTGAAAGTTTGGGGACCCTAGGTGATATTATCCTTTAACAAAAATATAATTTCATATCCTCTTAATTACGAAAATGAAGAGCAACATAGCACTTTTTTATTGGTTATAACGGATACAACAGTCAAAGGTACTATGTCGGCACGCTACAATCGATTTAAATTAAGTGTACAATTGTTTTTGTGTCTTGTTTGGCACAACTCACTTCTGAGTTGTGCTGTGTCACACTAGTCTGAAATCCCAAATTATTATCATGCCACGATCTATTAGCTCATGCACTTATATGTTTTGTTATCTTGCTTAATTTGTTGTATCAGCCCATATACTTAGACGTATAGTCTATTTGGGTTTAAACTTAATCCATTTAATTGGTCAACTCTATTTTTTATTTCGTGTAAGTTTATGAATTTCTTTTTAGCAAATAATTCAAATGTAAACAAAGAAACACTATGAAATTACAAGGTCGATAAATTGGAGATGAACATTTTGAACAAAAAATAAAAACGAAAAAAAAACATAAGCTCGAGAAATATAAGACTTATAAGTATGAAAGGTGATCATGTCATATTTGGCCCATTATACTTGACTTGTGAGCCTAATACGATCCAACTATACGAGGTTAAGTAGACAATTACTTTTTTTTTTTTTCAAATATTTAACTAAATTTATCACCATTATTAGATTCTATCACTTTTGGAAGAATTTGTCAAGAATTCATCAAGAATTTGTCAAGAATCTATTAAAAATCTGTTAAGATTACCACCGACGTTAAGAATCTGTCAAAATCGTCAAGAATTTATCAAAAATTCATTAAAAATTCATTTAAAAAAGTATTATGGTAATAAATTTAATTAATGAGGAAAAAAAATGATATTCACCTAATTTATTTAACTATATGGCCTATATATTGGGAGCAAGTTAGTCACGGTCCATTATTATTGTATTGTGCCATACCACTTTATTAATGAGTTGGCTTGATCTTCTTGACAATTCTAGTAAGAGAATAAAAGTATCTTTACTGTATAGGATTCTACCGAATCTAGCGACAATAATTCTGTATGGTATATATAGCATCATTATAAGTCGCTAGCTCCATGTAGATCCCACATAGAATCTCGATTATGATCATACTTGAATATGCATATTTAACATAAACTTAAATGGGTCTCACTCCGATTCTCTTAACAACTATAATATGAAGATAACTTCACTTATGATTCTAATCCACCGAATTAAGCGATAATAATTGTATAGTTATATATAGCATCACTATAGTTCGTCAGTTCCATGTGGATCCTTGCATGGACACATGCATTTAACATAAACCTATATGGGTCTTACTCCAATTTTCTTGACAATTATAGTATGAAGATATTTTCACTTTAAAGTAATTCTACTCTACTGAATTTAGTGACGCTAATTTTATATAATATATATAGCATCACTATTAATCGCCAGTTCCACGTAAATCCCTACATGGAATCCACATAATAGATTATTGTAATTAGATATGGGCATTTAACATAAACCTACATAGGTCCCACTCTGATCTTTTTGTTAACTATAGTATTAAGATATTTTCATTGTAAAGTAATTCTACTCTATCGAATTTAGCGACACAAATTTTATATAGCATTTATAGCATTGTTAGAGGTCCCCAAATTTATGTAAATCCGCATAATTGATTATCTAATCGGATATAGGCATTTATCATCAATCGACATAAGTCCCACTAAAAAATTTTATTCACGGCGCACCAAACAAATATGTGTTAAGGAATAACCTCCCCAATAGACACACAATAGTGGAAGCGATAAAATAAATGAATAGGACACAC